>CM076395.1:13455185-13583141 GCA_038363315.1 Mugilogobius chulae
CTTGGTCGACTAAACATGTCCATCGACCGATTAATCGACTAAAAAGGGGGCGTGGCAAAGGCTCATGCTAAAAGTAGAGTTGTCAAAAATATTGCAAATCAAAGCTAAAACTGGTGTTTTAGATTCTCATTTGAACAAATACTGAAGACATTAACAAGACAAAAATTTGAACAAAATCTGATATTTTAAAATAATCTTGAGTTTCATCATAGGACTGGGCAGTATGTGATAAAAATCTAATCGTGAGCTCATCTCAGTGACAATCTGCTTTTCTGATGAAATCGTCACATCGTGATTTCTTTTTCCTTATTTGCTGCATCTGTCTGTTCAAATATAGATTTTTTTTTCTTACTCTTAGTCTTAGAGTTGCCAAATCCAAGTCTTTACAGTTTTTTTGGGCTTTTTTTTTTCAAAGTCTCTTCTGGACTGTGCTTTTAAGTCATAAAAGGAATGAAGCTTAGCAATTTTCCAGGTTTGATTTGTTAAAATATATCAATTTATGTGACTGAAACATTCATTTTTAGCATGTTTTCATGTCTAAAAGTCGTGGTTAACCTAAGAAAAACAATTGATATGGCAAAAACACTTGTTCTGCAGCAAAACAAAATCTTCTAATTAATCAATTCTTGTATTAACTTTTTATTGAAGGCCCAAGTTTGCTTGTTTCTCTCTAAAAACCTGGCAACACTGGTCGGCTTTTGACAGCTGGATTTAGCTGTTGATAGTGAAGTATGTTTACCTCAAAAGATATAGGAAAATAAATGGTCTACAAAATCATAATAAAATCGCAATTGACCTTTCGCCGAGCCCCGCCCCCTTAGTTACTGTTGCTACGCCCGTCAAATATGACAGCGTGCCATAGATTTCAATGACAAAAAGAAGTACACCTGTTTAGTGACTTTTTTAAAGCAATTTTTTCGCGATATCATCTAGATCAGGGGTGTCAAACTCATTTTGACAAAGGGCACATTGGCATCGGGGTTGTCCTCGAAGGGCCGGTTATGACTAAAATGAACCTTACTAATCTTTCTGTATTTGATTGTTGTATATTAATTAAAGTGACAATTGCTGAATACTACGATCTGCATTAGTCTGAAAACATACTTACTCTTTAAGTTGCAGATAAATCATTTCATTGGGTTTAGACAACCAGATTACTCCTGGCACTAATATTAAATTAAAGCAAACCTTATAAGACCATGAGGGCCGCATAAAATGAGGGGGCGGGCCGCATCCGGCCCCGGCCTTGAGTTTGACATATGTGATCTAGATCGAGGCAAAAGGGGTTCACTATGCAGCGGAGTGATTTATTCAAAACATTAAAATACACAACGGAGGGACATAACTCCTATGGAGGCTAATGCTACTGGTCTCAAGCTAAATCAGAGAAACCCATGATCTTTAAGGTTACCTCAAAAGCAACAAGCACAGTCTTGCCCAATGTTGGCTAAAGCTAAGAGGCTCGCTAAACTTAGCAGCTTAGAGCGTAACTTCTGCAGTTATATCCTCGTCATGATATAACTTGGGTCTAGTTTGTGTTTTTGCCTCCTATCTAACACAGTAAGTCCATAGCTATAGTTAAACATTAGTTTTACCTTTGAGGAGACGTTTGTTCGATAAATTTAGCTGTTAAACTGTTTAATCTATTGTAGGCACTGCTCCAGTTATTTTCGGCTCCTGCGGTCAATATTTCGTGGTATCTGCGGTCCGGTTCACATAAACCATAGGCGCATCGCTTCACCATCTTGCTTGGAGCTCAAGATTTGACGGACTCTATTTACATAGCAATGGTTGCTACGATGTTTGATTGGACAAGAGCCGTTTTGGGGCGGAGCTCGGTGAAAGGTCAATTGTGATCTTGCTCCAAGAAAATCGGGATATACATTTTTTGCCGTATCGCCCAGGCCTTTTCATCAAAACTGGTTTGAAACTTAAATGTTTGATCATAAACTTGGATTTTAAATGTCAGTCCAGTGTATAAAAATCTGACTTTTTTGAAAGGACAGTCTAATTCTCATTGTGGCATCGAGAATCAAGTTTGTTCATTTGTATCAAAATCAGGTTGGAAATTTTAGTTTTGTGACAACTCTTCAAGAAACTGCTCAAAAAGACTTATACTATTATGTAGTTCATGCAAAAACTATAGTTTAAACAGAAAATGAAGAGGAAACAGTGTGTATATATTAAAAAGGCAGTTCAGACCAATGATTCTGTTACTGTTAATCTAAATAAAACAATTAGTCGACTAATAAAATTTTGGTCGACCAAGACTCCATCGACTGATTAATCGACTAAAGAACTACAGCCTATATAAAACCATCTTTACACTTGACATAAAGCTTATAAACTACTGCATCTACAGTACAATAATGTCACTTAACACATTTTAATAAAGCTTTAGTTTCTGTATTTATCTTCAGTCTATTTCTACTTGAGCTGCTGAATCAATCGCTCTTCTCCTCGTCTGGAAACCATCGTCTAATCTGAAAAATCCGACCGTCCTCCCGGCCCACGAACGCGGCCGGTGTTATTATGACTGTCTCCATGGCGACGGTGCGATGTTCCTGCGCGGAGTCATAATAAACACCTGGGACTGAACCAGAGCGGAGACGGCGGAGACACGATCCAGGAGCAGTACGTCAGCGTGACAGAGGAAAAGACGCACTGTTCACACCGACGTCACCCGCGAGGAACATCTGGAGAGGTTTTAGGAGCAAAGATAAAAAAAAAATCTCTTGAGTCTGATCAGAAGAAGTCATGGAGCGAAAAGCAAAGCAAGAGTAAATGTAACGGTTTGAATTAGACAAACGACAGAGAATCATAAGAATTGTTTGTTGGTCTAATGTTAATTTTAAAGGAGATATGATTATGTAATATCCAGTTTTCAGTGTTCTTATTAAAGCTTCACAATAATTAGGGCTGGGCAATATCGTGATAAAAATTGAATCGTGAGCTCACTGTTTGTTAAAATACAAACAATTATTACAACCTACTTCTCTCAGCCAGGCTGAGTTGCCAAGTTTGTTTCTTTATCATGAATTTGGGCCTTTGTTTTTAATAGTTTTATGAATTATGAAGGTCATGTGTTGAGGTCTTTTGTGCTGCAGCTCCAAGTCAAGTTCCAGGTGAATTTTAGAAAATTTTCAGGTTTGATTTACAAAATATATCTATTTATGAATGAAACATTTATTTATTTAATTTAACCTTTATTTAACCAGGAAAGTCCCATTGAGATTCGAAGATCTCTTTTGCAAGGGAGTCCTGGCCAAGAGGCTTCCACAACACAACACTACATAGACTAAAACAAACAAAAGACATAATTAAAAACAGTTAAAAACAGTTACAGGTTAATGACTGCATTTCCAGGTCTTTCAAAAGAGAGTCAAAACTAGCCATAGAGACAAGAGTTTGGAGCTTAAAAACTCTCTGTAAAAAATTCCAATCTGCGGAGTACAGTACTGAAAAGACATTTTTCCTTTTTCTGTTCTAACATTGGGAACAATCAATGAGTAGACATCCTGAGAACGCAACTGATGAGGTCCATCAGGCCTACGCTGAAGATACACACTCAGGTATGAAGGAAGTAGACCAACAAGTCCTTTGTATATAAACCTGTACCAGTGTGTGAGCCGTCGCGTGGCTAAAGCAGGTCATCCAACACCAGAGTACAGGTCACAGTGATGGTCCGTGCACCACAGTTTGTTATAAAGGTGCAAAGAGGCGTGAAACACTGAATCCAGTGAACGCAAAGCTTGGGCTGGAGCATGCCTATACAAAAGGTCTCCATAGTCCAACACAGAAGGAATGTTGCAGCAACAAGTCTCTTTCTGGAATTGAAAGAAAATGACAGCTTGTTTCTGAAATCAAAACCTAATTTCAAACGCAGCTTTTTGACAAGAGATTCAATATGTGGTTTAAAAGACAATCCATCATCAATTATGACACCCAAGTATTTAAAAGTATTCACAACTTCAATAACTGAGCCGTCAGGTGTAAAAACTGAAGGACATTCTGTGTAGCTCTACTTCTACTAAACAGCATCAACTTTGTTTTGTTGGCGTTAAGAGAGAGCTTTAATTCAGAAAAACTATGGCAAACAACGTTAAATGCATTTTGCAAATTGACAATGGCTTCAGTGAGTGAAGATGCAAAAGAATAAATGATCATGTCATCAGCATAAAAATGACAATTTGCATCATTTACATTCTGTCCTGCATCATTTATATAAAGAGTAAACAAAAGTGGGCCTAAAATAGACCCTTGTGGAACACCTCGAATAACTGGATACTCATCTGAACACTGGTCATCACATTTGACTCTTTGAGATCGGTCACAAAGATAATTCGAAATCCAACTAACTGCTTGTTCTGAAAGTCCAATAGTCACAAGTCTTTGCTTTAATATTTGGTGATCTACTGAATCGAACGCTTTCGATAGATCAATGAAGATAGAAGCACAATTTTGTTTTCTATCAAGCGAAGAACAAATGTCATTTACAACCTTCAATGTTGCTGTTATAGTGCTATGCTTTTTTCTGTACCCTGACTGAAATCTAGATACAATTTCATGATTTTCCAAGTACAATTTTAGTTGGCTGTTTATTAGACTTTCTAAAATCTTGGACAGAACTGACAATTTCGAAATCGGCCTGTAATTGCTTAAGACACTTTGGTCACCTCCTTTGAAGAGTGGGAAAACAAAAGCTGATTTCCAAATTTTAGGAATTTGCGATGTTGTCAAAGTGAGATTAAAAATATGAGTGAGAGGTTCAGCTATAAAATCAGCTGCTATTTTCAAAAAATAGGGGTCCAGAAGATCTGGCCATGTGCCTTTTTAGCATCAAGATGTCTGAGCTCTCCAAGCACTTCCTGAGTTGTAAAAGGCTCAAAGTTAAAAGAAGAAGGCCTGGAGGCTGAAAGAGAATTGTCATAATTTGGTACATTATCGTTCGTATTTTGTTGTGATCCAGAAGATATGAAATATTTATTGAAAATATTTAACATTTTATATTTATCTCGAACTACAGTTGATTCATTTACTATAAAAGTGGGCAAGGACTGATTTTTATCGCTTGCTGAAAGAGATTTAATTGTTTTCCAAAAACGTTTTGGATCATTTAGGCTGTCTGTTGTGATTGACAAATAATAATCTGTTTTGGCTCTCTTGATTAGTAGGAACATTTATTTCGTAACTTTCTAAAAGCAAGCCAGTCTTCACTAAGACTGGATTTCTTGCTTTTGCCCAGGCTTTGTTGCGCTCGTTAATGATATTTGAATGTTCAGACGAGAACATGGATTTTCAGCATATTTTCAAAAGCTGTTATTAGTGTTAGAAATGCAAACATTGTATTATCACACAATGTTCTAATTTATTATTATTTGAATAAGTTTATTTATGGCAGAGGTTGCTTGTCTTGGGATTTTTTAAAAAGGTTTGTCACGTTTTTTTCTGTAAATCTGGCAACACGGGTCAGTCTTTGTTCTGCTCTGAGAGAGTGACAGCTGGATTTAACCAATCACAGTAAAGTAGAACTTTCAGAAAAAGCAAATGATTAGACAATAGTCGACAAGAATTATGATCAAATCAAAATCATGATCTGTCTCCAGGAAAATTGTGATAATAATTTCTTGCATATCGCCCAGCCCTAATATATAATAATATTTCTGATCAGTACAGTAATGCGACGAGATTTATGCTTTCAATTTTCATAATAGAATTCAGCTCAGATTTCCTGTTTAATTGAGAATTAACCTAAAGAAATATGATTATGAACAGGTAAGTTATTTTTAGTTTGTGTTAAAGTTCATATTACATCTATTTTCAAAGATTTATTTACAATAATATATCATAGTTGCACAAGGAGTAGTTTGTATAAAAAAAAATTCTTATAACAAACTAAAGTTGACTTTTACCAGAATGATGATGGAGCTTTAAAAGAGAATCCCTTCGTGTATCTGAACCATCTCTATGTAATTCTAGCAAGGTTGCCTCCCCTCTCCCCTCCCAGGACTACAGATGGAAATTAGCTGTAAACTACAATCTGGTACAAGCATCTCTGCCATTGTGCTTAATGTAATTGTACATTGTCCTTAATAAACATTACCTTACCTTACCTTATTAACAATAATATTACATCTAAAATGCACCAGAATAGAGAAATTTCATAAGATTTATTTAAAAAAAAATTCAGGGAGAGGACCCCAAGACCCCTCACTTACATTAAAACCTCATTAAAGCTTAATGCTCAATGCTTTCAAGAGTCTGTATTGTGAACTAAAGCTAAAGGTACATCATGTAACTTTGTATACAAAAATTAGACTTGAACAAAGGCTTAGTTTTGTTTGTTTTTTTGCTAGGATGGTTTTGTTGTACTAAAAACTAAATGTGTGTCTTACTCTGCAGTGTTTCCCATTCATAGAGGAGATTATGGCGGCCCCCATAGTCTAATTTTTGCCCCCAAAGTCTAAAACATTTGACTGATGAGGATATAATATTACTTGAAGCTGGTAGCATTGCAATAAACATAGGTACGGAGTTATATTTAATCTATAAGCAATGTTTTGATCAGTAGAGCAGAAAGTGACTTTTATGAAACAAAATTGCATGAAATAATATATATTCAAACATGGGCACTTGTACCACCATGATCACTACATAAACTTGTGGAAACACTGCTCTGCTAACCTAACCTTCAGCAATAACATTCCACATTATTTTCTACAATATTTTGGATATTTCAGATCTTCTACACCACTTATAGGACCATAAATCATCCAGACTTGTGTTGAGCATTTCTGCAGCAAGATCAGCTTGATTATTTTCTCCATGTAATTTCCTCTGCAGCCAGTAGATGGCTTCTACTGAGGTGGGGAGCAAAATTATTTCGTTTTTTTAATATCTAATAGATAAGAGGTCAAAATAAAGGCTCTCAAGAGTATGTTTAAAATTCAAGGTCTTAGTAAATTCTAAATCATATTTGTCTTTTAAAATATAATCACAATTTTTTCCCTTATATTGATCCATCTTGATTTTCGAATTAATTTTGCTTAGTCTTTAAAAAAATAAAATAAACAACATATAGCACTATTCAGCCACAAAGTCTGGGTTTTACCTCCAAACTCAATTTTTTACTGAGAAAGAATAGATTTTTGGTCTTTCGATTAAAAGCCACCGACCAAATAATTAACGATTTAACATGACAGAATCTTGAAAAATGTAGAAAAGCAGTTAATCACTTCCAAATGCATCTCACCAGACGTTAAAGTTTACTTCTGCAGATGTTTCAGCTCAGACCAGGTGTGCATAACATTGTGACTATTCATACAAAGGTTCAGACGCTCATCACAGCTGCAGCCAGGACAACAAAGACACCAGCAAAACAACTGCTTTTTACATGAAACACTGAATGCATCACAGACATTCACCCAAACACTCCAATTAACAAATCAAATGCATTTTTGAAGTGTTGTTTTGTTCTCTCCAAACACTTTTCTGCATAAAACAGCAACAGTAACTTTGAAGTTTAGATCGCATAAGCCTCCTTCTCTGATTATTAACTTGTCCGTTCTAACCCGATACAGTATTTGTTATTTCTCCCAAACAAAATGTGAGCCGACATGGAATCAATTTGAAAAAGTAACTACAAATCAACTTTTAGTGTTTGCAACTCATGGCACATATTTGGCTGAAAATATTTTGCGGGACACCACCTGTACAAATATGACCAAATAGAGCCATTTAGAAGACACAATATATGAATTTTGACTTGTTTTAAGGTCTTTTTTCAGGCTTGATGCTAAAAATGTTCCTAATTATGATAAAGAAAGAATAAAGATTTAAAAGGTACTATACCTCAGTTTCTCTTCTTTAAAAATGTAAACAGAAATAATTCATTTTTAAACTACCTACATAAGTCACATGTTTTGCTCACTTAATGTAATCTGACCCTCCAAATTGTTCAGTCAGTTAGCCACAATGCTTATAACAACAACAGAGAAACTTAGTGGAGCTTGGTGAACAAACGGGACATTATTAGACATTGTCAGGACATTTGGGATTAATTTTCACCTGATAAACAAGATATCTGTGCTGGGGATAAATTGACTTTGTTTTATTGTAATACCTTTGTTTTTACTGGCGACACAAAATGTTTAATTTAGTGATTCATTTGTTTGTTTTCTGTAGAGTTCGAAGTTGCTTGTTTTGGGTTTTTTTTGGTTTTCAGCAACGAGTTTGGTCACTTGTTTCTTTCCAAAAACCTGAGAAAGTGGGCCTAATGTCGTATATTGTTACCCGGGCTGGTGCCACCTAGTGCCTCCACTCAATTTAATTTCACTCCAGCTGCTAGGTCAGGTATTGCAGGACTGCAGACGGTTCTCAAAAAGCAAGAAGTACAGTCGCCCAATCAGGGAGCAGGAGCGGAGTGGTGTGTTGGCCAGAACCAACCAGAGTTGAGATAACAGACTGCAGACATACTTTTGACCTTGTGTCAAATATTAACTTAGAATATGATATTTTACATTTTACTTTGCATGTTTACCACAAAGAAACAGCAACAATCACTGACACACATGTTTATGCTCTACATCCTGGACAACAAAATGAAAAGCAGTGATCCCCCACCTCCTGTGAAGCGAACAAACCCCAATAATGCAATGTCAGACGGTTTCCACAAAGTGAAATTAAACCGACTGAAGCATTAGGCTAGTTCCAGACACTTAAATTGTAAATGGTTAATTTTTTTTTCAAGGTACACCTGGCAGTATCTGAAGGCACACTGGTTAAAAATCACTGTCTCTCTGATTCTTCATTCACAGAGGTAAGACGAATGAAGTGTCCAAACCACAAACCACAAACCCATCAGATAATGTGACGCTTAAACTACTGGAGCCACTGTAAATAAGTTAAATCAGCAGCTGCAGACATTAAAATTCTCCTCTCTGGGATTAATTAAGCCTCATTTTATGGCTCATTTATGCCACATTAGTTATGCAAATAAATGTGTCCAAGAGCAAACATGTGGTTCTTACAGTAATGGACTTACAGCAGCAGAGTAAGAGTCACTGCTTCTGGTTTGTCTAATGGAGAAGCAAACTGAATATTTAAACGTTATTTTGTTATTAATTTTGGCCAAAAACTGAAGCAACAATGCAGTCACTAAATGTCCATAATGCGATTGAATGGAAAATTTAAACAAAAGAGTCACAAACAGAGGCCAATTTACTTGATACCTGCACTTAGGACGTCAATATTATTGGATTTGTCAATAATTGTGATTATTCAAGTCACAATAATCGCAAAAACGAAAGAATAGTAATAGTGACCATTGTAAAAGCTAAATCAAAATCGTTTTTAGTGTATTCAATAGAAACATGAGCAAAAAGTCAAAAATAATCATCAGATAAATCCTTTGTATTTATTTATTTTTACTACAGTGACAAGTAAATTTGTGATTTTGCCTTGTTATGGATTTGAATTCCCAAATATTTACATCAGCTGATTTTGTTTAGATACAGTAAAAGGTTAAATACAGAATGATATTGTTTTTTTTTAAATCAACCCAACCTTTGTAAATGTTGCCATTTCAGAAGCAAAATACTAATTAAAGAAATACTATAATTTAGAAGCAAAGGTGGGTAGCTTAGTTTTTTTTGTTGTAAATTTGTATTCTTTGTGTTTTCCACTGAAAAGTATAAGATAAACGTTGCACTTTGTGAAAAAATGAGACCACTCTGAACTGTCTGAATTAAAAAAATAATAATTTTAATTCCTATCAGAAGCCAAATGCAGCTCTCCGATTGGCTGAGCTGGGGTGGTCCCCAGTTTCACTTAGTTGTTTGTAAAAAGAACTTAAGAAGTCGTAATTGCAATCAAAATGAAAACATGTCGATATTAAACTTGTGTCGAAAGATTTATAGGAGGAAAAAGTCTAAAAAGACTCTAAAACCTAAATAGTGTTTGCAATCTGAAATCAGCTACCCACCTTTAAGTAGTTCAATAGACTTTATTAAAACAACGGCATCTAAATGTTTTGTGTGTTTTTGCAATTTTTTTGAATTAGGAAGCTTAATTTCATAAAACTACTCACAAAATAAGAATGCAAAAATAAATCTCAGCTATCTGGTGGTAACAATCATGGATCAGTAATCATAGCCAGATTGTGATATTTTGTTTCACAATAATCACAATAATCACATTGACTGCCCTACATTTCTCACCTTATTCTGCCCCGCCCACTTTTGTTGGACGCCCACTTCCTGTTTAGCTCTGATGAGGTAACTAATGTTTGCTTGTCCGTCTTGTGGGCTGGATTTTTTGGTTGGAAGTCATATTTGGACTACAGACTTAAGGTAAACAGCGCTCTTTTTGGTGCAGGCAGACACACATTTTAAGAACTAGCCACAACTGATAGAAAAAAATAGTACGTGCGCAAAAACAGCACATCACAACATTCTAGATTTCAACTTTTATACTTGTCACGGTATGAAATGGTTCAGACCTCAAGACACCAAATCTCTCTCCCTCTCACCTTTAGTTCTCCAGTCGAGCTTAGATTCTGGACCCGCTCATATAGTTTGAAGTGGCCAAACTATACGGTGCAGACGGCGCGTGTGGTGAGGAGAAAGAGAAACAAAAGGCTTGTGTGTGTGACACGCGCAGAGCAAGTAAAAGAGGAGGAAGAGAGAAAGAGAGGAAGAAGGGACCATGGAAAAAGGGGGAAAAAGGAGAGTTTATGTGTATGACAAAGCAAAGAAAAGGGGTATTTTTTTAGCCCGATCTAAACTCTATTCTCCAGCACTGCGCAGTTAACCAGCTCTGTCTGAGATGTGATTGTGTCTGTGTTTCCTTTTCCCTTGCCTCACCTGTAGCTGCAGAGACACTTTCCCGGCCTCAGAGCTGGTGTGTCTCTGGGACAGGAGGCCGTTGTGGGACTGTGTGGACTGGTCTCGTCCCGTCCTCTGCAGCAGGTCCTTCACCACTTTGACCTTCAAACGACTGCGCAGCGTGATGGCGGCGTTTCCTACGTTTAAAATAAGCAAAAACCGTCAAAGTTGTCTGTACTCAGCTTAGCTAGAATGCATTTCTTATAGCTTCATGTGAACTTTAAACAATAGGTTCCATTCAGGTTATAGATTGTGATACTGGCAAGAGACCAGATATGGGTAAGAAGATTCTAATGGTCAGCATCTTTGCGTCCATGTTCAATGTTAAGTCAATGTAAACCTGCGTCTTGAGCGTTCAAGCGTAACTGCGGGGCGTATTGTCGTCTGGGTGTCCGTTGTTGCGCCTTGATGCCTCTGAAAACGCAGCGTCTGGCGAAGTGGAAGCTCAAACTAGGCTGGGCAATATGACAAAATTGCATATCACGATTTTCTTGAAATTGTATCACAATTTCGATTTCATCACGATTTACAGATTTTTTTGAGCGAAAATAAAACCTTCTGATTCTGGATTGTATTAATACAGCGATAACAATCAAATCTTTGGGGAAATCATCATATTGTGATTCACAGATTTTTTGTGCAATGCAGTTCCGTACTCAAAAACAAGATACATTTTGACAGACTTTTTCTGTTAGTCAGCCACTGTAAAACATTAAATAAGTTAAAATCATTTTCAATCAGAAAATTGTGAACTTTCTTTTTCATTTGCTTCAATTACATCATTAAGGCATTATGAATAAGTCTACAGAATTCACAATGAATCATATGGTTTTAAGAAAATTATAATCCAAATCTTATTGAACACCCATTTCTGCTTGTTCAGAAGTTCTCACTTCATTGTGATTGGTTACATTCAACATTCAAAGTATGACAAGCTCGACCAATAGAATGGTGAGAAATATAATCCCTAATTGAACAGACAGCACAATTACATTGAGAAAAGGTGAATCACATGTGACGATTTCACTAAAAAAGCAGATTGTCACTGGCATAAGCTCATGATTCGATTTTTATCACGATATGCCCAGCCCAGCTCAAACCTTTTCTATGAGTTGCGGCTGCCGCAGGAGTTGGAAAAATCCATCTTTCACGCGTTGGAAGTCGGCGTCAGCCAATCAGAGACTACATCCTGTGACACGTGACATGCTGTTCTCCCACATCAAGGGGAAATGAGGACTGTTTACTGAAGACTTTTAATCACTTTTTTAACGAATGGTCGCTTGTTTTGGGGACTTTTATCCAAAATTTGGTGACACATGCGCTCACATGGATGTATTAATGCTTGTTGCTGTGTTTAAACCACTGCTGTACAATGTGACACTGGAGGAGTCGAGGAGGACAGAGCAGCAAAAAGACACTGTCTGGAGGAGGAGAAAGTTGTACTATCAGGTAGGGTTGTCAAAAAAATGGATTCCCTGATACTAATTGATACTAAAACTGGTATCAATACTTGATACCGTTTGGACAAGTATCGATATTTTAAGCCCCTTCCCCTCACGCACACTAAGCCCCGCCTCCTTCTTCTCTCATTGGAAAAAAAAAATTAAGTTGGCGCTGTGGTATCGAAATAGGTATCGAGTATCGAGTTTTTTCAAGTATCGAATCAAGTTTGAAATTTTTGTATTGTGACAACACTATTATCGGGTAAGCTCCGTTTTATAAATGCAACAAGCCTCTATCTGTCTCTCCCTTCTTTTCTCTCTCAACGTGGTCTGTCTACGAGCAAAACAAAGCTTTTACAAACAAGCGGGAACGCAAAGAAGTGTGTCGAGGCGCAAAGAGTGTCTTTTTGTCCCCCAACGATTCGACACGCGTGGAGATGTTTTGGGCAACTATCGGGGCGTCAGCTTCGAAAATGTTCGGCGTCAAAATACGCTTTAATGTGCGATGCTGTCCGGTGTAAACGCAGCATAATATTAACCATAACAATCTGGTGATTTCTATTACTGACAAAGACCCACTGCCTTTTGCACTACATAGATTTGTGATGCCTCAAATGAAGACCAAAAAAGACATTACATGATCATGCCTTCTTAGTGTGCGTGTACTGTACCTTCAAAGACTTTGGCGACTTCGGTTTTGTAGGACTCAAACTTGAACGGTGTGAGAAAACCCAATGAGCCCAGATGGAAGGCCATAACAGGAGGAACACTGCCCTGAAACAAGAACATCAGGCAAACTAAGTCGAGGAAAACACTCACCATCTTCTGGGGCCTGTCCTACTGGATTTGGGGTTTTGCGAGATGAGATCTTTATGGCAACATGTGAGGAACTCATAACCTGCTCCAGACTAGGATAAGTTTCTACATAAGTGCTGCATTTCTCATATATTTTTTAGCAAAAACAAAGTTTACAAATTTGCCACTAAAGGCCAACCTTAAAGCGAACCCTGGATATAATCACATGTTTATCCTAAAACACTTATAATATCATCACTTATATAAATACAGGACAAATACCTTGGAAGTATTTGTAGTTTTATTAAAATAGTGTTATGAAGAAATGACATGGAGGCTGCCATTTTGCTGCGGTTATGACATAAAATAGTGTTGTCATGGTAACAGGCAGTAGCAGGTAACTAAGCAACATGAATTCCTCAGTTAAACCTTGTCAGTTTGAGCCGGAGCAAAGCCAAATACAGAACGATTATGTGGAATCTAGTAAAACTGAAGATAATCAAGAGGAAGAGGCAAGAACTGGACACTGTCAGTGGTGTTTTTGTGGCAACTGTTCACAGATGAAATTGTGGGAGTAACCATGGAAACACTATTATATGTCATCAACCAAAATGGCGGCTCCCAGTGGCTTGAAAACAACAGAAACAATGACAATTTTATAAAAAATAGTAAGAGGTTATATATTTGTTTGTCATTTATTTTAATAAGCATGAGCAGTACTTGTGTTTTAGCCATATTTGTCTTCATAACCAGGGTTCCCTTTAAAACAACGAGTCACTGACCAATCGGAGATCAGAATACGGGATACATTCAATGAGGTTTGCATTACAGGTCCATGGTTCCATTTAGTAAATTTATGAGCAAGTAATTATTTTAGTGAATATTTAAAACTCCCAGCTAATCATTAACAAATAGAAACACAGAATCTAGGCTCAATCTAAATCTGGGGCTGTCATATTGTAATTTTTTATATTTCTATTTAATGCATATATCTGTTCAAAAGCCTTTTCCAACCTTCTTCTCTTGGCCTCAGGGTTGTCGCCAAAAACATTCAAATTACAATTTATTATGAGTGCAATTAATCTTTCATCCCCAATATGAAATGACAGCAAAAATATATAATAAAGTGAATTAAAACCTTTGACAAAATGGAAACAGTTTTGTGATGTGCAGTTTAACAAATGATGCTTATCTCGCTCTTGTGTGCTCGCTCTGGTCTGGTGAAAAACACAGTTTGTTTAACAGTGACATTAGTGTTTTACCTGAAAGAGGGAGGAGGCGTACAGCAGCGTTCCATCTCCTCCCAGACAAATGATCAGGTCAATGCAATCGGAGATGTCGTCGTAACCTGCAGAAAAACAAATATTTAGCAAAGGCTCCTCCATTGTGTTGGACTTGAGCTTTTCAAATATGCTACAGGCAAAATCTACTGAGTTATTGTAATGACTAGAGACGGTTTGAGTTCAGTTGTGGAGAAGCAGCAAGTTCTAAATGGAAATAATGTAAAAACAAGACAACATAATTCATAGATTAAATGAAGTAATTTAATGAATAATTATATATTTGTGGTCCTAAATACTAAAGAGAAAGCCATCTGTATGTGTCTGGGTATTTTTCCTTCTGAATTTGGCATTTGGCTCTATTCAAGATGTTTTCACATTACTTTGGTTAAACAGAAGCTTTAATAAAAGCAAAAATACAAAAAAATTCATGGTCATGCTTTCTCTGGTCAATATATTAACTCAATTTTATTAACAAAATCTGAACTTTGCGTCATAATTTAATAGTCTGATTATTATGAGACAAACAAAGACAAACGAACCCTCTCTAAAGGTGCACAGCTGATTCCGTATCGACCCAAAAGTCTCGTCGTTTGCGAGCGTCGCGTCGTCCGCCACTCGTCGCTCCACGTACACCATCATCTGCTTCTCCTGAAAACACAATCACACATGAATACAGGATACGTGAAGACAAGTCGTGTTATATGTGCATTATTGCAGATTTTGTACAAGAAGTAATTCAAAGTGCTATTAGAGTATAATGTAGGCCTGTACTTGATGTATCTGCACCGGGATTTGTCGTGACAAACTTGTTGGCAATACACGTGTCGATACAGGGAAGTGTATCGAGAAACTTAAATTCATAATACATTTTACACTTTACACTGTACTCAAAAACATGTTGAAAACATTTCTGCTGGTAGTAAACATTTTGTTCAATAAAATATATCTTGATACGTATCGTATTTAGGGAATTGTACTGGGTTAACATGTATCGGGATACGTATCGGGCTGGGCGATATGGCAAAAAATTTATATCACGATTTTCTTGGAGCCAGATCACAATTTCGATTTTATCACATTCTTGTAGACCTTTTATTTTCCTATTGTTTTTGAGGTAAACACAATTTACCATCACTTGCTAAATCCAGCTGTCAAAAGCTGACAGTGTGCCAGAACTTCAGAGCGAAACAAGCGACCTCAGCCATTCTATAAAAAGTCAATAAAAGAGTCGAATATTTAGAACATTCTGTGTTGCTGCAAAACAAGTGTTAAGGATTCTGACATATCATTTCTTAGAATAATAACACAAAAACATGCAAAATCCATGTTTCAGTTGTATGAATTGATGTATTTTAATAAATAAGCCTGAAAATTTGCTAAGATTCATTCCTTTTATGACTTTGAAGCGCAGTCCAAAAGAGAACTTTTAAAAAAGAAGCCCAAAGTCGCTATAAAATCTTGGATTTGGCAACAGTGAGAAAACACTGTGGTTGGAAAAAATAGTCTATATTTGAACAGACAGATTCATCAAATAAAGAAAAAACTAATCACAATATGACGATTTCATCAGAAAAGCAGATTGTCACAGAGATGAGCTCACGATTCGATTTTTATCATGATATTGCCCAGCCCTACGTATCGTATCGAAAGGCTCTTGTTATAACAGCCTTCCCAGCCCTAGTATAACGGGAGACTGCAGCAGTTTTTGTCTCATAATAAAATCCAAGTAACAAATTTGAACACTTTTACATTGGTTACACTAACCTCACACGATATATACAGCCAAGTTACTGAAAACCAACCTCTCGTATGCTTTGTGCCAGAAGCATCCACTGCTTTCTTTACGGAAAAATAAGAAAATATGTGAGACTTTGTCAGTTTTGCGCTCCCTGTAATGATGCATACACGCACCATACAGCCATGTGATCAAAGGGTCAATATCTATAATCGAACTGTTATGTACTTATGGACGTAGACTCAGTGATTGTTTTTAATTGTGGAATGGACTGATACAATTTGTGTGTAGTGAGTTGTACTTTGAAGAAGGCTGCAAATTAATTACCCTCTAGGATCAATAAAGTTTTCTGAATCTTTACAAAATACTATCATTTTTGTATAACAACATAGCTTTGTGGAAAAACGTGTAGAAATATTTTCCCAAACACGAGAGAACAAGTGCTGTACTTTGTGAGTGTTGTTAGACAAAACACAGCAGAGATTAAATATGCGGTGATCAGGAGACGACGTAAGTAAAAGCAGACTTAACTTTGGCCTAAACGTCTGCACCACTTCCTCGACTATTTGTGTTAGATTTGATGTTCACTCCTCAAACTTTATGGACAATCTGTTCTGAGGCACGTCTGTCCAGCCAAAACAAAGCCCTGATTATTACCAGACCAGGATAAGAGAGAGAGGAGAAACTGTGAGACTTTACTTCATTAAATAAACATTAGAGTTTTATATCACAAGGCTGAGCAAGAGGGTTTGGATATTGAGATTTTTGGTTTAGTTAAAAAGCATTAAAATGGCTTTCAGTTAGGGCTGGGCACTTATTGGTTATTTAATTATTTGGTTGTGGGTTTTGTATTGAAAGATTGAAAACCAGTCTTTTGTCAGTAAAGACGTGTGGTTTAGAGAAAAAGTCCAGCTTTGAGGCAGAAATTCATATATAATAATAAAAAAAAGTTTGATAAATGGGACATATTGAAAGTTTTTGGTTTTGATCATTTAAATTGGATCGAAAATTTAAATAAATCAACATAAGAAAAAAAAAATTGTGATTATATTTTTTCTCAGATCACCCACCACTACTTTCAATAATTTTCAATAACTTTTCTAACAGACTTAAAGAGAAACCACTAACAGAATCAACTTTTTTCACTGTCAAACTGTGTCTATGGAGTCACAATTGAATTACTTACAGTTTTCGCTCATTTTGCAGTTATGTGTGCTAAAACCACTGAACTCCTCCTTCTGACACGGGTCCTCTGTCACAGTGACTTCATTAAAATATAGTGACTAATGCGAGAATAATCTCTTGCAAGAATCGTTACTACAAAATTGTAGGGATGCCTAAAAATCCTCTATTGGGCGACACGGTGGCGCAGCAGTTAGCGCTCTGGCCTCATAGCAAGAAGGTCCAGGGTTCGACTCCCGGGCCGCCCGGGGCCTTTCTATGTGGAGTTTGCACGTTCTCCCTGTGTCTGTGTAGGTTTCCTCCGGGGGCTTCGGTTTCCTCCTACAACTAAAAACATGTCCAATGTGCCTCCCCTCCCCAGTACTACAGATGTAAATTAGCTGTAAGATACTATCTGGTACAAGCATCTCTGCCATTGTGCTTAATGTAATTGTACATTGTACTTAATAAACATTACCTTACCTATGGTGTAAAAGGCTCAAGTGGAGGAGAGTGAGCCTCACAAAAATACACAGAAACGCTGCCGGCATTTGCAACATGTTCGAATAAATCACAATTTGCAAACACAGGCAGTGTGAGAGACTTTGTCCTTTCTATTGTGCTGGAGCTAAAACTGAACATTTCAAAGTGTCTTTTTATGGAGTTCAACAGCCCACTTCCTGGTTCAACTAGTGTGGCTCCCATGTTAAATCTCCCTAGAAGTTTCGGAAAAATAATGAATTAAAAGTTTGAAAATGAGGCTTATCAACTATGTGGCGAGTCATGAGTATAAGAGCTACATTTTGCTTTAAAATCAATTTCTGCAGCTTTATAAACTACAAACTTAGTTTTATTTTTAGTTAGTTTTTATCTGCTTTTTTATGTACTGTGAATATGAGTGACATAGCTGGTAAGCCCACAAAATTTCTTTAAACTCTTAATATTTGAATTTTTCGAAAAGCCTATGGCACTTTAGAATGGGACTATTTACTTCCAGACCCAGGATGATCTTCCACTGTTCAGCTTCACTGTGGCCAACCTAAAGCCCACCTGAGCAATATTTTTGTCGTCTAATCAGAATCTTTATTTGACAAACCAAAACTGTTGCATTTATAGTTTTGTTCAGTGTATTTAGCTGGTAGTTTGTTGGAACAATAAAGACAATACCACTCCTGAACAATTCAATGGAAACAAGACTTTATGTTCGTACAATGTGTTTACTTAATGCTACATCAAATATTTCTATAGTAAAGTCAGATATTTCTAAAGTAAAGTCAGATATTGCCGTTTTTACCTCGACCAGAAACCTGCAGAGCTCCTTGAACGGTTGGACGAGGCTTTCATCTCTGATTTTTCGGATCACCAGGACGTTGACAGGAGGCTTGTTCCAGGTGAGCCTCTGACTGGCCGGGTCCTGGATGTGCCTGCAACACACAAATACAATTAAATACACACAATACACACACTATACACAATACAGCAGCATAAACGACAAACCTGTTTATCTTCATCAAGAGAGTTAACTGAGACTTATTTACAAAGATTTCTAGAAGCTCCTCTTCTGGACGAATATACAATCTGTGCTTGTGCGTGTGTTATTGATTAACCGCGTGAGGGACAAACTCCAAACTTATGAGCTGTACAATTGGGAGATGAAATAAATGTTTGGGCAAAGAGAGATACGGTGCTGTCTAGTCAAAACCTTGGATGAGACGCAAAAAAAACAAACAAAAAAAACATGTCATGGAAAGTTTCCTTCACAATGTTAAATAAAACAGCCGATTATAAAACAGGAAACATGAACTGTAAAATGAAAGTGATGACTAATAAATTCAGTTAGGAAACCCATTGTACATTGTATTTTTGTTGTATTATTTTATCTAATTTCACATATTGCCCTGCTAAAAAAAGACATAATTTAAAAAGATATCTTGTGAGGCATCTTGTAGTCGTGCTTAAAGTGAACCCTGAATATAATCACATGTTTACCCTAAAACACTTATAATATCATCACTTATATAAATACAGGATAAATACCTTGTAAGTATTTGTAGTTTTATTAAAATAGTGTTTTAAAGAAATGACATGGAGGCTGCCATTTTGCTGCGGTTATGACATAAAATAGTGTTGTCAAGGTAACAGGCAGTAGCAGGTAACTAAGCAACATGAATTCCTGGGTTAAACCTTGTCAGTTTGAGTCGGAGTTTGGCCAAATACAGAACGATTATGTGGAATCTAGTAAAACTGAAGATAATCAAGAGGAAGAGGCAAGAACTGGACACTGTCAGTGGTGTTTTTGTGGCAACTGTTCACAGATGAAATTGTGGGAGTAACCATGGAAACATTATTTTATGTCATCAACCAAAATGGCGGCTCCCAGTGGCTTGAAAACCATAGACATTAAATTAGTAGACACGATATCAGCATTTCTGCTCTGTTGCTACAACTCGAACCGTTTTACTAGATTCCACATAATCGTTCTGTATTTGGCTTTGCTCCGGCTCAAACTGAAAAGGTTTAACCCAGGAATTCATGTTGCTTAGTTACCTGCTACTGCCTGTTACCATGACAACACTATTTTATGTCATAACCGCAGCAAAATGGCAGCCTCCATGTCATTTCTTTAAAACACTATTTTAATAAAACTACAATACTTCCAAGGTATTTGTCCTGTATTT
Organism: Mugilogobius chulae; assembly: GCA_038363315.1. Classification (NCBI taxonomy): domain Eukaryota; kingdom Metazoa; phylum Chordata; class Actinopteri; order Gobiiformes; family Gobiidae; genus Mugilogobius; species Mugilogobius chulae. The sequence continues at coordinate 13,475,163 of CM076395.1, forward strand.
ATATAAGTGATGATATTATAAGTGTTTTAGGATAAACATGTGATTATATCCAGGGTTCACTTTAATGAAACTTTCTGAAAGAAGCAATCTTAATGTCACAAAACATTCTGCTGCATTTGTTTAAAAAAAATGTATTTGAAAAAATAATGTAAAACTTGCTTAAAAATTGTGTTTTTCTAGATTTTAAAAGGCAGACTTTTGCTTCTACAACGGACACATTTAGAGATAGTCTGATGAGTATTTAATTTTTGTAAGTGTATTGTTTGCCAGACTGCCAGATATTTGAAGATTTTATCAATAACAAGGCTCACAAATCACAAATTTACTCACTATAACTAGAAAATGTATTCATCTAAAATCAAACACATCTGCTGTAATAACTTAACATCTTATTCTGTTCAATATTTTGTCCATTACTTCAGAAGAGTTATCTAAAACGAATAATTGTCACGATTATTATTCTGTTGTTTTTTGTGCTTGGAATATTCACAATTATTGATTAACCTAGTATCTTTACATCCCAACTTCAGAATAGGTCTGGGCGATCGGTGAAAAAATATAATCACAATTTTTTTCCTCATATTGATCGATCTCAATTTTCGATTTGATTTTGTTTAACCTTTTTTTTAAAAAATGCCATTTATGAATGTAAATGAAACAAAAACTTTTAATATGCCCCATTTATTAGATTTTTTTGAAACTATATATCAATATTCCAAAACTACACATTTTTACAGACAAAGTATTGTTTTTTTTTTTTATCTTCCAAGTCAAAACCCACCACCAAATAATTGACGATTCGTTTTGATTCGACCTTTATCTCTCGATTTTTCAATTAATAGCCCAGCTCTACTTCAGAATAATAAAAAGCAAGCACTGTTTCTAAAAAAAATAAAAATTTGGTAAAAAAAAAATCTCAAAATGTCCCTTAAAACAGGAAGCAGAAACCTACAAAAACAGTTTAAAGTGAAATGTAGTAAGAACCAAGTATGCTCACATGACTGAAGTTGGATTGGGAAGAATACAAGCCTTGGGTCCGAAGTGAGTGGCCGGGTATGGTCCATGAAGAAAGTGCGCTCTCCTGTGAGGGCAGAAACACACGGGATCAGTTCATGTCCATGGCAGCAGAGCTAGTGGCATCTCTGTGACCAGCTGGCGACCCGCAGTGCAAACCTCTTAGGAGAACTTTCCGCTGCGTCGCTCCCAGATCCGCAGGCCTTCAAGTGCTCGTGTTGTCCCGGTAACCTGCGGCCCTCCCGGAGCAGCTGCTGGTGACCGCCCCCTGTCGCTGCTGCTGCTGCGGCGGCGGCCTCTTCCCCTCGCGCCGTCGCCTTGGAGACCGCGCCGTGCCGTCCCTGAGCGAAGGGCCTCGGTCCAGCACGGGACCAGACGGGCCGGAGGGTTGTGTCATGTCAGTGTCGGCAGAGGCCAGGGGCGAAGGACTGCTGTCAGTAACCTCCATACTGCGGAGAGGAAAAATCAAACACAGACAATAGCAACAGTGAGAGAAGTCTGTTAGATTTGGTTCATTATCTACACAAATCACAAATCCAACTAGGACGGTCACTAGAGCTGAACAATATATCGAATTTTAGATAATATCGTGATTGTTGGTTTCAATATATAAAAAAAATAATATTTAGTATATTGTTTACAGTAAAATATGCAATTAAAAGAACATTATAAACATAATAAGGTGAAACATTGAGCTTGTCACTTGACATCACAACATTTTTCAGACCAATAAAATCTCTTATACATGTTCAGCAGCTAAAATGAATAGATGTTATTTAAATGCAGTACTGTATTATTTTTTTTGTTGCAATGCAAAAAGTGAACGGATCTAGTCTAGTCTAATCAGTCTAATTGGGTTGAAAAAGCATGAAAAGACTTCATACATATTTCATGACAAAAACATGATCTGGACTTATGACATCATTATACAACATGAATGCAACCTTTTAACCTAAACTTAAAAAGGAAAAAGTTAAGACATGTTTTAACACATTACTGTTAGATTGATAGAATATCCTCTGAATATTGTTATTGAAACATGAGAAAAAATAATTGAGATATTCATATTTTTCAAAAATCGTCCAGGCCTACTGCCAATTCAGGAAAGTTTGCTGGAGTATCGACTCTATGATTTCGATTCAACAGATATAATTGTTGTTGCCTGGAAAATCCAGACAATATATTTTCCTTTGGCCACCATGTCCTTCTGTCAAATTTCAGTGGCCCTGACTGACAGATTAATTAGCCAAACAGAGACACACATCATCTCCCGTGTGAAAACCAACATGGCTGCTTACAAAAAAAAAAAAAAAAAACATGGAAAAAATGTCATGTCGAAATGAAAAAACTGCTGATTTCTACAGAATCAATGAGCAAAGCAAAAAAGGATTTTAATGTGACTCAAGTTAGATTTAGTTCTAAATGACAAATGACCAATCAGCTTCTTCTTTGTTTCATCTGCGTCACGCGAAAATTGATCTGAAAAGCAGGTTAATGAGTGTTTGCTGAAGTGTAGGATCTAGATCCCAGGCAGTAATTGTTGTGCCTTTGACTGGAAATAATAAAACTAATTTAATGGCTGGATTTGACTGAGAACACTTTTGACATATTATTCAGATTAAGTAAAGTTGTATGCATCAAAGTCCAAAGTATCATAATCTGCAACCGGTATCGAAATTGAAAAAGCTGGAACGGTGCATGCCTAATTCAAAACTATTATTTTTAATGCCCATTGAGATTTTTAAAATACACATTTCCAATCAAATAAAGGTAGAAATATTGTGAATGAAGAGTTGAAGAACATCTATAAATAAAGTGTGTTTGTGATTAAAATAATAAATAAATAAAAAGTGTTGCACAAGGAACCGTTGTTTGATACATAACCAACTACTACTACTAACCAGCAGCAGCAGCAGCAGCTCATTCATTCATTCAGCAGAGGCAGTTTATCCTATTGTTCACTGTTGTTAACTTTTTAATCCCTTTGCCAATGCATCAAGAAGATTTTGCCAGTAAAACCAAGTTTTAGATAATTCAAAACTTAAGATCAAACAGAAAAAAACATTTCTGGTCAAATGTGCAAAACAAGAAATTAAACAGCTGTGAATGTAAAGAGAAAAGTAATGCTCAGTAAGCAAAATTACCCAGGTATATAACAGTAAATAGCTTAAAAGTAGAATGAGTATGGATGAATGGCAGCTCAATCATCCTACTAAATACAAACAATAGAAAAATATTACCTAATTCAATCAAATCATTAATTTCTTCACCTTTTTGGGGTAAATCACAATTTAGCATTAACTTACCAACGGATAAGCCTCATTTTGGACTTGGATTATCTCAAAATAAGGCCTGGGTCATTCTACATAAACGGTGCCTTTTGGCTCAAAAATTTTCAAAAGAATTATCTCAAGTAATCCTATTTTTAACATACATACAACCAAAAAGACCCTTTAAACTACCAGAAAAATATATTTGTCCACCTCATACATCATCATGTTAAACTTGGTGCCTCTAGTGGCTCTAACAATGTCACTTTAATCTTTGTCCTGCCATTTGAGGCAAAAACACACCTCCTGTAGTGAGACCAGGTTGATGTGACGGGGTGGTATGTCAAACACAAGGACACACACAAATCCTGACTTTTGTTTAAAAAAAAACAATAATTATTTGCCAATAAAAATGTATGATGAGTAAATGACAAAAAACTAAAACAAAAAACACAAAAAAGTTTTATGAAAATGGCTTTCCTTCATGTTGAAATATAACAAGCAAACTGGCTCCATTGCACTGCAGACATGACAAAATCAGTCAAAAACAAACTAAAATGTGCAAAATAAATATATTTTATGAAAAACCTACATCAAGTTTATAAGATGAAATTATACACTCTAAATAAAACATTTAAAATTCAAAACACACACTTTGATGATTTTTGTATACTCTTGTCTTCCACTAAGTCTAAGGCACAAAAGGAACAGTTTCTGTAGAATGACCCTTTAGATATTTCAAAACATGTGATCAAAAAAAAATCTGGTCAAATGTACACAACAAGAAATGAAACAGCTGTGAATGTAAAGAGTAGAATGAGAATTCTCGGGGTCGACTAGCGTCATCGTGTTGTGGCAACGCCAAACGAAGGGGAAAACAACAACGTAAAACAACAACGTAAAGTAACTTTAAATTTAAACTTTCACTCACCACCACACAGTGGTTGTTTACAGTTTCCAAACATTAGTATTGAGCATCTGGCAAGCATTTTTACGTACAGCAAGTTGATGTTTTCCCCTTCGGTCATCGGCAAACAAAACAAAACGTCATCAGTCCGACCTCGAGAACGTACAGCTATTTGATGCTTTCTCCTTCGTGTCGTCGGCTACCAAACAAAACATCACGTCACGTCATCAGTCCGACCCCGAGAATGGATACGGGGCAGCTCTGTCAATCAATAAATACAATTACAAATATACTACCTAATATAATTAAATCAATCATGTCTTTTTGGGTCAAACACAATTTAGCAATAATTTACCAACAGATAAGCCTCATTTTGGACTTGGATTAACTCAAATTAAAGCCTGAGAAAGTCTGGTTTAACGTTAGATCTGTTTCTACTTAAAAATCCAAATATCTTACAGGTAACTTGGATTAGAACATTTAAAAAACACTTAAATTGGGTTAACAGACCAAGTTGTATAATGTTGTATCGTATTACGCTTATTTTTAAATTAGTATTAGACTGGTTTCCCGTCTGCCGCTGATAATCTAATAGAGGTTATGCACTGACATCATTTTGCTTAGCAACATTTAGAATGAGTGGCATTTCTTCAATGTATTTCTTTGTTGTCGTGGCAACGGCTTGTAAGCTACAAACTTGTCTGTAACAACAGTTGGTGATTTAGGACATTTTAAATGCAACAAACGGACTCAAAAACATATTTTTTAAGAAGAAAAAGGTAATAAGTTCAACTGTGTGTAATTTTAATGTCTGATAAATGTGAGAAGCTAAAGTTTATCTTCTTTGCTACAAATGTTGACTTGATTTTCTCTTTTTACGTGTCAGTTACAAAACCTAGTGCTCAGTAGACTTGTTGTGGGTTGAATTTGTTATCAAACTGTAGTTTATTTTCCTGTTTTAGCTGTTTATTGAACTCTTACAAGAGAAAATGTCCTATCTCTCCATTAACTCTAATGCATCCTTGCCACTCAGCATTCACATTTAGAATGCTGTGAGGTCACCTGCATAACCTCTATAGATCCATGCTGATTACCATAAATTCTGCTCATTTGTTGACAGCTAGCGTTACCTAGCAATAGCTTAGCACTAGCATTAGCAGCCGGAGCAAACAGCGCTCAAAGACACTTACATGTTCACTCATTGCATTAAAAACACACAAGCACTCCCGTATCATAAGCACTACAAACCTTTTAAATATCACGCGTTTCGGTGGAAGTTTGTAGTTGTAATTTCATGACAGAAGCGTGACTGCTGGGAGAACGACAGGATACTTCCGGGTTAACGTGTCTGCGTCACTTTTTACGTAGACGAGCCCCCGCGCTACGATTTCCCAAGCGACCACATGCGGATTTGGATTTGAGAGTTTATAATTAATTTGAAAAAGGTTTGTGCTAATCTATTAATAACATAAACGTATTTGAAGTGCGTCAATTGCAGCGTATTAGTTAATTTAACGTTAATGTTGATTATCGTAGTTGCAAGTTTTGACCTCGCTTTTCAAAATGTTTATTCACCTTTTTTTTTTCTTCCAAAATCCGCTTTTTAAATTATGGTCAGTGAGTGCACTAATAACATTTTTCCATTTATGCTTTTCTTGTTTTTATTCTGTGAAATGTGTGCACTTTTCCAGACACTCGGAGGTCTTTGGTACCTTTGGTCAGGACAGGTCAGACAGGTTTAACTGTAAATAAGTTCAAGAAAGTCGAGTGATCAAGTTTCTACGAGAAACAGACAGGTGAGTTAATGCAGCGTCACATATGCAAAAAAATTTGCCTGAAGTTCTTTTCGATGCCTTTTATTGCTCAGACGTCTCACCTTTGTTTCAGAACTGCCCAGTGTTGGTTAGTTATTGTAGTGTTGTAATGCATTATATTACCAATTATAGGGAGAAAAATATTACACTTCTGTGATTACTTGACCTCATCACACATTTGTTAAGACATTGTAAATCCTGTTACATTTACACTTGATAACACATTTTCTTCATAATATTTATTCACCTTTAAGCAAACAGACAGTATTCTAATGGTGTTTTGTCCTGAAGTGTCACTTTCAATAGAATATAAAAGCTTCATTTATATGAAAGTAACTTGAGTTACAGATTGTAACTAGTACTATATTGTCAACATTTTATAAGTAATGAGTTATACCACTTAGTTACTGAAAAGGGGAATATATTATTACAGTAACTAGTTACTTTTGTAATGAGTTACTCCCAACACTGGAACTGACTAATTATTTGGGTTAATAGTTTTGTTTTGTTTGTTTTTTTACTTACAGTAATACATTATGCACAAGGACTAAATAAAATCATTTGTTGTGATCTGTATCTTGTACAGATATTTGTAACAAGTTACAGAGAAAGTCTATCAGTATTATTAATAATTGTTTATTGAACAAATTAATACAGCATTTGTCCATGCTTGCTAATTAAAGTGAGAGAAGAGAGCTCTGGCTTCTCAATAAGGAGGTCGTGGGTTCGACTCCCGGGTCGGACCACATCAACATCTCACGATCTCTCTGGGTGGAGTTTGCATGTTCTCCCCGTGTCACTGTGGGTTTTCTCCGGTTTCTCCCACCTCCAAAAACATGCATGTTTAGGTTAATTGTGCATCACTGTAAATTTCCTTAGTGAGTGAAATGAGAGAGTGAATGTTTGTCTGTCTAACCCTGCGATAAGCCACTGTCCAGGGTGTTTGCCCGCCTAAGGCCTCGGAGTCACTCGGATAGCTCCAGTCACCTGACGAGACCAAGTTGTAGAAATATGAATGAAGAAATACTTGTAAATACATTAATTAATGATCAAACACCTACTCATCTATTCACTTACATTTTTACTTTGTCATCCACCTTCATAAAGACTAATCCAACAAGGAAGAAAAGAAAACTTCTGATGTTCCTTGTTCCTTATAACTTTTAACGATAAGTTCAATCATTTACCAGTGCATGACTCAACTTATATTCTTGTACTCCTTATCAAAATTAAATAAATAAAAAATACACTGAATAGACTATGCTTCTTAAATAATCCTTTATAATTTTGAAGACCATGAGCAGTCGTGCATTCGTTATTGTAAATTCTTTCTCACAATCAGAGCTATTGCACATTTTGTCTGAGACTTTTTATGTTTGATTGTATTGTAAATGATTGACAAATTCCTCGTTCAGGTCCAGCCTTGTCTTCCTTTTTGAAAGCCACGCCTTTAAACAAAGTGAGGCTGAGACACAAAAACCACGCTCCACATTTGACCTCCAGTGATCCGAGTCAAACAGCAGCAGTTTCAAATGTTCAGGACGCGCAGGTAAGAAGAAACATTCACTTATGTTTAACGGAGAAGAGAGACAAAAATAACGTACTAGACAACACACTTGAGATATGTTTTTGAATGATTATATAAAGAGTTGAAATGGTGATGATGTTAGACCAGTTAAACCACCAATGTAGCTTTACAGGTTGAGCTGTAATCGTGTGTGGCAATAGAAACACAATCACACAGTGTCTCGATTGTTTTTACTCACAGTCGCTCCAGTAACCTGCACTGTATATTTGTCTAATACTTCTAATCAGATTATTTTCATTTACTACTAGACTTATAATTCAGCGATGTGGTGCAACACAAACCAATCAGTAATAATTGTAATAGAATATAGATATGAATGATTATGAATAAATAAGACTTGAAGAAACAGTTGTGAAAATAAAACTGCAGGTTAAGACTGGAGAGTCTAAAATATTCAAACTTTATAAAGTAAATGATTGAAGACATATTTTAGTTGGACCTTAAATCAGGCGTGTCCAAACTCGGCCTGGATATCGGATATCGAGCTCACTGTTGTGATAATCAGCTTTATGGTCAAATTGTGATTTCACATTTCTCTATTTAATTCATCTGTTTGTTAAAATACAGACAGTAATTTCCAGGCTACTGCTCTTAGCCTCAGAGTTGCCAAGTTAATTTCTTCACTCACGCCCAAGTTCATCTCATGAACTTGGGCGTGAGTTCAAATGAATTTTAAAGCTCAGTGTTGAGGTATTTGTGCTGCAGTTTCAAGTAAAGTTCCAATTGAATTTTAACAAATGTCAGGTTAATTACAAAAATATATCTATTTATGATTTTTTAAAAAATTGGATTTTTAGCACATTCAAAAGCTGTTATTAGTGTTAGAATAACAAAATTGGTATGATCACACAATGTTCTAATTAATCTATTATTGACTTAACTTTAACTTTATTATGAGCTGAGGTTGTTTGTCTTTGGATTTATTTCAAAAGCTTCGTCAGTTTTTCTCTGAAAATCTGGCAACACTGGTCATTCTTTGTTCTGCTCTGAGTGAGTGACAGCTGGATTTAACCAATCACAGTGAAGTAGAGCTTTCAAAAAGCAGATGGAAATGCTACACATGGTGTTAGTGTCATTCATGGAGATAAAGTGGAAATTGTTGAGAAGTACAAATTCAACACGTTGAAGTTTGACGTAAATGCAGAAACCATTGCTAAGAAAGAGCAGCAGAGAATCTATCAAAGTATTTTAAAAAACTTTTATTGTTCCTTTATTGAAAGTATTCTTACTTTTTCATGTATTTGTTGGTTTTGTGGTTGTCTTTAAAGGACAGAAACAAACTCCACAACATTGTAAAGACGAGCTCTGAGATAACTGGGGTCAAACTTAGGGACTTGAACTCTTTGTGGAGGAGCAGGTGCTGAGTAAAGCCAAAAGCATCCTGATCCAGCCTCAGCACCTTTGAATTCTGACTTCGTTATGATGCCTTCAGGGTCGTCGGTTTTACGTTTGTGCCCTCTGCAATTAAAATAGTTGAATTTGAATAGTAGTGTTGACTGATTTTACTTCTATTTATCTGTATTTATTATTAGAATTGCATGAAGCTTAACTCATTGATTGTGAATGGACTGACACAAATGTATGAACTGCTTGAGGAGGCTACAAATAATTGCCCTCTGGCTCTGGGATCAATGAAGTTTTCTGAATTGATCTGATTGTATTTACCTCAAAGGCAAAAGACATAAGCTACAAGATTGTATGAAATCGAAATCTTGATCTTGTCTCTAGAAAATCGTGATAATAATTTTCACCTACAGCCCAGCCCTACACTGAGTACTGTCCATAGACTGTATATATCTGGTATATACAGTCAATTACTGTCTGAAGATAGATGCCTCAAGTGGAGCAGTGCTGTTGTATAATAACTACAGAGTTTCATTGTGTGAAAATAAAAGTTATGCTGCCAAATGAACATTTATGAATGAAATTTGAGTTAGAGTTGTGCGTAGGCAATCTGAAAATGTCTTCTTTAACTGTGACTAAACTAACTTTTCTCAATGTGTTTCATGTTCAGGCTCTCCAGGGGCGGCGTTCCGGCGGCTCACAGATGGACATGAGCGTTCCCGTTCCCTCGTGCTGTTCGGACTCGCCGGCAAATGCATCCTGAACTGGGGTCTGCTGTTCTTCCAGAAGACCCACATCCGGGGAGCTTCATCTGCGTCTTCAGCCTCTCCGTGTCCGTCGTAGACACCGTTTTGTTCATTTTTGTGACGTGGCTTCACCTCCTTCGCGACGTCAACTTCCTGAATTCAGACTGACCCGGTATCACGTTTGTCTGCTGGTTCAGATCCTCGGATTCGTCCACAGCGCGCAACACTTGGTCGTGCTTGTTTTGTCTCTCCTAGAACATCTCTTCGTCATTTCAAAACGATTTAAACAACCCACGAGGAAGTCAACGTGGATTTTTTATTCTTTACCAACTCTGCTGCTTTGGATCGGCTGCACTTTCTACGTTCTCAAACTTTCGGACATTATCCTTTCCTTGAAGACGCATTTGAGTTTCAGACTGACCACTGCTGGATCGCGAGTTCGTCTGTCATATCAGAGAGTATGATTTTCGTTGGGTTTTCTTGTCTTTGTTTCATCTTGTGGCATTCGCTTAAACTCGTCGCACAAATTGCCAGAAATCCTCACTCAAACTACCTCGAAACTATAAAACACAGACTCATCCCAGGTTTTCTTCGTTCGTAAAGTTGTGTGGATATTTTTGGACACTTGGGGCTGTTTCTAATCTTCCTCCTCCTCCATGTGGTGTTGCCTGTGGAAATGCCGTCTTACCTCAGCCTGAACTCCGCCTGGTTTTGCTTTTTAAACAGTCTTTTGATCGCTGTGGCTCTGTGCGTAGTCAGTCCAGTCTGGAGTTGGCGCAGGGATCAGCGGCGCTTCCTCCAGACAGTTTCTGCGACTGGAAAAGGAGATTTAGCTCAGTTATGCCGAGTAGACTCAAAAACAGTGAACAAGCCACTCAAGACCAGCTTTTATATGTTTAAACACACACTTGCCAGCTCTGTTGTCCACTACAAGAGTTTATCACTGTACTGAAACAAAAGTAATGCTGCTAAATCAACATTTGTGAATGAAATTTGTCATAGAAAGGTTTCAATGTTGTCATCTTAACAGAGTATTTGAAGATTGAGACGTTTAAACTCCATAAACAACTACATTTTCTTATGCAGTGTCTCTGTGACTTAATACTGAGACCAGGTCAGTTTTTACCACTGTAGTTCTTGTTCACAGGTAGCCAAAGAAACTAGCGAGTGAATATTTAGTGAGCTTGAAACAGTCTCATTAGGCGCAGTCCGAACAATAGAGAGGAAGCATAAGACCCACTGAAGTTTAGGAACAGGTTTTGGGTTTAGCCCCTCATCAACTTAAGCTTAACTCAGTATAAATACATCTAGTCTCAGGTCACTTCCATCAGATTGAAAATGACTTTCGGATGGAGTTGAAACATCTCAGACCTCAAATACTCTGTCCATGACAACTTTCACTCTGGACCACTCCTGGAGTGGTCATTGGAGTGGCCTGATTTGTTGAATATCAAGTCGTTTTTGTGCTGGGTCAGCTTTTGTGACCCATGTATCGAGACAAGAATTGAATCAAACTGACAGAAACATCCCAAACCTAAAGAATAATCTTGTATTTCTAGTTTATTTAAGGTTTTAATTGTGATTTAGTTACTGTCATTTTTGCCCTATGAGCGCACCTGAATATAAGCCGCACCGACTAGATTTAAGTAAGAAAAATGATAAAATACACATAATATAAGCCGCACTTGTTAATAGTAAGTCTATAAGAATCCATAATTTTGCTGCATTGCCTTATAAGCCGCAGTGTTCAAAGCTTGAGAAAAAAGTAGCGGCTTATAGGCCAGAAATTACGTTAGTTATTAGGGCTAGTATCAAACAATACTATTGTAAGAACTGAAAAATATTTTTTTTTAACATAAGGAATTTGATCATATTGTGTTATGGAACTGTTATTTGTAGTGCAAGTCACAACTTAACTTAATCTGAATAAAATTATGAGACATTCTGGATCAAAATCAGAAAGTACATAATAGGGATGCACCGATACTAAGATCAAGATATCATGAAGTCAATACCTGATACAGCAAAATTCCCTGGATCGATTCCCTGAACTGTGAAATATTCAACCAAAAACACTTCACTCAGCTGCATTTAAGCTGAATTTAACTATTTGTGTGTCAAATTATACACTAAATAGAAACAACCAGTGGTCATTACTGTGTGCAGCTGTTACAATAAAAGAATTCAAAACCTAAAATTAAAAGTGTGTTTTTTAAGGTTTTCCTGTTGGTTTGAATGGTTTAAACATGATTGCTAGAACTGGACGTTTGTTGTTAAAAGTCAGCTTAAATCTCCTGCTTTTACCTTGGTTTTGTCTTTCGTGTTATGTAAAATGTAGTATTTGAAGTTTTAACCTTGTTATAATGGCCTCTTTCATCATTGTTTACTCAAAGTTATATTTGAATTGATTCATGCATGTTGGAGTAATCTTGTATTGTTTTCAGCTGCAGCTCAAGTGTTCAGAAAATCCCTGTTCTCACCTACCACCTATCCCTCCCACTTGTCTTGTCTTACTTGAATACTCAAAGTGAAGTATATATGGTTCAAAACAGTCCCAGAGGCCCAGCAGAGGATGTACTTCCTGGCAGCTGAAGAAAGCCAAGCTGCCGGCCAGATGATGGTGCAGTTTTACACGGCCATCATTGAGTCCATCCTCACCTCCTCCATCACCATGTGGTACGCTGGAGCCACAGTCAGGGACAGACACAGACTGCAGCGCATTGTGCGCTCTGCTGAGAAGGTCCATCTCTCCAGGACCCGTACGTCTCCAGGACCTGTACGTCTCCAGGACCCGTGCGTCTCCAGGACCTGTACGTCTCCAGGACTCGGGGGCGTGCAGGTCGGATAGCAGCTGACCCCTCTGAACACAGACTTTTTGAGCCACTCCTCTCGGGCAGGAGGCTCCATATGGACCAGAATCTCACACCTTAAGAACAGTTTCTTTCCCTCTGCCGTTGGACTCATGCACACTCTATAAACATGTGACTATGTTGATCTCCTGCACTCATCACGTTATCATCACCTACCACTTTATTCATCTTTGCACTGACAGATTGCACTATTGTTCTGAATACTCTGTATATTTTTTATCAACTAATTTTATTGGACTATTTTTGCATTCCCTTATATTTGATTTTATATACTATCTTAAATATTGTAATATAGTTGATATTTTTATTCTTTCTATATTTTTAATTCTTTGAGTTTTCAGTGTTATACGTTGCACATTTGCATCGCAGCAAGTTCTAGTTTGTGAATTTTGTTTGCTCACTGACAATGGCAATAAAATCTTTTCTGATTCTGATTAATTGCCACTTAACAATAAAAATTATCATTTCAATTCGTTGCATCTTACAATTAAATTTTAAAATGAAGAGGCGGAGCTTATCAGTTCTGCAGTTTTGAACTGGAAGTCAATAAAGCTGTTTCTATTTCAAGTCGTTTTGGGTCAATTTAGTGTTTCACAATGAACAAAAGGTAAATACTGATCTGTATGTTCTAGTTTTTTTACTAAATAGTTTACTCTTTTATGATCCAGATTAAATGGACAGCGCTTCCAAACGTTCGGCGGTGTCCCTCGGTTGATTCCACACACAACAATCACACTTTTACTGTATATAAAGTGTGTAAATGTAAAAAAACAGACGCCACACAAGTGTAATTTTGACACTACAGAAGTTTACTTGAATTTGATCCAAGTTCATTGTCTCTATACAGGGTTTTTTTATTTACAAGATCTGAAATCAGGGAGGAGGGAGGCGAGAAGAAGAAGAACAGAAAAACAAACACTACTCTTACAACTGAGGTATTAGCTAAAAGCATTTACAAGTCATTTTCACTAGTAAATATGAATGATGAGGAACACTTAAGAGACGCAGTGTGTGTCCTGCTTTTTAAAAAACATCTTTTTCCATATCACAACATGAGGTAGGAGAACAGTGCCTCGATTTTCATGCAAGAACAAAAGTCTCGTAAGTATAGAAGTATTGGCAACGTACTACGCGATGGTCACATACGGACACTGCAAAATGTCAGTGGAGTTTTTCCTCTTCGTCTAAAGTCAAAATCGTGTACCTAATGTTAGTAAAGGAAGCAGTCGTCACTTATAGTTTAACCTCTTATTATCAAAATGGCTTCAGATTGCTTTAGGATTGGACAGCAGCGTTTACGTTTAGCACCCTTCAAGAAAAAGTCCACCTTAAGTTTGTTTAAGGAAGCGGTGGCAGGCGTTTTCCCCGGTTAGCGCTGTGCTAGCTGCTCAGGAGGGCTCTGGTTGTCATGGTGATGGGTTAGCTTCTGCGGCTAATCTAGCTTAAACTGATTATGACAGGTTAGAATACATTTTTTTTTCAGTAAAACAAAGTGAAAATGTAAGATTTTACGACACATTTTGCTTGCTTTTACGTAGTTTGGTTGTTTTGTTGAGTTTTTGGACCGTAAATATAAATAGTGTAGAAATAAGCGATAACTGTTAGGCTAAGTTTGTAGCTGACAACTGTTACCTAGCAACCATGCTCTAACCAAACACTTCAGTTAATATTATTTTATTAATCATTGCAGCTTACACATTAACTACACTGCAAACATATGTGATTAAAATGAGCTAAATCAGAATTTTAATTAGATAAGCTTAATTGCTTGTGTGAGGTGGAAAACTTTACATTTTTAAAGGTATTTCTGAAAATAATGAGACAAATTTGCCAAAAACAGTACATTTTCCTTAAGATATTGGCAATAATTTGGCTTTAAATAAGAAAAAATGTTGACGCTAATCAGAAAAATAAACATTTTGAAGGAGAAATATCAAATAGCCTAAATATAAAGAGGCAATCTTAAATTTGTCCAAATGTCTGAATTTAATTTAATTTTAAAAATCGAGTATAAAGCTGGCCTGCAACTCATTATTTTCAATAAATTTAAGTGATCCAAAGCTTATATCTTTATTTTGTTTTATTTTATTTTGTTCATTATATCTGTTATCAATATACTGTAAATATTAGTTTTAATAAATCAAGTAGCAGCTTGTGAAAAAAAATTTTAAGTTGGCTAAAAATTTTATTTTGTATTTTAGTAAAACAATGCTTCAACCTGACATTTAAGATGAATTTAAAGTTATTTATAACAAGAAAACCATGCTGTTGTGGTATTTTAGCCAGAAAGTGAAGCTGCTTGAGATTGTCTTGTATAAACTAAATAGTTTCATGATTAAAAACTTAGTATTTTCTCTTACTGTCTAAAAAACATTTATTTTCTGAGCACATGGCATGTTTTAGAGTCCAGAAAAACATTATTAGATGATTAAAAGTCCCTCCCAGAGCTGATAATCCAGCGCTAAACTTTTAAAATACACTGGGAAACCTTCACACAAGCTTCAGTTCACATCTGGTGGACAAAATCACAAAAACAACTCATAAAAAACTGCAAAAATTCAACATTTCCTGACACATTACGCGTCTTAATCGAGCCGTGACACGTCTGAAGATTGTAAATGCATTAAATCTTAACGTACAAAGTGATTATTCTGATTATTTTGATTATTCCACCAGCTGAGAACCAAACTGTGTATTTTTTAATCTGCTGAACTGCGCCCTCTAGTGTACGAGAAGCAAAAACGCTGCGAGCCAAATACAAGAAAGAGGTAATCGAGTTAATACTGATTATCTTTTGAGTGCATAACAATAGTGAGATTTAGAAAAAAAAAAAAAAACGCAGCTGAAATAACAACAGTAATAGTCTTTCCCTTTGAGTCGCTGCTTTTAGACAAATATAAGCTTCAATCGTAAAAAGCTACATGAAATCCATCCGAGAAATTTTATTATTACACATCAATGTTTTCATGCACGTTCGCCTTCCTGTGCGCCGAAAAAGTGGGACGAAAACTTTTAATTTACAATAGTGTGGCCCGCGTGAGACGAAAGGGGGGATTAGCAAAACATGCAAAAACAGTCTCCTCTCTTCTTTCCAAAATGCAGTTTAAACAAATGTCTTTTTTTTCTCTTCTTATAACAAAAGTTTACATTACACGTGATCAGTCCGTTGAAAGAAAGTTGTTTTTTTTGTTGTTGTTGAAATGTGGGGGAAAGTGTGTTTTTCCTATTCTTGTCCTGTGTTTTCGTAAACCATGCTTTTTCCATCGTCGTCGTTCACGCAAGTCAACAAAAAAAACTAACAAAGTTTGATGGGAGATTGTTTGTTTCGGCGGGATTTGGATTTTTAAAAAACTGGCGGAATTCTGACTTTGAATTTTAACTTTGAGAAATAAATTTGTTGTCGCGTTTTAACAATTTCGTTGTTTTTTTGCAATTTAAACATTCAAAATAAAAAAATATACAATTACAATTTTCAAAGCAGAGGTTTTTAAGAGCTCAAATTCAACTTTCTGATTTAAAAATGTTAAATTTGGAGCAATTTTTTTTAAAGCAAGTTGCCAAAATTGTCTTTCTTAAATCAGTTTGTTTTAAAATCACCGTGCACTGCAAAAAAAACTTGATTTTAGAATTTAAATTGAAGTCATTTAACTGCATAAGATTTAATTGCTAATGTTTTGTAGACTATTTTAATTCAGTTCGAGTAACTTCTGACAACTCACATGAGAATTTGGGTTAAAATAAGTAAATTATTTGACTCAAAGTTAGAAGTAATGTTTTAAATGGGGATACAAATGTTTACAAAATGTTTTCAAATGGGATACAAAAAGAATCAAGGTCTGTCAAAAAAATAGAAGTTAAATTCATCAAAATGTCTGTATTAAATTTGCACTGCACAAAAAATAAAAACTAACTTTCCTTAAAATTATATACATTCAGAATTTTAGTTCAAATTAAGTAATTTAACAGCATAGATTTAATTGCTAACGTAATGTAGAATATTTAGTTTGATTCAACACAATTTCCAACAACTCTCATGGGAATTTGTGTTAAAAAAGGTAAACAACTTGGAAAATTATTTGGCTCAAAATAAAAAAAAATAATAATGTTTTAAATCAGTTTGTACTAAATTCGCATTGCACTGCAAAAAATATCAACTGTTTTTTTTTTTAACATAACTTGAAATCAGAATTTTAATTTAGGTTTGAGCCTTAAAATTATATGAATTCAGAATTTTAGTTTAAATTTAAGTAATTTAATCAAAGTTCAAATCAAATCAAAGTTTATTTGTAAATAAGATTTGATTGCTAATGTAAAGTAAAAATATTTTAGTTTGATTCAAGGAATTTCTGACAACTCACATGGAAAATTTGACTTAAAATAAAAAAAAAAAGATTAGAAAAATATTTGGCTAAAAGTAAAAAGTAATGTTTTGAATTAAGTAAAAAGATGCCAGGTCTGTCAAAAAAAAATGCATAAAATTTATGTTAAAATTTTAAAATCAAGACATTTTAACTTATCTAGAAATACATTTTTTAATTTACATGGTTGAATTTGAATTTAAATTTCTATATTGTGGAAATTTGCAGTTACATTTTAACTCCTAACGTCTTAACTGCGAAACACAACAAAAACATGTTCTGCAGAATTCAACAATCTGACT
The DNA here is from genome assembly GCA_038363315.1 of Mugilogobius chulae. NCBI lineage: Eukaryota > Metazoa > Chordata > Actinopteri > Gobiiformes > Gobiidae > Mugilogobius > Mugilogobius chulae. Next base: position 13,492,376 of record CM076395.1, read on the forward strand.
AAAAACGCTAAATTTCGAAACAAGAATTCCGCCGTTATTTAAAACTCAAAACCAGACGAAAAACAAACAATCTTCCACTCAAAACAGCTGTCCCAAATGAATTAACCTTCTGAAGATTAACAGTTAATATATTAATAATAAGTGACTACTGTATTTACAAAGTGAATATAAATCTTTAGTTTATACGTTAAATATTTTTCTCTCATAACTTTTTCCTTTGTGAGTCCACTATTTCCTCCAAAGCCTGCTCTTCCTAATATGGTAAAGGGAAGTGGAAGTAATGCATCAGTGTTGTAGGATGGAGCACAGTGGAATGTCTTTTCATTTGCATTTTCTTTGAGCAGATGCATATAAAACGTAAGCTAAGGCCCAATCCCTGTTTATCTCTAGCTCTGTCTCTTTTTAAAACAATTATTTACACACAAAAAACAACAGGGATCTCCTTAGTGGCAATATAAGAAAAGAAAGAAAGAAAGCGCTTCTCGGGTCTGGCAACTGGCACAGGAAAATAACTCTTCTCCTTTCTCCGTTAGCTTGGGTTAGCAGCTAGCTTGGGTTAGCCGTTAGCTTGGGATAGCAGTTAGCTTCAGTTTTAAGGTTGCACAATAGTAAATATTCAGGTTGTAAGCTATTTTTTGGTATTTTTGAGCACTTCAGACCTTCCTAACAATTAATATCTGTGTTTGATAGCATTGTTTTTAATTGTGAACAGGTTGTTGTGCCAAAAATCAAAAGATTGTCAGTTTGTGATGCTAATTTTGGTCAGTTTCAGCAGGTTTATCGACTAACAACAAAGTTTGAACGTGAATTTCTTTAGTTTGTAGATTGTAGGGGTTATTAAATGTCTTAATGTGTCAATAAGTGTTGAAAATAAGATTTGCTAGTGAATGTAGTATTTTTCATATTTTTGCTTGAAGACAGTTACAATTTGCTCAAACAAAGATAAATATGACTTATTTTTAGTATTTTATCACTCATTATCCAATTTAAGATTCAGTCCAATTTATTTCCGCTTTAGACTTGTTCTGTAGTTAAAACGCCAAAAAAACACAACTGCCAGTTGGTGCTAGCATCATGTTAGCATCTAGCTAGCATTTAGCCCGCAGCTACTGTTAGCATTGTTGGATATATTTACAAACTTGGGCTGTTGGATCACTTTATTCAACTCCATGTCTTTGTATCTATATTTGACACATTATATTTTCTTAAATTCACATTTGCAGTTAGTTGTTGAGCAGTGAGTGATAAAACTGTTGTTATGGTTCACTATTAATGTTAAGTTTCCCCCTCGAAGGTCTTTTAGGGGGCGTTCCTTCAGATGCCGACTGTATCTATGTCCTAGCTCCACTTCTGAGGTTATATGAGAAACGGAAACAACTATAAGAAGATAAAAAGCTATTAAAATTTGCATAACAGGCCTTCTTTAAAAAACTTAGCTTACAAGACACCTCCACAAGAGCGCGACTAGTCCTAACCTGATCTTGCGTTCGCCTCTTTTGTGCAGGCGGCCCGTACAGTGCATGCCATCGCCTCACAGCCTTACAATAACAACAACAGTGTGCCCCCATTCTGACAACCTAGAACAAAGCCGCGAGGAAGGGGGAGAGAGGAAAAAAATGGCCTCCCCTGCGGTACCCCTCGCGTCCGGGCCACCCACCCTGCACCCGCTGCAGCCCCTGGGCCCCCCGAACGCACCCCTCAGCCCTCTTCCTGACGGAGCTGTTTGTTCACTCATGCAGATTAAACAGAAGCAGCAGCAGTCGCATGTAAGTGATGATGAGGCCCCGGGACGACTGTAAACTGCCCCGACTCGCAACCTACATCTGCCCCAAAAGAAAAACATGGCAGGACAAAGGAGAAAGAGTTGGTTTCGCAAGATTTTGTTGGTAAATTTCAAAACTGCAACTTCTACTTTAGTTAAACTCGCTAAAGTTTAAAAAGTTTTGTGAATGGAGCGTCAGATGGCTTATTTAACTCAAAATGGCTAACTTCTGAAGGCCACTCATGAGCATTTCCTGTCTTAATGCTAAATGCTAACAGGAAATACTTCAAGTACATAACTTGAAACTGTCAAAATGGCAACCTCACTTGTTCTTTGGTTTATAGTTAAGTTAAGACTAATATGACTTTATTCATACATGTTTTTACCTGTTAGTTGATTAAGTTTGCGTTTAAGCTAGCAATGTCAAATGTATTAAAATCAGATGCTACTCAAAGCTAGAACTGAATGTTGTAATAATTTGAGCAAGTAAAAATGATTTTTTATAAAATAGTTTTTAGAAAGATTTTTAGCTTTATTTAGAACTAGCTTTGCTCAATTTATGCTACGCTAATGCCAGTCATTTGCAACAGACTGAAGTGAAGAAAAATAGCATTTTACTATTTCTTTCTAATCCGCTTTGTCAAAACGTATTGGAAATCAGATGCTAACTGACTTTGCAAAAGTAAGGACATGAGTAGAGCAAGTAAAAAAGATCTTTTTTAGAACTAGCTTTGCTTCATTTTATGCTATGCTAATGCTAATCCATTTGCAACACGACCTATTGAAGAAACATTAGCAATTTATTTCTTTTAAACTAGAAGTATTGAAAATCAGATGCTAATCGAAGCTAGAACCAAAAGTAAAAAATTATTCAAGCAAGCTATCGACAGATTTTAAGCTTTCCCAGAACTAGCATTGCGCAATTTCATGCTACGCTAATCCAAATCCATTTGCAACAACTAAAGTGAAGCATTTTGTCTTCAATCTTTGTTTTTTCCCAGAGACTAGCTTTCATGTCCTGCTCTGTGTCTCTGTGCAGTCATGTAACGACGTATTATGAGCCTTTGGTCTTCTTGGAAAAGTGACCCCAGGCGAGACCCTCCCCCCGAATGTCCAGACGCATTCCTCCAAAGGGGCGACTGTACAGGCCAAGTTTAAGGCTTCCTCACAGACTGGACCTAATAAGAGCTTTCGTCTGGAGAAGAAGAGGAGGAAACAATGCTGTGGAGTAGATTTCTGACTAAATTAAATAAGAGTGATGCAACAGTGATAGATAAGGCTTAACATATAGGATCAATCTTGGCTAAACATCTCAAATTTTATACATTTTAGTCACAATTTTTACATTTTCAGCTATTTTATCAATAATTTAGTAGTGTTAATTGTGTTGTTTTGAAGTAAATATTAATTTTGACTTATTTTTGTAAAGATAAATAAAGAGAAGATCTGCAAAATTTTGACAAACAGCCATGTTTAAGTTGATTTGTCTTTAAAATGTAAACAAAAGTCACAATTTTAACATTTTTTTACTGCATTTTGAATTCAACCCGTTTTTGTGACAGTTCAAATCATAATTTATTTTAAAAAATCTTTAGAATTCTTACATAAATACACATTTTTTGGACTGGTACAAGGTCTCGGTGCTCATTCCATCACAGCAACAGTAGTTTTTAATACCTACACCTTAAATCAACTTAAACAAAGCATGAATAAAGCCTTAATAATTCATGAACAAATGGTGAAAAAATGTATTAAGACTCAGAAATGTATTTTAAGAGTTAAGGTCAGGATTTAGGGTTAGAGGAGAGGTTTCAGAGTAATTAAGCAGCTACTAAGCCTTAATAAACGTTTTTATTTTTAAGTAATCATTTGTTCATGATTATTAAGGCTTTATTAAGGCTTTATCTGTCATATTGTGCAACCATAACAGAAAAAGCTAGAATATGTTGTTTATAGGAGATGGCACAGGGATTTTGTGAATTTTTTTTGACACAACAAACTTAAAATACACCTCACTGAACCAGAAAAGGAAGAAAGGAGAATATCAAAGTTAGTTCTGGCCAGACAGACCGTCTTGCGATAGCTACCATGGGGAAAAACTCGTCACACTTCAAGTTTGTCTTCGCTATTGGCATATATTCATGAGGTTTATGACACTTGCAAAAACGTTATTTATACAGTTAAGGTCTAGTACGTCTTCTATAATAGATTCTCTAGTATTATCTCTGTGTTTTTTTTGTAGCTGGTGATTCGAGAGATTCCACAAATGGGGCACAAAATTCGGCATCTTCACAATGTCCACGTTCATGTCGCTCCTCCATTTGCTGTGCCAGGTAGTAGAACTTGAACTCGGAGAAAGAAATAAGTAGTCTTTGGGCTTAAAATGTCCCGTTTCGTATAAGCTCCAAAAGCGGATAGAAAGTCGTTGGGTGGGGTGTTTTTTTTTTTTTTTAGTACGATAAGGGTAGAATTGGTCTCATCTCAGGACCAAATTCCTTGTCTTCAAAGCAGCAGCATCAGCAGTCAGTTCAGATAAAAACTATAAATAAAAGGGAAAAAACAAACATACATGCCCAAAAAAAAATTTAAATACTGGTATAGTAATAATAGGAGCAAATGATGAGGATAATATAATAAAAAACATCTTTAAAGTGTGGTTAAATTACAAAAGTATAATCAGTCCTACATTGAAATAAAAAGGAGGAGGAGGAAGGGGTTTTGTTGAGGGAGGTTTATAGTGTCTTGGCGGGAAAATTGGTGTCAGGGGCGCCTCTCGTGGGGTGGGTACAGTTCAGACCGAAGTTATTCACACTCTGCTTGATGCGTTTGTTAAGCCCGCGGCGGCTAAAGACATGAAGGAAAACGTACGTAAGAGTTTGTCCTTATATTCATGGTGGCACGGCTGTTTTCTTAGGTCATTCCCGACTGGATTTTGGCACCGTTTTTGCATAGATTTCCTTTTTTGTTTTGATGGTAAAGTGATTTCTCTCCTGTTAAAAGAAAGTGCACATGACAGGCTCTTCTCACGTTATTCTACATACAGTATCGCTTTGTTTACAAGGGTTAAAGTAAATATTTATCATTTAATCAGTGTACACAAGTCAAATGCATACGGTTAAGTACAATTTAGGTGTCTGTACTTTGCTTAAGTACGTTTTACAGTGAATTTAAGAGTAGTTATCTGTATTTTAAGCTCACGTTTTTGAGTTAGACTGAAGAGTAGTAGTTAGACTGCAAAAACTATATCTCTAGACTTGCTTGAAATGACTTGGAATCAGAAGTTTTTAATTGGGTTTTTTTAACTATGGGTAACAATAAGTGAAAAAAACTAGGCTGTTTACATAATAGTGGTTAAGAGTCAAAATGCTTGAATCAGTTATTTATCGCTTTTTTTGATTTTTTGCGTGTGAGTATTTTTTTAGATAAGATGAATAAATAAGTAGGCTACATGGCAATTGTTTTACATTATTTAAGAAATTGCATACTTTATCCACATTTTTTTTTTTTATGTGGTATCAACATTTTTTTAATTATTTTCAGTGATTTTTTTTAATATTTACTCTTAATAAGTATTGTGTTCTTCTGTCTTTAGCATCATTTTCTGAAGTTTACACAAAAAATATCGGTTTGCACACAACTCTTTTAACGGTTAATGCTGGATAGTCGAGTCTGGAACGACTTTTGATTAGTTTAGAGGAATGGGTAAGCTTAGAAAAAGGTTAAGACCCAAATAATATATAACAGTTTAGGCTAGCTTAGCAACAGGCATAAACCTATTACCATGGCAACCAGCTCACTTACTATCTAGCGACAACTTTTTTTAATTTTAAGTCTAATTTAAATAAAAAAATGTAATCTAGAACCAAAAAAGTTGTCATCAGTTATTAATAGTTGTAAAATTATAACTATTGTGTAATCTATTTAAAGTTTGGTCTTTGTAGTAAGTTGGTTGCTAGGTAACAGCTGCTAGTTATTAATACGGTTTTTAGTGAACTGTGTGAGCTAGCTGTCAAATGCACTTAAAGTTTCACAATGTAATCTTGTCTTGGTCACTTCAAAAGCATCGAGAGTGTGAACACATTTCGGCTTTACTGTACGTGCTGAGGACAGTTTTTTTTTTTTCTGAGGGCGTTACTTGTGGTGCTCTGATAGGCAGGAGGACGAGGAGGAGGAGGTGGTGGGGGACAGGGAGTTGGGAGGTCCCGTGGAGGGGGTGAGTGGAGGGGAAGGACTGCCCCCGAGAGCCGAGCAGGAGTTTTGGGCGGTCATCTGTTGCTTGAGCTGGCTGATTGTGCGCTCCAGCTTCTCGCGCGCCTCCCTCTCGCGCCGCAGCTCGTCCTGCAGCTCCTGCCGGTCGGCCTCGGCGCGCTCCAGACGCTGACGTAACTCGGACAACTGGAGAGGAGAGAAGAGGAAGAGAAGAGTCAGGAAGAGAGCTCTATAAAGTCTGACACGTGCAGCAAACTAAACTGTACAAATCTCAAGCTGATTCTTACTGAAACACATATTCTAAACACACTTTTTAGTCGTTGTATTTGTAAAGTTACTATTTCATTGTTGTATTAAAGTGAAGCTGTGTTAGACCTTGAATCCAGAGTTTATGTAAAATAACAAGACCGTGGGGCAGAACTCTTTGGGATTGGAGCAGAGCATTGACACAAACTGACTGGGCTTTAGTTTTATATCACACAATGAGAGTTCTGCAGCACAAGTAACGCACATTTAAAGCCTTTAAAGCAGCCTAAATGATTTCAAAAAGACAAACACTGCAGTAATGTCTTAAAAATTTCTGTCAAGTGATTAAAAATTGTAATCAACGAATAACTGCATGATTGTCTTGAGTTAACTCGCAATCAAACGCATTTAATTAATGTTTTCTATTATATTTTAAATGTATTTTACATTCTAATAACATATCGACTTTTCCATTATTGTTTATGGAGCTCAACAGTGACAGCACACTTCCTGTTTCAACAAACGTGGCTCCCATGTTAAATCTTTAGGGCTGCGACGAAACACTTTTGTCAAGATACAATACGATCATGATATTGACCCTATTTGGTCCCGCCACATTTTCTAGGATTTGCACTTCCTTTTAGCTCTGTTATGGTAGTTTACGTGTTTGTCTGTCTGTCTGTGGGAAAATTTCAAACATATGTAATGACAGTTAAAATAAAACCATCGTCTGAAGTCTACAGGCTAAATGCAGCTAAACAGGAAAGTACACTTCCTAGAAAAGTGGGCGGGACAAAATAGGGTCAATAAGAAGCAACGATACAATAAATATTGTGATAACACAGGATATTGTGACTCCATATTTATTATGTAATGCAGTATTTTTACAAAAACATAAAATATTCGAACTACAATGCTGTAGAAATAATTCACAGAAATTCAAGCCTATTCAAATGTATTTACATTTTAAATCAAATGAATGTGGGTTGTAATACAAAATTTCTTCCTTTTCTATGGACCACTTTGGAACAGATTGATTCTGAAAGGTTTGGTGTTGACACAATCCTGACGTATGTAAACCTAATAGTCTAAAAGTTCATTAAATTGTTCTTTAACTCTGCATTTCATTTATTTTTTACAGTTTTCCAATACATGTGCCATGATACAATAGGTACAATACAGCAAGTTTTTAACTCAACTTTGTCCATACTTAATAATTATCAGTTTTATTTAGAATAAAAGAACACTGCAGAAAAAAACTACATGTGTAGCAGAATATTTGCGACTAAATCATTGCTCTGCCTTTTTACTGCACCGCTACTTCTTACATTTCTAGTTTTTGCATATACTCTGTCGCAATTTAGTGTTTTTTGACATTCAGTTTGGCTCAAATCAAAGAAATACTATTCAATTTGTAAGCTTTTGCCTCAATCTTACCAACTAATCAATTTGCGAGACAGTCTTTACTTAACCAAGCCAAAACTTTAAAAAATATGATAAGATTTGACCATTTTATCTGCTTTATCTCTCAGAACAAAACGAAACTTCCTTAAGTCTTTCTAAAGATACATTATCACTGACTGTACCAAGCCAAACAATGACACTCTTACAAGATTCAACGCTCCAAGTCTTTATCAAACCGAGCTCAGACGGACGTGTAGTTAATGTAGACACAATGTTGATTACAGGCTGTTTATCTGCCGCGAGTCGGGGCCAGAATCACACTTGAAACATGTACGGCGCGTTTACATTTCCTGGGAAAGTAAGCGCTGTTCGGACATATGTCGTTATTGGCAGCAGCGTTAGGTCTGTATGATGTTTAATGCCAAGAGCGGTGCGTTTGGAGGAGGCTAATTACACTCTGTGGGGGGGTTTGTAGTGCAGGTCTGGAGCCAAAATATCAGCAGATCAAAGAGGTTCTCAATATGTGGCGTTAAGGCGGACTGTGTCACTTTCCTGGTGGAGAGACTTAACGGCCATCTGTCTTTCTTTAATGAGATCATATAGACTTATTCATGGTAAAGCTCCAAAACTATTCAGGAAAGATGAGAGAATGTTTATATTGTGCAGTTTGACCAAGTTGTAGTAAATCTGAAAGAGTTCTCTATTTAACAACAGCTATGATAAATGAATAAATAAATACTAATAAAGTAAACATTGTTGTAGAGCTGTAGTCGACCAAAGAAACTCTTGATCTGTATCTAAAACAGTATAGGCATTAATTTGGTTTAACATCTGCTAATTCACGTATTATTGTTGCTTTTCAGACTAATTCCTAAAAAAAAAGTCAACTAATAAAAGTTTTGGTTGACCAAGATTCCATCGACTGATAAATCGACTAATGACCAAAAGGCTACAGCCCTTCATTGTTGTACTGTTTATTAAATGAAAAGGTCACATGGGTACAAAGACAACAGGTGATTTCTACTGGTTGTAAAACTTTTTCACCACAAGAACCATTTAATAGTTTATATACTTATATATTTTGGCTCTCCAAGTACCACCAGATCATAAATGACTATATTAGGCCTAAAATAGAGCTTAAATCATTTAAAATGTCGCTAAATCAAGACTAAAACAATGATAGGCTAATAGACAGAGGTGTGGGACTTGCAAGTCATGACTTGAGTTACTATTTTAAAGATTTGAGACTTGATAAAATGGACTACGACTTTGGTCTTGACTTGGACCTGAACATCAGAGACTTGACACTACTTGACGCTTCTCCTCAAAGAATAAATTGTTTATATTTTTACATTTAAAAACTTAAAACATGTCCCTGCTCGTTTCTTTTTTGTGACTAGAAATCAGTTTTTAGTGGGAAAATGTATAAAAATCAATGAAGTTGTAGAAATATAAAAGTAATTTGGTAGTTTGATTTAAGAACCTGAAAACACTTGAAACTGAAAGCAGAGGACTTTTACTCGAATTGGACTTGTGGGGCTCTGACTTGGGACTTGACTTGGACTTGTCTCTCTTTGACTTGGGACTTGACTTGGACTTGTCTCTCTCTGACTTGGGACTTGGGTTAAGGTTAGACCAGACTGTTCTGAACCACAAGTCCCAGACCAGACTTTTATAGGTCAAGACCGAGACAAGACCAAGACTGCCATCTATCAAGATCAAATCAGACCGTCTATGTACTTTTATACATTTACCAGTCAGTGTCTACATGATGAGCAGTGCTTATAGCAAACTGTATCTGGGACACGCACAGATTGCAAGATGAACTCCTGCTGCAAGTTTGGCAGAGCGTAGTGTTAATAAAATGTGGTTTCAGAGTCAAACAAGACCAGGTCCAAGTACAAGTTTAAGATAAGACCAAGTCCAAGCACCCTCAGGAACCAGACAAGACAGAATCCAAATGCACTCAAGTCCAGACAAGACAAAGTGCATGAATCAACCCAACTATATAAGATATACTGTTTTAGTTAAATCTCAGAGTACTTTAGTGTTTGTCCTTGTACCTGTACCTGTGCGGTGTAGTGTGCCTCCTGCTGCCTCTGCGTCCGGGTTCACACGCACAGCCCTGTTGTCTGAGCTGTTCCAGTCGGGTCTCCAGCTCGTGCTGCTCGTGGCGGGCCTGGGACAGCTGCCGCGCCTGCTCGCTGTGGACCGCCTCCAGCTCCGACCGCAGCTCCCTCTGCTCCGCGCTCAGCTCTCTCAGACGGGCCGCCTCGCCTCCGCGCAGGGCCTCCAACTCCTACACGCAGAACAGACGGGACCGAAATATTACACTGTGAAGGCAATTAAGGACAAGCTAGCACAGACTGAGGCTTAATATTCAACAAGCTGCTTAAACTTCATAAACGTAAAACTAAAGACAGAAACTAGCAATATGAGAAAAACACAGTAAAAATATGATAATTAATGATCATCAGTAGTAGTTAAAAGTGCTTGACTGTCAGATTTAAACCCTAATTTTGCTCATTTTGACAAATTAAACTAATGAGTTGAAAGTGACTTATCAATAAGACTCTTGTATCAAACATATAAAAACAATGTAAAAATGGTCCTGCACTTAAAAACATTTTTACAGGTGCTAAAAATTGCTGAAATTAATTTATTTTATGACTTGAAAGTGCAGCCCAAAAAACCACAACCTTCTAAAAACCTTGAAAATAGAAGCCCATAGTCGCTATAAAGAAGCAGACCTGGCAACTCTGAGGCTAAAAGTCTGTATTTGAAACAGACAGGATGTGTGACGATTATTTATTTTTGCCCTACTTTTGCATCATTTCGTCGAGTTTTACTTTTGCACGGCGGGGTCAGAACGTGTCCCGTAAACTCTGTGTGGTCGCCATGACAACAACAACACCCCCCTCACCATCTCGAGCTGCATCTGTTTGTGCAGCGTGGCGTTCAGCTTCTCCTGCTGCCGGCCGTACATCTGCATGATCTCCACCACGATCCGGTCCTTGTCGTCTTCGGGACCAACCACGGCCACGGCGGCGGCGCAGCTCGTCAGGTCCTTCGGCTCCGTTTGCTCCGGCAGAAGAGAAGAAGAAGAGAGGAAGAGGAGGAGGGAGGAAGAGCGAGAGAAACAGGAGGAGGTGGTGGTGGTGGAGGTGGAGGAGAAGGGCTGGCGCTGCGCTTCTTACAACTGCTGCTGGTCTCCATGGAAACTGCCTGGGCCTGGCGTTCCCGGTCCGCCGACAAAATCTGGGACTTGCACTCGTCGGGAGAGGCGGAGGAGACGGGAGGAGAGGCGTGCAGGTCTGAGAGAGAGAGAGAGAGAGAGAGAGAAGAGAGAGAGAAGAGAGAGAGAGAGAGAAAGAGAGAGAGAGAGGGAGAAAAGAGAGAGAGAAGAGAGAGAGAAGAGAGAGAGGAGAGAGGAGGAGAGAGAGAGAGGAAGAGAGAGAGAGAGAAAGAGAGAGAAGAGAGAGACAGTTAGTATTGATTGATCAGGATTTTTCCATTACATTAAACTTTGTCCTTCAAACGACGCACAAAGATGGGTTTCAATGTTAATCTTTTCACTGTAAACACTGTAGTTTTTGTGGGCGGGCTAGGTGGTGGGTGAAAACAGGTGTTTTCAGAGCGCTCAAGCATCAGCTGCGGAAAAATACAAGATTACACAAACGTGTAACATAGTTTAAGGTAAAGTGTGTTGTTTTATTTACTGACGAGATTGAGCAAAGATGAAGAGGATAAAAGAGGGATGAGAGAGAGAGAGAGAGAGAGGAGGAGAAGAAGGAGGAGGGAGAGAGAGAAGAGAAGAGAAGAGAGAGGAGGAAGAGAGATGAGAGAGAGAGAGAGGTGGAGAAGGAGGAGCGAGAGAGAGAGAAGAGAGAGAAAGGAGGTAGAGGAGGGAGAGAGATGAGAGACAGAGAAGAGAGAGAAAGGAGGTGGAGGAGGGAGAGAGATGAGAGAGAGAAGAGAGAGGCAGGGAGGGAGAAAGGGAGAGACAGAGAGAGAAGGGGGAGAGAGATGAGAAAGAGGAACAAAGAGAGATGAGAGAGAAAGATAAAGAGAGGAACAGAGAGATGAGAAGGGGAGAGAAAGAGATAGAGAAAAGAAAGAGAAGGGGAACAGAAAGAGAGAGGGAGAGAGAGAGATGATGAAGAGAGAGTAAAAGAGATAGAGAGAATGAGAAGGGGAACAGAAAGAGAGGGGGAAAGGAGGAGAAAGAGAGAGACAACAGAAGGTGAAAGAGACAAGAGACCGATCATGAAGAGAGACACAATGAACAGACAGACAGAGATGAGAGTGAAAGAAAGTAAAAGAGTTGGAGAGTGAAAGAGAGATGAGAAGGAGAAGAGAGAGAAAGAGAAAGACAGAACAGAAAGAGTGAATGTTCTGAGTCGACACACACACACACGGAGCTGCAGTGAGCTCAGAGTTCAGTTATAAAAACGGACGCGTGAGCCAAACCGTCGCCTACGCTCGCTGACACCCGCTCACGCTCTCTCCCTCTCTCTCTCTCTTTCCATCTCTCTCTCTCCGGCTCCGCATGGCAACAGGCAGCTCACCAAACCGGCAGCAGCAGCACCAGCGCGTCGCCCACAGATCCTCGAGTGCCGCAGACAGAGGGAGACATGAGAGAGGAGAGAGAGAGTGGGAGAGATGTGTGTGTGTGTGTGCGTGGGCCCGGCTTTTGTTCAAAACTCTGGTGTAAAGATGGAAGAAAACTACAAACAAGCTCAGGTCAGTCACGTGTGGGGTTTAAGACTGTGACCGGGTTTTTGTGTTTGTTTTAAGTTGTCTGTTATTCTCTCTCTTTTCTCTACATCCTCATTTATCTCACTCTCTTTTTTCGCTTTCTGTCTCTCTCTCTTGTTCTCTCTCTTCTCTCACTTTCCTCTCTCATCTCATCTTTCTCTCGCACTCTCTCTCTTTTTGTTTCCTCTCTCATCCCTTTCTCTCTATTACTCCTTCTCTCTCTTTCTCTCTCTCATCCCTTTGTCTCTCTCCTCCTCTACCCTTTCTCTCTCATCCCTTCGTCTCTCCCTTTCCTCTCATCTTTCTCTCGCACTCTCTTTCTTTTTCTCTCCTCTCTCATCCCTTTCCCTCTCACTCTCTCTTCTTCTCTCCTCTCTCTCTCATCCCTTTCTCTCTATTACTCCTTCTCTCTCTCATCCCTTTGTCTGTCTCTTCCTCTACCCTCTCTATCTCGCTCTCATCCCTTCGTCTCTCTCCCTTTCCTCTCTCATCTTTCTCTCTCACTCTCTCTCTTCTCTCCTCTCTCTCATTCCTTTCTCTCCCACTCTCTCTTCTTCTCTCCTCTCTCTCATCTTTCTCCCCCACTCTCTCTTCTTCTCTCCTCTCTCTCATCCCTTTCTCTCCCACTCTCTCTTCTCTCCTCTCTCTCATCTTTCTCCCCACTCTCTCTTCTTCTCTCCTCTCTCTCATCCCTTCCTCTCCCATTCTCTCTTCTTCTCTCCTCTCTCATCCCTTCCTCTCCCATCCTCTCTCTCCTCTTCTCTCTTCTCTCTCTCATCCCTTCATCTCTCTCTCCCCCTTTCCTCTCTCTCTCTCTCTTACTCTCATCTTTCTCTCATCTCTTTCTCTCTCTCCCTCTCTCCACTTCTCTCTCTCTCCTAAATCTATGTTTAACATTTTTAACTCACATTATCAAGTTGTATCAACATAAAGATTTAAGTTACTTTGACAAACTGGCCTTATATGGGTCATTTCAAGTTCTTCTGTAATTTTTGTATTTTTTTCAAATCACTAGTTGTGCATCTTACATACAGTTGCAACAACCCAAAATTCAACATGTTAAATTTTAATACAAGACATGAAAAATCAAAAACACTTATAATTTTCTTTGTAATCTTTAAAAATGCAAAATAAAAGGTATTTTGGTTTGCTGTAATCATTTTTGTATTGAAACCTGCAATCAAACAACAGAAAAAACACTATAATTTATGTGTTTTCATTGTAATATCTAATTCAGAGCATGAAAAATCTGGTTTAAACAGGATTTTTTGGTCTGTTTTTCAGTCTTGGCTGTTTTGACCCAGTTTTGCCAGTATAGTTTTATTATGTTGAACTAAAAATACACGGCATTATTTCCACTAGTCTCTTGGTGGTTTACAATAGTAAATGGCCTGCATGCTTTGCTTTTCAGGGACTTTAGAAAATAGGACACCGGGAAAACAGGTTACAAATGGGAAGCTTTCAGACTGTAATTTCATTTTGTGATATAATGTAAAGCCAGACCCAAACTCCTCTCTTTCTCTCTCTCTTTTAAAAGTGCAGATGAAACGCAGAGATGTGAGGAGAGAGAGACAGAGCAGAGGTCGCTGTGCTTCCTCCAGCGCAGTTTCATCAATAATGACCCGAGAGTCTGTACTCGATGTGTTTTAAGACTGAGAGAGCGGCTGACAGGTGTATTTGCAGTACTGTATATGTAGTAACAGTAGTATGATCAGAGTTGTTCATTTGAAAGACAATCCAGACAGTTTAGAGATATTTATTTCCAGCTAAACTGAAAACCTGGACAGCCTAGAACCTGGGTCTCCAAAAGGCGGACCGCAGTCCAAATCCGGACCCCCAAGCAATTTGAAGCGGACCGCGGCCCGTTTCCCGTAATTAAAATAATTTTATTTTTTTCCACGACGCTATGCATCGCATCCACTTCACCTCATCTTTGTTATCGCGTCGCTCTGCTGCTGTTTACGGCAGGCCAGAGGACCGCGGTTCATCTGAAAACACTGCTCTGTCAAAGCACAAACTGTCTTAGCGCTACAGAAACCGTAAATGTGTGATTGAGTGTGAAGGAAGCCTGCACCGGGAAGCGTGCTCCGTTTGCCTCGTGTGTTATGAAGTCAACACGGAACATTACGTGCAACAGCACCGGAGGACTTAAGTTTGGACTGTTCCACATCGCGATTTATCATGAACGAGCTTAAACCTGCGACTGTGAGGTAAGAACAGATACGGGAGGTGTTACAAAGCTGCGCTTGGTCTTAGTGCATTAAATGAATGGGAATTCCAGTGTTCAGTATTAACAGTAGTAGTGGTGGTGTGTGGCTAGTTGTTAAAACAGTTATCAAAATGTTTCTTTCATTTCAAAAATATATAGCTGCAGAGTAAAGTTAACTATCCCAGTGACAGAATATTTTTTCATTCACTTTACCATAAATAATTGCAACACTACACAGTTTGTTATTCATATAGCCTTGTCTCGAGTGACAATCTTTCTTTACATTTAGATTTTGAACGATCTTAGTAATAACAGATCTCACACTTGTTGCTTTGGTTTTATTAAACTTAGAGCGTCGCCATGGGAACACAGTTTTTGACTCATCTCCTGCCTCTGTTCCTCGCTGCTGCGTCGGCTGAATGCTAATAAGAGTAGTAGCGCTGGATGGCTGGCTGGTAGATGTGTGGATGTTTACTACGAGCGCACATACAGCTGCCTCCCACGGCTCCCACATGAACTCTTGTCTCTTCTGTTCACGGGAGACACAGATGTAAATGCACTGTGCCGTTTGTCTCTCTCTGCGGAGCTGGTATTTATAGACCGCGTCGTGTGTCAGAGCCGTGGAGGTGCTTCCTGTCGCTCCGGTTAAAATGGATCCGTTTGTGGAGTCAAATTCAAAGGTCGGAGACAAAATGAATATGCATGAAGTTAATGGAGCGTTTTACAATCAGGACGAGATCGACATTGATAAAAATTACATCTTTAGAGTTTTTAGGAGTCAGAACTTAAAGTATTATGCCAACAGAACTAAACACTAGTCACTTCCTGTATAAACATGTATAAACAAACATTTTTTTGCAGGTTATCAATGGAACTCTGTGTGAATTTCAGCAATATTTGAAAAATCGAACTAAACAAATAATCCTCCAGGGCCGGACCTTCCTAGCAAGTTGCGTTAGGGGCCGGCATCTGTGGAGGGCCCCATCTTTCTGAGCTCAGGTATTGTCTTTTTAGTTTATGTCAATCCACATGAACTAGAGAGTAACAGAAGAAGAAACATGCGCCTGATCATTCTCTATCACAGAGCGCAAAATCAAATACTCTAGGAATATTTTGGACAGTAAATACATGTTCTACATATTTTATGCTATCAGACAATCTTTATTTTGCTTCAGTATGACAAGAATTAGCTGAACATAAGACTGTTTGTTCCAAAAAAGCTTCTGATTTTTGTATTTCTGTCCAAAAGGGTTAGGGTTAGTGACCCTAACCCTAAGTGAAAAGGGAACAGAGGCGCTCACAGGGGCAGCAGAAAAACACTGATACTGAGAAACTTGAAGGGAAGTGCAACCATACACTAATCTTAAAATTACACATCAAAAAATAACCTCACTGCAAAAAAAGGAAAATCTAACTTAGAAAAAATGACTTCAATTAAGTATATAATCTTAAAAGACTAATTCTAAGATATTCTAAGATATTTTCACTAAATAAGATCAAGTCTTACTAAGAATATTTGGCTTGTTTTAAGATATTATATATATATATATAATATATATATATATATATATATATATATATATATATATATATATATATATATCCCTGGATCTACATCCGACATCTCAGTCCAGAAAAGTGCAGTCCTAGGAACAGCAAGGATACTGCGCAGAACCCTCAAGCTCCCTGGCCTCTGGTAGAGGACCCGAGCTTGGAAAGCGGATGAGACCACCCGCGTAGGGTGAGAGGGATCTTTTTTTTTTCATTTTTATATATATATATATATATATATATATATATATATATATATAATATATATATATATATATATATATATATATATATATATATATATATATATATATATATATATATATATATATATTCTGATTTACTTCATCTAGATTTTATCTGTTTTAACCCCTAATTGCTTGAATCAAGAAAAGATTTGCTTAAAAATCAAGAGTTCTTGAAATTAGCATTTTCTGCTCAAAACAACTAGGTTAGTCAAAATTCCTTACTGCACTGGCAGATTATTTCCCTTGAAATATGAAATTTTACCTCAAAATCAGCTAATTTTTCTTATTTTTTTTGAAAGGCCTATTTTGCAGTGCTACTCCAGAATGCATCTGTTTAATTAAAACTTTCTGAGGATGTTACAATATCTCTTTGTAAGTCTATTATTATTTTCCCCGCTTTGTGTATGTTTATAAATTATATTTTAAAAAAGTCCATTTAATTGCTGCTTTGACTTGACTGATTAATGTTGAACAGCCCCTGAAGTTTATTTTTGCTTAGACCCCTCAAAAGCTTAGCTCCGGCTCTGCACACTGGTATGAATCAATACACTGCCTTTATATCGAGACACTGACCCATTGGCGGCTCGTCGTGGCCTAAGATCCTGCGGCTGTAGTGATGCTTCAGCAGAGCTCCCAACATCTCCGGACTCATCTCAGCCTCCCGTCGCAGAGACACATTTGGAGCCACCATTTTATCGTACGTGTACAGGTAGTAGCTGCAGAAGAACAGATAGAAAAACACAGAATTAGGCGATAGATTTCTTTGGATAAATGTACTGTGGTTAAAAGGGACAAGCGTTTCTCCACTAATGGGAAAGTCAATGAAAGCTTGATTCAATCTTTTGTTGTCAATTGAAGCGGTGGTTTTTAAAAAAAGGACGGTTGGACCCACTTTGCACAGAATTCATAAATGAGTTTGGGCTTTTGTTGAAATTTAATTGAAATGTATTGATTTGTATTATGTTAGGGCTTAGAAACGCTAAATTGGATCCAACTTAGAAAATTCCAACCAATTTGATAACAATGAATAACTAATGCTAATGCTAAACTAATTGCCCTATTTTTTTTCCTTTTTACAGCCACACAAGATTTAAAGCTTAAAAAAAGAGTTGTAGACGACTTATATTATTATTACAAATGGTAATAAGCCATTTACAAAATGTCTGTATAAGTTAATAAACCATGTATAATGTTTGTGAAAGCATATCGTCTTGTAAATGACTTATAAGTGCTGAATAAACATATAAGTAAAGCTCATTAATCTATTATAAACAGTTTATTTTGGCGCATTAACAAGCACAACTTGATCAAATCAAAATATTCTCCCAGAACGATTAAAATGCACTGTTTATTGAATCCAATCAGGGAAACTGCAACCCATTTGATAACAAGTAATGTGTGCTAATGCTAAGCTAACTGCCCTGCTTTCTTTGTTATAAGGACCTTTTAACAGTTAATACATATTCTCTAGTATTTAGTGACAGAATAACCTAAATATTCTTTCAAATTATTGAGCTACACAGTGACAAAACGAAAAATTGAATCCAATATGGACATTTGAAATCATTTGGCGTCAGTTAGTGTGCTAATGCTAAGCTAACTGCCATTTTTTCCTAATAAGGCAGTTATCCACACAGGATTGCTAAATGTTTTTGTATGTAGATAGTTTTTTTGCCCTGAAGCCTAAATATTCTCCACAAACACTTAAACTACATAAAAAAAATGCAAATCAGATACAATACAAGAAATTTTAGCCCATTAGCAATAATGAATGCAAGCTAATGCTACGCTAATTGCCCTATTTTCTCATTACAGTTCTTATCAAGATCAGTCATTATGATTGAGTCATTATGATTACGCACTGGTACAAGAAATGCAGAATACACTCAGGGACAACAATAACAACATAATATTAATAATATATAGGAAAAAAAAACATATATTTTATTAAATTAAGCTAACTGCTAAGCTAATTTCTCATTGAAACCTAAACATTTGTTCCACGCAATGAAATTATAATGAAAAAAAAAAAACATTTAAACCCATTTAGCAACAACAAATATCTGCTAACACTAACTATATTCTTCCTAAAGCTTTAAACTATTGAGATTTTAGTTTAGATTACATGATTTTATTCAGAAACGTGTTTGAACCAATGCATTTTAGAAGCAGGATTATTTTTGGCTCACTCCCGCCACAAAACTCATTCATATTCCAGTCATTTACATAGCAAGTTGCAAGGTATCCAAACAATATAACGTAATGGCTTCCTTCCCACAGCAGGTAACGGTGGCATTTCGAGCCTCACAGCGGAGAATATATGTGTGTGGATATTTTGTTATCGCGACTCTGCAGCCAAAACAGCTTCCTGTGCTTTATCGCAAAAGTCCAGGAAGAGTCTTCGGCGGCAGATAGAGCCTGGAGATGCTCTGAGAGTCAGCGGTCCGCAAACCAACACTATCTATCAAGCGTTTTTCTTGGCGTGAAGGGGAAAAAAAAAAAACAGGTTTGAAGCCAGAGCCCCTCCTCCACCAGACAGCTGAGAGACTGCAGAGTGAACTGGGCTAAGCATGGCGGCGGCTCTGTGGGACTCTTCCTGCATCAGACAGCAACACCAAAGCTATTTTTTCCACACCGGCTTTCCTTCAAGACCAGAGCAAACCGCTATCGGCGCGTCTACTGTAAGCCAGGGTAAATGTTAATCTGGTGTTTGGTAAAAAGCAAATATGCAGCTGAGTTTTGAATACATGTTTTCAGTATTTTATTTATTTTGTTTCTTGGTTAGGGTTGTCTCTTTTCCTCAAAGAAAATAGTATTAATAGTGATAAAAATGAATATCTTGATTACTTTGAATTACATGAATTCTAAATACACAAAACAAAAAAACAAAACCTTATAGCCTATATGGTGAGAAAGCAATTAAGTCTGAAGCTATAGTCTAGCTTTAAAATCTCTGAGAGATAAGAAAAAAAATGATTGAAAATGATTGGAATGAATGGGCTTTGAAATATTGTGACACTGTGATAAATATTGTATTGTGAGCTACAAATAAAAAAAAATATTGTGAGCTTTTTGCCATAATGTAGTTTATGATGTCATAAGCCCAGATGGTGACTTTTTTTTTTTCTTTATAACATTGTACTTTTCAAACTAATGATTTCTAGACTAGACTAGAACCTTTTGGACGCAATCTATTGTCAGACAAACGTGAATGTACTGCACAGGTATGTAATTATTCACAAAAGTGCAGAAATATAAAATATACCATAAACTGATCGTACCCACCATATACACCTACGTTCAAAAGTTATGTTTTCCATGAATGTAATTGCCTTTTTGGAATAAGAGCAAGAATAGACTAGTTTCACATGAAAGTTCTAGACATTTTGAGTGTTTATTTGACCCAACAAATGCCTGCACAAAGGAAATCATGTTTTATGGCTTCTTCAACCAGTCAAACTGTTTTTAGGGTTTTCTAATCTTCCATTACCCTTCTGACACAAAGAGCAAATATATTTTAGAACAGTGGAGCGATAGTTGCTGAAAATACATCTGTATATTGAACAAAAAACACACATTTGCAGCTATAAGAGTCATTTACCATACTACCAAAGTATAGAGTATATTTCTGATTTGCTTAAAGTTATTTTCATTGAAAAAAACAGCACTTTTCTTTCAAAAACAGTGACCCAAACTTTTGAACAGTGGTGAGTATCTACTGTATATTTCTGAACATTTTGCCATTCTTATCATTAACAATATACTTGATATAAAAAATTTTTGCCGTCTTGAAAACTGCATTGACGACATTATCTAAGCTAAACCAAGAATAGCACTTAAAATCTCTATTCCTGGTTAAATAAAGGTCAATCAATTAAATTTAATTGCAACGAATCGATTATTGTAATAATGATTATGCCTTTAAAATACATCCAAATGCCAGAAGTGCAGTGATCGGTGCATTGATTTCAAGTTAAAGTTCAATGCTTATCACAGCAAAAATGCCTTAATTTCAGACTTTTTTTAAAGCAGTTTGGATTGAGAACATCTTACCTACAACTTTAGCATTGTTTTATTATTTTAAAGCTACATTTTCTTTCTTTCAACCTGGTAAAAACTACTCAAACACAGATAAAAATTCGGAATTCAAATCATGCTGAGGTGAGGCTATTTCTCCTAATTTTACTTTTATAGGCATCGAACTGCTTTGTCTGAGGAAAATATAAACAGTAATATAAAACGCAGTAGTTATTAAGTTCAGTAAATCTATTATGAGTGGGAAGAGGAAAACAGCACTGAAAATGCTTTATAGACTTGAAAGTATTTCAGTAAAAGTTAAGAGAAAGAGCAAAGAGCAAAGAGACAAAGTATTGACGAGCGCAGCAGTGATAGGATCAGGCCAGCTGGCTTCTGTTCAGGTATCGATAAATCCTGTAGCGTTTGTTTTTCTTGGACATTTTGCCTGAAGGAAAAGAGACAAAGATATATGGCTGTTTGCAAAGGTTGTTCTAAACTATAGTTTTATTAAAAGTCAGACTACACTTTTAATTGTCAGTGTCTTGATACATACGGCATTTGCAACATCAGCTTTCCTATGCACTGTTCAAAAACTACAAGTGCAAATGTAGATTTAGGAACAAATATTGTGCCAAATACTGATCTGGAGTAATGTAGATAAAAAAAAAACTTGATCCAACAGCCCAAATATGTAAATATAGGCCTATCTAAGAATGCTAACAGCAGCAGCGAGCTAAATGCTAACGTGATGCTAACACTTGCTGCATTTTCACAACAATTGTCTTACTTTTCAGAATAATGCCACTACAATTCCTTCCATTAGACTCATCTGTGACTCAGCTTGAAGTAGTTGTGCTAAAAATGGTCTAACTCGCCAGGAAACGTCTTAAAAGAGTGAAAAAGTTGCGTTGCCGTCTGTGCTCTCGGTCCTCTGTTGCCACGACAACGGTCTGGTACTTCCAGCTAGCTTATTTTTAACTAGGAGCAGATTGCTTTAGGGTTTAACTTTTATTTACAGTAGAAAAACAATACTTTGATTGTAGTATTTATTCAGCTCAATACGAACAAAAAAAGAGTGTAAAGTCATTTTAAAAATTCAAAATCACAGATATTAGCCCAAAGCACAAAGACTTAACAGAAGTTAACAACATTGTCACTCACTGCTCAACAACAACAAGCGCAAATGTGAATTTAAGGAAATATATTGTGTCAAATACAGATACGAAGACATGGAGATGAATAAAGTGATCCAACTGTCCAAATATGTAAATAGCAGTGCTAACGGTTGCTGCAAGCTAAATGCTAATGTGATGCTAGTGCGCCTGACGTGTTTTAAAGCCTTTCTTTAACTTTCTGTTTACTTTTCTGGCATAACGTTACATAAATAACCTCATTTAAACTCACTTGAATTAGTTGTGTTAAAAATACACTTAATTTGCCAGAAAATGTTTTAAAAGAAGAAAAAGTTTAGCTTCCCTGTAAGCTGGGCGATATATCGAATTTCAGATAATATTGTTAATGTTGTTTTAAGATATGTTAAAAATGAATATTGAGTATATCGTGCAGTATTGTAAGCTTTCAAAATAGCATTGGAAAGCCAAGATTCCCTTTCATTTTAGTTTCACATTTTGTTTTAAATTCAATTAGTTAATTAAAGAATCCGTGGTTTCAGCCAAATTGGTATGAGAAGGGTTTGAAATCACTTTATCGAATGTTCAATTTATTTTTTTTTTTTTTTTCACATTTAAAAATCTTGTTTATCTGCATTTTTTTTTGAGCGAATGCTTATTTAGCCTGAATATTTGGTCAAAACATTGAGAAACTTAGGAAAGAGGCATGTGTTTTTACTCAATCAATCAAGGTTCAAAACATTCATATTTGATAATTAAACTTCAGCTAATTTGTTTAAAGACATGTTTGGGATTTTTTTTGGTGGGTTGACATATTATCGCCTGGATATCATAATCGAAATATGCCAAAAAGTTATCCAGATATCAATTTTTGTCCATATTGCACAGCTCTATTCCCATGCCTTAATACAGGATTAACAACAGGACTTTCCTCCTCAACACGCCACGCTCCCAAATATAACACGACTCTATGATCACTTCCTGTTCAAAGCATGTCGGATAAATAGTATATTCTTTTGCAATAGTTAATTCAACGCTCCTTCACATTCAAGCATATTCTCTCAAACTTTTATCAGTGCCTTGATGTCTTTTTGTTATGTTTTGTTTCTTTTCAAGCACCATTTTTGTCTAGTTTGAGTAAAGAAAAAGCAATATATTCCTCCCTTCACATTGGGAGCTGTTTTAATTCTAAACCAACCTTTGTTCTGTCCACATAACAGACAGAACGAAAGTAAAAAATATGAAGAAACTTACACAGAAGAAAGTGATGTAGTTAAATCTCGACTGAAGCTTTCGTAATGTCATAATAATGTGGTAATGCATATTTTAGTCCCATTTATTCAAGTTATTACACCAAAACGTCCTTGATAAGTCTTGTGTCGTAATGAATTGAAGTAATAATCTTCTGTGTGAGTGCCGTACCTTGGATGGACCAGCGCTGGGTGTCCGGGCTCCTCTTTGATGTCACTGAAAAGTCGATTGAACACCAGCGAAGGAGGAGTCGTTGATTTCCCCTGTAAGGAATAAAACGCAGATTAAAACCATGCAGCCTAACGCTCTCTCTTCTCTCTGCTGGAGGCCTGCAGGCTCAAAATGGCAGCTCTCCTTCACTTTTATCGATCGCAGCATACATTTGTTTCTAAATAGATGAATTATCGCAGGGACGGTGTTGTGCAGAGGGACAGTGGAGTGAAGATGCAGAACTGGAGGCACGGCTCTCTCACACCTGCTGCAGATTCAACATGGGGTTTGTCGTGACCCAGTTTGAGTAATTTGCCCAATTTGAGTGATGCTAGTTGTTAACCTGACTATATTTTTATTTTCGAAGCTGCCAGAAACGTTTAGAAATGTCATGTGTCAGCTTTAGATTATTAGTTGTAGCCTAAAGCGACATTGTGTAACTTTCTGAAGGTGGAAAATGAGCTGCTGAATACCACTGAGACAGAAAGATTAAACCATGCTTCTGAGGATTCTTCATAGATCAGTTTTAAGCCTCACTGTGGAATATTAAAGCTAAAGAAGCAACATTTCCATGGAAACAATCAAAAGTCCTCTGAGTCATACTTTTGTAAATTTTGGACGAATGCAAGCCCACTTAAAGTTAAGATTTTTTATAATGTTCTAATGTAAGCAAACAAAAACTTTCAAATACTACAAACAATTGCCTAAAAACACTGTCCTTCACAATTCCATAGAAATAGGAAGATAAAATATATATTTTTTTAACATTCTTATTGGGGATAAATAAGCTTCAGGCCATAATGTGAAAAAATATAGCTAAAGGAGCTCCTCTTCCATGGAAACAAACAGGAAAAGGCCCTCCTCTACATCATCTTGTCCATGCCCTTAAAATAAATCTCACATTATTTATTTAGAGTCACAACTAAACTAGAAAAAAATGCTTTAATTTAAAAAAAGTTACATAGTGGGTCTTTAAATAAAAGTCCTTGGAAGGTGAAAATCTTGTGTCTATAGTCATAAAAATGTTTACAGTTGGCCTCGATGTTTCTCTGCTCTGCGTTGTTTGCTAAAGTTCATTAGTTGTTAAATGTGTTTCACAAATGCTGAGTGAATATTTAACCTAAAACAAACATGGTGAAAAAAGCATGTGATGAATATAGCATATTCTATTGTACTGCAAATCAGGAATTGAATCAATGCTAAAGTTTGTATCAAAATAAGATACTAAAAACAGAACACAATTAGTTATTTTTAGAACAATTTTGGAGAAATCTACTACAGATTTAAAACAACTCATACAAGAGCAGTGCCTAACATAGAAAGTCAAAAATGTTAATTTTGTCTAAAACCTAATGAGGAGCATTTTATTCCATCCGTATAAAGAATCGAACATTTTCCTTGGTATTGAAATCAGGTTTGAAATGTTAGTATCATAACCACACTATCTGATTTATCAAGCCAGGTGCTACATGCGGGAGCAAACTGAATAAAAAATCATGAAATTTATGCAAACTTTAATATTAGAAGATGTACATATAACATACGTATTATACAAAACAGACATGCACCACCTCATATTCTGCATCTTTAGTGTCTGTGTGAAAGAAAAATGTCAGCTACGCCAAGGTTTTGCTCCCCAAATCTGTTTTGCACATGAGCAAATGCTTGATAAATCGGCCCTATGTTGTTTGTACTTGTAGCTATGTGTTGCCGTAGTTACTAGTTAAAGACCAACATTTTATGCAGCTGCACAAAAGCTTCTGTGCGTCAACTATTGGCTCAAAATTGGAAGTGACAATACCTTTTTCTACAAAAAGATGGCATTCTTATCCTATATAATATGGCTTTAAACTTTGATATTTCAGTAAATACAAGCAGGTGGCGCTACCATGTTAAGCTAAAACGGTTCAAAACTGTCATGTAGGCACTTTCTGACTATAAAAAGTAAGTTAATCAAAGTTATCTGCTGCTTTTTACCATTAAATTTCACAAAATACAGGTTGCAGTCACAGAAAGCCAATGTTTATTACTAAAAACAACAACGCTAACATCACATAATGCAACATACACTTTTATTTAATCTGCTGCTGCACTATTTCCATCCATTTCGAGCCGCGCCGCGTGACTGTCGCCTCCGGGTTTACACTCTACTACGCCGAGAGCTGACTGCGAGACATAATCTAATAAAAGTTAATGTATGCGCGCGTACGGGGATCATCCATCAGGCGTCAGGAGGAGAGGGGCAGGTTCTGGGACAAAGGTAATCATGATAAAGGAGAGTCTCCGGCGCTGCATGTGGGACGGACAGATGCCTAATATATACATGAGGAATTTTGACTCCGTATGAGATGGTAATTTACTCTACCTGAAGCAAAGATTGTGTTGTAATAGAGGTGTGATGGTCTGACATTTGCTTAGAGGATATTTTGAGAGCTAGTTCGTGTATTATAATGTAGCTGCCATAATGGGCTTTTGATTAAATTTCCACAGAAGGTCAATAACGGTATGCTAGCAGTTTATAGAGAGTAGAGTTGCTATGGCGCTGCTAAAATATCAAACTTGATGTTCAGACTGCTGATTTTAACACTGGAAATTTGTCTTTAAATCTAGGTGTAGCCAATCAGAGCGCTGCTTTCTACTAATAATGAGATTTAATATACTTTATCATTTGATGTAGACAATACCCAGCAGTCTGATTTTGTCACAAGGTTTTGCTTTCACATTTTTTACATTTTTGAGTTTTTTAAAACATTTAGCATTGCTTTCTCGTCAAAAACAGCTGAAGAAGAAGAAAAAGAGGTAGAAGTAGTAGTAGAAGACAAAGAAGATGAACAAGAAGAAAACAAAGAACAAAAAGTTGAAGATAGGAAAACTAAGAAGACGAAGACTTAGAAGAAGAAAAAGTAGTAGCAGAAGAAGTAGAAATAGAGGTAGTAATAGCCTAGTAGTAGAAGAAGTAAAGAAAGAAGTAGTAGTAATAGTAGAAAAAGAAGTAGTAGTAGTACTAGAAGTAGAAGACGGAAAAAGTACTAAAGTAGAAGTAGAAAAAAGATTAGTAGTAGTAGTAGAAGTAGTAGAAGTAGAAGTAGTACTAGTAGTAGTAGTACTAGTAGTAGTAAGTAGTAGTAGTAAAGGTAGAAAAATAAGTAGTAGTAGTAGTAGTAGTAGTAGTAAGTAGTAGTAGTAAGTAGTAGTAGTAGAAAAAGTAGAAAAATAAGTAGTAGTAGTAGTAATAGTAGTAGTAAATAGTAGTAGTAGTAGTAAGTAGTAGTAGTAGAAAAAGTAGAAAAATAAGTAGTAGTAGTAGTAGTAATGTAGTAGTAAGTAGTAGTAGTAGTAGTAGAAAAAGTAGAAAAATAAGTAGTAGTAGTAGTAAGTAGTAGTAGTAGTAGTAGTAGTAGTAGTAGTAATAGTAGTAGTAAGTAGTAGTAGTAGTAGTAGCAGTATTAGTAGTAAAAGAAACAGAAGAAATAGTAGCAGTAGAAGTAGTAGTTGTAGAAGTAGAAAAAGAAGTAGTAGCAGCAGTAATAGTAGTAGAAGAAGAAGAAACAGAAGAAATAGTAGTAGTTGTAGAAGTAGAAAAAGAAGAAGTAGTAGTAGTAGTAGAAGTAATAGCTGTAGTAGTAGAAGTAATAGTAGTATAGAAGTAGTAGTAGAAGAAGAAAAAGATGAAGTAGAAGAAGTAGAAAAGAAGTAGTAGTGGTAGTAGTAGTAGTAGTAGAAGTAAAAGAAGTAGAAGTAGTAGTGGTAGTAGTAGTAGTAGTAGTAGTAGTAGAAGTAAAAGAAGTAGAAGTAGTAGTAGTAGTAGTAGTAGTAGTGGTAGTAGTAGTAGTAGCAGTAGTAGTAGTAGTAGCAGAAGTAGTAGAAAAAGTCGTAGAAGAGAAAGAAAAAGAAGAAGCAGCAGCAGCATGTCTTTAGAGTCGTAGCTTTAGTATTCATTAGCATTTGAGTTTTCATTTCTAGTACAAACTTTAAAAGTACCATAGCCAATATCGTTTCCTTAAAGATGTAAACAAACATAAATATGTCATTTCTAATGCATTCTGATCCTCCGAATAACTCAACACGATGCTTTTTAAACTTAAAAGCAGTTAGCCACGATGCTAACAACAACAACAGACAAACTTAGCAGACTTTGGCGAACATTATTAAACGTAGACAGGACAATGCGAACTAATTTTTACCTGAATAGTAACATTAACAAGATATCTGTGCTAGAGGGAAATTGATTTTATGTTATTTTATTGTAAAACTTTGATTATAATGCCTTTAATAGAGAAACACCTGCCAAACTCGAAGCTAGCTGGTTCACTTCTTCTCACTAACAAAGCTGTTTTTGTGTCCTTGGGCAAATCACTCCGCAAACATTGTCCGTGTAATTACGCAACAACAATGGGACAAACATTCTCATTTGATTCCTCTCCATTTTACCAATCCCAATCAATACCTCGGCGTAAAAACGGAGCACTCGATACGCATCATTTATTGTCCTCAAATCAAATAACGCTGTGTTGTGTGTTTTTTCTTTTTTCTTCTTCGCACCATTGTCCAGGGTTAATCGTCGGGTGAGGGGAGGTGAGGCGGCGTTCTGACAGGTGAAAGAGGAGAAGCGTGCCGTCGTGAAAGGGTCCCGCTGTGTGAGAGGGTCGCGGGGGGTGGGGGTGAGGAGGGGGGTGAGTGTTAACCCTGTGACGCCCCGGGGGTCAAACCACTGAGGTCATAACTGCAGACACTCAGAGGCAGCGGACACACAAGGGAGGATTTTAGGTTCAAGGCTTGATTCAAACACAGAATGTATTTTACTGTGTCGCTGCAAATTTCATTACCTATTTTTATACTTTACAAATTAATTGGTAACACTTAAGAATAACTACAAAAGATTAGACTTAATAAATCATTAATAACACCTTAATAAAGACTTAATTTATCATGAACAAATGATTAATTAACAGATGAAAAAGTTTATTAAGGCTTAGTAACTACTTAATTACTCCAATCCTGCTCCTAACCCTAAATCCTAACCTTAGCTCCTTAGTTTATTAGTTACTAAGTATTAATAAACTTTTTCATTCATTAATTCCCATTTGTTAATGAATAATTAAGGTTTTATTTATGCTTTATTCATGGTTTACTAAGGCCAATTAAGGTGTAGTTATTACAAAGTGGTACCAATTAATTTATTATTTTATTTTCACCTACTGCACTGACTTTCACTTGTTTATAGTCACTTTTAATTTTAATTCTAATGAAAATAAAATGCTAATGTGACAAAAACTTTAGATTGAATTAAAAAACTTATATTGCCAGCCTCTTAATTGTTAAAATGTGTTTGGTTTAAGAGATAATTTAGCTTCAAAATGGTAATGAGGTTTTTTTCTAAATGTATTATTGCTTTTCTTTTTTGGCAATTTATTGTTGACCTGCCGTTTGTTGATACCAACATTCAAATTTTTAAATCACAATTTTACTTTTCAGTTCAACTAAAGACTGACATCATTGACAGAGATGGACATTTTATCCATCCTTAGTTTCTATAGAGAATTTATTTTTCTTTCTAAAATTGCCACAAATATATATTTTTATGTTCTTGTGATTATATTGTGACTTAAATAATCACGATTATCAATTTACCCAGGCCTGGGCAAATTGCAGCCAGGGGGCCAGATGCGGCCATCAACCTGTTTTAATCAGGCCCCCAGCAGGTTTTACTCATTACACTGCGAGTTAAAACTACTAGAACTCAGAATATTCATCTTAATTTTACTGATTTTAGCCAGATATAAAAAAATAAATTGCTAATATTTGGCAGCATTTTTCACTTGTTTCAAGACATTTTTGACTGTTTACAACATATTTTAGCTTGAATCAAATGTGAAATAATCTGGGTCCATCAAGTAAAACCTTTCTAACTAGAAAAAAATAAACAAAAAAACCCAGATTTCAAGACTGTTTAGCAAATCTAGAAGTACATTTTTAGCTTTGTATATTTCTTTTATTTGACTGACTTGACTATAAAGCATGTGTTTGTACTTGTGTTCTTAATATAAATGGACACAATAATAGATAAATACCCTATATTTCATTTAGTCGGAACAATGATACATTTTTATACCAATAATTGTGGCCGGGTCTTTGCCACTAGTCTGGATTTGAACATGGCCCTCGAGGAAAAACAATTGCCTAATAATCTTTACATCCTTAATCACAGGACTATCATACTAAACTAAAAATCAAAACTATAAAAATACTCTTCTCTATCACATGAACTCCACATCTTGTCCGGGCTCTCACCTTCTTCACGTGCTCTGCGTCTGATAACTTGCCGCTGGGGGGGCAGATGTCCGCCGGGGGCTTCTTCCCGCGGCTCTCCTCCTCCTCCACAGACTTCTGCAAAAACAATGGGAGAAGGACACAATGGTTAAAGACTGCGTTCGTTCTCCTTCATACATCATATTCAGCGTAATGATTTGAAACACAGAGCCATGCATCACTATCACA
The DNA here is from genome assembly GCA_038363315.1 of Mugilogobius chulae. Classification (NCBI taxonomy): domain Eukaryota; kingdom Metazoa; phylum Chordata; class Actinopteri; order Gobiiformes; family Gobiidae; genus Mugilogobius; species Mugilogobius chulae. The sequence goes on from CM076395.1 coordinate 13,521,869, forward strand.
CCGCCACATTTTCTGTCCATGAAACTGTCGTCTTATATTGTCTTATTTTCCCGGCTGTTGGGTTTTCTACGATTGCGGCGACAAATCATCTTCCTCCGTCTGACCCCGTCCTGCGTGTCGTCCGCTTTGTCGTAAATCCCTGCTTTGGTCTTTTTGTCTATAATAAAAGAGCTGCTCCAGGTTTGGGCAAGTGAAATTTATCCAGTTCACTTCCTTTATTTTACAGACAAAAGCAGTTCGCAAAGTGCTGCAAAAAAAAAAAAAAAAAAAAAAAAAAAAAAAAAAAAAAAAAAAACAAAAGAAAAACAGTTGATGCTAAATGCTTTGTATTAGCTAAATGTTATGTTGATATTTATGCGATTTTATAAATTATTGATTAAATGAACAGATTTATTCAAGTTTCCTTAAAGATTTTTGATAACACTTTACAATAACTACACCTTAATTAGACACCAGAGTTGAAACACAGTTCTTTAAATAGCCTATAACGTCTTAAAACTTTCACTCGGAGAATCAAAACTATAATATTTCTCTGTATTAATTTTTAAAACCGCTGGTACAGAGTTGTGTTTGTTTTTTCAAGCTTCTGAAACTGATCAAACACTGAAAATCTGAAGTCTAAATACAAAAAGAATGAAATAGCTTGATGCAGAATTGTTACTTTGGTGCTTTAAGGGTTAATAAATCCTTAATAAACCCTTAATAAAGACTTAATTCATCATGAACAAATGATAATTATGAATAGGAATGTTTACTAATTCTTATGGGTCTTGTTAGTACTGTTAGTTCTACTCAGCCTTGTTTACACTAGCCCTGTTTCTCTCTTTGTCCCTTGGTTCTCCAGGCCCCGCTAACTGTTCTGACGACACTGATTGGCCAACTTTTAGACCACCACAGGACTGAAATGTTTGGCAGTGAACGGACACATTGCAAACTATATGAAACCACCAGCCGAGTAAGCCGAGTAGGGCTAGTGAAAACACAGCATTAGTAACTATTTATTACTCCAGACGCTAAATCCAAACCTAGCTGTTTAATTAAGTAGTTACCAAGCCTTTTAAACTTTTTCATTCATTAATTCACCGATGTTCATGAATAATTCTGGCTTATAGATGCTTTATTCATTCTTTACTAATTAAGTAGATATTATTAAGTGAACCATTAAACTAAATTAATGTCGTTCTGGCCAAAAAAAAAGGGAATATGAAGAAAAACATAAGGTTGTCGAAAGTACACTGCAAAAACTGTATTTAGATGCCTAAAAAGTCTTAAAAAAAGAACATTTATCTGCATTTTAGTTTATTTTACCTAGATAAGATGTATTTAATTGATGGACCTAGATAACATGACGTGCTGCTGCTTTGTTGGAAGTGTTTTAGACATTAACTTCAAAAACAACAAATTATACAGAAAAGTTTATGCAAAAAGTCAGCTTAACTCACTATTTTCTGACTAAACAAAAACTACAGAAACTCTACTGTGTTTAAAGAAAGCATGTCGTCCGGTCTGTTTTGCATAATGAAATTGATTTATTTCCGTCATGAAAAAGAATCAGGTGAGAAACAACTGTCACACGTAGACAAAGGCTTTCAAAGGCGGTGAAAAAGGATGTATTCCAGCTCAAACTGAGATGAATCACTCGACTGGGCTCGTGTTATGTGTAATGATAATAAGGCTTTGTAATGTAGTGAGGACTTCTGCTGCTTCTCCACAGGATGTAATGGCTCCATGAATAAAACAGTGGAAAAGCCGCACGAGCCAACGCAGCGGCGACGACGCAGACAGACAAATCAAACCAGAGTGTTAATCGTAGAGAGTGTGCGATGCTGACAGAAATACATATCTTAAAGTTTATTCATCAACTATCACTGTATTAGACTTAAAACATTTTCTACTGATGGATTAGTCGACTAAAAGGACATGTCCCCTTTTCAAAACTCGTAAAATTGCAATGATTTGAACAAATGTTAAACAGAAAGAAATGCAGGTAAATAAATTTTGAATGTTAAAAAAAAAATCCTCTTCCAAGTAAAATAACAGTACATATTTTGATAAACTAGACACCACTGCGTTAATAAGACGAAATATGAGAAGAAAAATGAATGAAAACTTGGCTTTCTATAGTTATTTGAGAGTTTACAATATATTTTTTTATTTGTTTTCCATAACACTGCAAAAAAGAAAATTAACTTAAATAAAATGACTTAAATAAATCATGTGTTTTTTTCACTTAACAAGACCAAGATTATTTGACTTGTTTTAAGATATTCTATCCTGATTACCTTATCTAATATAAAATTAAATTTGTATCTGTTTTAAGCCATAATCACGAACACATTTGCTTAAAAAGCTTGTCAAGAGAATTTCAAACTAACATTTTCTGCTCAAAACAACACATTTCCTACTGCAATGGCAGATTATTTCACTTGAAACTAGAAACAAGACATTTTTATCTCAAAATAGCCAAAGTTACTTATTTTTTGAAGGCCTTTATTGCAGTGCACTGCGTTAACAGTAACAAGACAATTTTATGCAAATTAAAGGACCATCATCAAACCATCATCAGAAGCAAGAATACATAAGCTTATAGTTCTATGGAAATGCCTCTTGTACATTGTGGCTCACTGTGAAGCTGTGTTTTGAAACAACCAATACATTTTATACATTTTTAAATCCACAGATTCCAGAGAATAGTTTGATATCACATTTATGTTTCCGTCATGTTCCTAGAAGTTTCAGCGTTAACACATATAGCGAAACAGTTCAGGCGAAAATGGCAAAAACTGTTCTCATGTGACAGTTTGAGAAGTGTGGTTGCCATAGTAATAATCAAAAATGACTACAAATGTGCTTAAATGAAAGATTGTTTTCATAAAGTTTAGATATAGACCACTCCAAAAATATATGAAAATCCTTGGTACATTTTGGTCTCTAGCACAAATTTTACAGTTATCAGTTCTGCTGCTGCTTTGAACAGGAAGTAAAAAGACCCATTTATATTTCTAAGGAGTTTTCAATCAATTTGTGCTTTACAACTAACTAAATGAAAGCTACTGATCTACATATGCCATATAGTATTGAGTACATGCAAAAAAATACAACTTTGAGTAAAATTAACACATTTGTAAGCAGCTTAAAGAAGTCAATTTTGCATTATATGTTTGAATTAAAGCTGCGATGGTCAACTTAGCCTTGTTTTTTCAGTAGTATATCTACATTAAACCAGAAGCTACGCACTGGTTAAGTCGATGTTTATGTGTAAAATGTGTAGTACAAGCTCCGGGCAGTCAAAGGAGGCAACACAGCATTAGTAATTCAAAATATAAGAGAAGACGCGGCGGGGTTTGCGCACATTAAACCATGAATAATTGACCAGCCAGACCATTTAAAAAGACATATATAGACGCTTAGTGGATTACAAACAGGATAGTATTTCACCGATGCCGGGATAAAAAGATGAATCGCCGCTCTATAACGACAAATGCAGAAAGTAAGTGTTTAAAAGGCAAACACAATAGGTCCAAATTACAGAGAGATGTATAGCGTCAGATCAAGGCTTTGCAGGGCTAAATTATGCATGTGTTTTCTATTTTTCTATTAGACTAATTCAGTAATAGATGTGTGCTACAATAATCTAAGTTATATTTATGTGTTTCATGTCTTAGGAATCAACATTAGGCATTATTAGATGTGTGAAAAGCTGTATATGTAAAAATATGCACTGTTTAGCTTAAAATTTAGCTTTAAAACGGATATAAAAGGATAGTTTTGTAAATAAACTTGCCTTCTTTCATTGTGTAGGCTTAAAACAGTTCAAAAAATGTTCTTGTAAGTATTTTTGCTATGTTTTAATGCTTTATTATATAATTATCAGTGAGAAAGCAATGCTAACTGCCGTGTGGTCGCTCCGGCAACCGCGGGCCATCACCATAGCAATGGACAAACAAATGATGAGCAGTTGCGAGGGAGCTAGCTTTGTTTAAAACACAGAAATAACTTCATTTTTCAGACCGTAAACAAGATATTAAGATTAACAATTGAACTATTTCAGTTTGTAGAAGTGGTGTAAGCACATGAAAACAATTTGGATCCGTGTTTTAAGCAGTTTAACTACAAACAACAGCAAAACAGCTAAACGCTAGGTTCTCCGTTTTTGTATTGTAAGTTTTAAGCACATAGCCTGTCACGTCACTTTTCGTACCGGAAGACGCGATTGGTACCGTTAGCCTTACTTCTTTTTACATTGTTTTATTCGTATTGAAAATCGGGTTACCGGTACGAAAAAGTGACTTGACATAGCCTATATTAAGTTTAAAGTGTTGTGACTGAAGGCTTTTGGACCAGTGTCGTGAATGATTACAGTTAGAATTAGATCAACTATCTATTAAAATTTAAACAATTATCCATTTGTCTGTTTGTTGTTTCGGATTTTCTGACGCTTGTTTGCTAACTTCTGTACATATGAACATTTCCTGCTCAGTTCATTTCTATGGGGTTTTCACCACAGTCTAAAATGAATGAACGTTCAGAAAATCAGGCAGTGAACACAGAGTTGTGGCAGATGTCCAGAAAAAGTGTTAAAGATTTTACAAACCAAGAAAATACTTCACCAAATACTAAAATGTGTGTATCTCAATGCTAGCGCTAACAGGAAATGCTCATAAGTACAGAAGTTAGCTATTTTGAATAAAACAAGCCAACTAATGTTCTGTGCACAGAGCCTATTAACAATCTTGACAAGTGTGATTCTAATTGAAGTTTATTGATTTTAAACATTTCAATTTCACGTCCCTGTCTTAGTTTTCAATCTTTTACATAAATTTGTGTCTGTAAAGTTCAAATATTTCATCAAATACACACTCAAAATCTATAGTTAAGCGACAAAGAAAAGCTAATTCTGTGTTTCACTTAGCTGGGAACATTATGGCTAATGCTAACCTTGAGGCTAAACAATAAACCTGTAAGCAATGTTTTGTTTACATAGTTTTTGTGGCAGTTAAACCCAAAGATTCACTTTTTGTGGAGTTTCTCTTGTTTGTGAAGTGGGACTTCAACCAGGTCCAGCAGTTCACAAGTGGGATTACCAGTTTGAGTTTTGTTTCAGCGCATTTTTACAAGCGGGAAGTGGGAAATATTCAGTTCCCAGTTGCCTGGAACGCACCATTACCCCGGGCTTACACTGCATCCAGTCCAACTCCGGTGCAGCCACCGGAGTCTTTCCTTAACTTGAAAAGTCCGAGAGTGGCTCACACGGCGTACAGTCCAGTCCGGTGTCTCCAGTACGGCCAATCCGGCGCTCTGAATCCGTTTCGTTTGTTCAAATTTTGGCCGGACGCCGGAGCGCACCGGAGCCCTTTTTGATGAAGTTTTGAAAACAAGACACGATAAAAAGGAAACCACACGAGCACGGGTGAAGTGAATCCGGTAGTTTTCTAAATAAAATCATTACGTTAACACAATAATACAAAATACATATTTACACGATTATGTAACACATAGAATGTAAATAAACCTCCGTACTTACCAGCGTGCGGCGAAAATCCAACAGAAAATGAACTGACGTGATACAAGTCAAATTCGGTGCATGTGTTCTTTGTTTACACATTGCTCAGCGAAAGAGAGAGAGAGAGAAAAAAAAGTGCTCAGCGATCGCGTATTTTCCCACGTTGAGCGTGAATCTCCATGAGTTCAGGGTCTCACGAGGTCGGCAGCAGAGCCTGTGGCTGCAGCAGGACTGTAGTTAACCGGAGTTTATGTGAGTCATCCACCGTAGCAAGACCGGTCCGGTGGCTGCACCGGAGTTGGACTGGAGGCAGTGTGAGCCCGGGGTTAGACTAGACTTTTCACTAAAGATATCTAAAACTGGGCCAAAACTCTCTAAAGCCACAGAAATTATTATCTGACAAATAAAAACCACTTGGAAACGCTTTAAGTCAAGTAAATTAATGTTTAAAAGTAAGAAAAATGTGTTTGTTGCTGTACGTTGAGTTTTTTCCTTGTGTGATGTCAAGCTTCAACAATCTTTACATTTTTCTTCTCAAAATTATACAACCGACTACTACTTTTCAACCATCTTTAAGTATGAGGTAATAAAGACTTACCAAACAAAGCCAGCCTGATTGACAACCATTGAGTCCCGGTTTAATCCACTATGACCAATCGAGAGGCACCGTTTTACCTACTCACATCCACACTGAATAGAGCTAATCCTTCCCAATGCACTGCCACTACTGTTATGAACTATTTACTCTTTCTGACTTACATGTTTTGGCACTTTCCCAGCACATAATGAAGTTTTAACTTGATTGACACGACCTGGGCTTCTATTTCCACAAATGAACACCTCTAAAAAAATATGTTAGAGTTGATCAGTTGCCAAGATTTTTCGAGTGACAATTTGGCAAGTTGAGGCATCGTTAATTTAATTTTGTAAATAAAATTGTTAAGAGTTGATTTAAAGTTGTATTTCATTGACATTTTCTACAATATTACCTTATAATTTTTGATTGAACTTGTTGTTGTTTTTTTTGCATTGTTTCTTTCAGTAATTTAGATTCAAATGTTTATTAAGGTCGTTGAATTGTAAAAAGTAAAATTTGGATTTCTTAAAGTCTTAAAGTTTCCCATGTTCACGTTATAATCTTTGATTTGACGACTTAAAACTTGTCACAGTGTTACAAGTAAATGTATGGCAACTTAAAGTTAGGGTTACTTGTTTATGTTTAGTGGACAGAACATTTTAGTTAAAGGTGCTATATCTGATTTTTGCTTTCTTATAAATTAAACACTCCAAATATACATTTAAATTCCTACATCATCCTACACATTTTGCTCACTTACCTAATGCATTCTGAGCTTTAAATTGCTCATCATGTTGCGTTTTAGGCTGTTTTCACAGCTGTTAGGAACAAACCGTGTCCAAATGTTAACGGGAGTTAGCCACAATGCTAAACAACAACAACAACAACAATGATATTAGTGAACTTTGGTGAACAAACAAGTTATTATTAGACACAGACAAGACAGTTAGGACTTATTTCCACCTAAATAGATACAATGACAAGATATTTGTGCTAAGGGGAAATAGATTTTAAGTTATTTATTTGTAAATAATAGGCTCTGTGCACGGAACTTTAGTTGGCTTGTGTACGTTCAAATAGCTAACTTCTGTACATACGACCATTTCCTGTTAGCGTTAGCATTTAGACACAATCATGTCTCTTTTTAAACACACAAGTGTCCTCTGGTGAAATATTCCTCTGATATGTAAAGTCTTTAACATGTTTTCCAGTAACATTCATCACAACTGTCTGATCTAAAGAGGATTTATTTGTTTTAAACTGATGTAGTGAACTAGAAATTAATTGAACAGGAAGTGCTTGTATGTTGAACAAAAACAAGCCAACTGCATAGAGCCTAGTGGGTGTAGCAGCTTAAATTTTGAAGGAGCTCTGTGTAACTTGCTGGAGGTGAAAAGTCAACTACTTAATTCAAAAGAAATAGAAAGTGAAAGCATACTTTGGGACATTCTGAATGGAGATAAATATGTGAAAAAATACTGTTAATAGAACATCTTTTGCATGGAAACATACAAGAGAAGACCAAGTAATCGTCATGTCATGAAGTCTGCTCAAAGCAAAAAAGCCAGATTTTGATTATTTATAAGTGCAACAAAAAATCTAAATGAAAAAACACAACATACTATATAATACAAGTCTATTTTTGTCTAGTGCACCTTCAAGTGAACTGGACTCAATCGTTTTTACTAATGTCTGGTTTTACAGTGCGCGTAGCTCCTATTAATCTGGCGGTATATATGGATGCCAGCGGTAACACCTATTGAAACTCGGATACAAGTCGACAATAACAAAACAAACAAGAAAAGCCCTCTGCCGCCGCGAGTGTTGCTGATCCGAGGGCGCGCATTGATGTGGAAATAGGGCCGTATATATAGGCTCCTTATTACAATGCCACGGGTGAAACAAGCTTGTGCATGCAAATGTGAGGGGCTGCAGCCATATGCTAACCAGGTGTGTCTGTGCCAGAGACTGTCAGTTAAAAGGGCTTTTTTCTGCGTTAAAAAAGCAGCACTGCAGCAGAGAGAGAGGAGGGAGGAGGGAGAGAAGAGAGAGAAACAACAATAAAAGCACCACTGAGTGGAAATGGAGAAAGGCTAACGCGGAGGCTGGATTTAGGCAAAAAAAACATGGGAAGGGCTGGCTCAATTTGGAGTTTCGTTTATCAATAATCTGGGCATTTTGGGAGAAAAAATTAGTCAGGATCGATAAAGCAGCCAGAGATGAGAGAAGAAGAATTAAGAGATGTAAGAGTGCCACTGTATTGTGTAATATATTTAACAAAACTCTCATATCAATGGGCTTTCCACCGTCTAAACAAAGCAGGTATTAGCCAAGCGCTGCACCAATTAAAAGTTCCCTGGGAGAAGCTGCACACTATCACACTCCTCCAAACCTATAATTGGGCAGAGCAGCGAGACAGCCACAGGCCTGTGCACAACACGACTTCATAAAAGTGTCTAGAAACACTGTTTCAATGCATTGTTGTTGTGCAAATTCAGTAAAATCACTCAAAATGATTGTATGATTTGTAATAATAAACAACAGGTCAGAACTCAGGAATACCTAAAAACATTTTTATTCATTTATTGTTTATTTTAGCAGTTTACATTTAGCAGTTTACATATTACACATAGGAACTCTTAAATTATAAATAATCTAAGCTTTCCTTTTTATGCTTTAGAAAAGCATTGGGGGTTTAGGGTTTAAAAATTGTTAAAATGTCTCATTCAAATTTAAATGGTTAAGCCAATGCACCTTAAATGACCCTCTTTTTGACCCAAATATTTTTACCTTGGCTCATAAACCAGGTCAAAACATGTTGAGTCTTTGAGAGAAGTTTAAGAGCCTAAGTAGTGATAATGATCAATTTCAATTAAATTAAATTAACCTGCTTACGAAAATGTTTCCTGATTGTTGACAAAACAAAGGAACACTTATATTGTAACAATATAGGTTTTCCTTTTCTTTTTTAAACCCTAATCCTGACCCATTGAAACAGTTGTGGCTGCAGACTATTCCTGTTCGTCGCTGCTCTCTTCAGAAGGTCCTGGTGCAGTCTGTGGAGAGATTGTTAGTGTGGAGGTTCTCTCTGGATCCTGTGAAGAGATGGTTAAATCAGGAACCTCTAAGGGGATAATCGAATTGGGGTCCCATGTTGAGCTTGTTGGAACAGGGTCCTGCGAAAGTGTTTTCTGCCGTCTTTTTCTTTGGAGGGAACGGATAAGGGATTACTATGTAGTTGTTTGCTATCTCTACAGGTGTTGCTTCTTTTATAAGTTCTTCCAGCGTTACTATATAATCCTCCACTGAAACCCCCATTTCCATTAGAAAGTATCGTTGATATAGCCCTATTACTGGTCGTTTGGTCTTCGGATTTATAAGTATAACAAATTATGATACTCCTCTAGTTCCTGTGAAGACGTTCCCTCACCAGGATCCTGTGAAGACGTTCCCTCACCAGGATCCTGTGAAGACGTTCCCTCATCAGCGTTCTGTGAAGACTTTGTTTCATCCGTCGTAGCATCTTGTGAAGCGGATGTTGTTGCTTCTGGTTCCTGTGAAGAGGTTGTTGGCAAACTACTTTCCGCGCAAGTCTGTTCTCTGTCAGATTCTTCGTCTGATTCCTCCGGCGATCTTATATGAACCACCGTTGCGTCCATGTCGAAAAACACTCGACGAAATCCCGGGTATTTCCTTGGCCGAATTTCTTTCCGTAAAATAGATTTTAGCTGGTTTGACGGTGGCTTTTTATTTTTCTCAATCATCATCTTTTGCCTCATCGCCCATGAAAGAGGTGCTGGTGGTTCTGGTGGTGGCTTTGGGGGTATTATTATTGGTATCGGTGGGGAATACGGCGGCGATATCTTTGCTGGCACTAAGTAATCCATTAGTTCCCATCTTGGCAGTAGAGAAGGTTTGGGGCGTCTTTGGTCTGGTTGGTGGCTTCTTTACGGCCTTTGTTGGTTTAGTTGTCGCCGGTACGGAAGGTGTCGGTGTAGGTTTCGCGGTCGAAGATGTCGGTTCTGTATATTTTCTCGTAACGGGGACCTGTGACGACGCTGGTTCTGTGTATTTCCTCGTTAACTGGGACCTGTGACGACGCTGACGGTTTTGTAACAGGCGCTTGTGACGAACGCGCTGGTGCTGCGTGGGTCTTTGTAACCGGGACCCGTGACGAAGCCGCTTGGTTTGATTGTGTCGGGACCCGTGACGTAGACGCTGTATTGCTCGTGTATGTTTGTGTAGCGGTCGTCGTCGATTGTTGCGCTGTTGTTGTCGCGTGTGCTTTTTTTTGCCCTGGGCTTTCTCTCCGGCGTAAACAAAGACCGACTGAGGTTTTAGCTCTTGCAATAAATCGGCTTTACATTGTTCTGCCCCAAGGTCGTCTCTGCTAATCTGTCGTGTTCGTTTTTCTCTTTAAAAAACTGACTGACTTGATCCTCCAGAAGTTTTAGTTTTATCGTTTCTGAACATTTTGCTCATCCCCTTTCTCCCGCAACGACTTGTCTTCCGCCTCGCACAGTTTTTCTTGCACCTCTCGGAGCTCCTTTCTCGCGGTGTTAAGGGAGTCTCTCAGCATTTCGTTGTGCAAGGTTTTTAAACCGTTTTCTCTTCCAGGGCTCTGCAAATGTTTCTCATTTCTTCCAGCTCTTTGTTAACTTTGTCGATTTCGCTCGACAAATACGCGCCACGTTCGCTTTCGTCTTTTATCTTTTCTACGACATTCTCTTGACCTTCTCTTAAACTATCTGTTTCCTGCTCTGTTTTTTCATTGTTTGTATCGTCTTTTTGCTCCAACAACCTCTTCACTGTGTTTGTGTTTGGTGCATCTTGTTGTGTTTGTCCGAATTCCCTATCTTCATGTTTGTTTCTATCAATTTTGCTCCCCTCAAGCAAAGTTAAGGCCTCTGTTTTCTCTTTAGCTCTTGCTTTAGTTGTATATTCTTTGTGCTGTGCTATAACTTATCACTCAGCTGTTTATAATCAGACCTTTGTGTTTTGATTGTATCTTTAGCGTTTGCCAATTCTTCTTTGACTTTAGCTCTCTTTTCACGTTCTTGCCTGATTTTACTTTCGTGTTGTTGGTGTATTGTGTTAATTCTCGTATTTTGCTCTTGGATGTGTTTATCTTTCTGATCAAGAAGCTGTTTCATGTGTTTGATTTGTTCGGCCTTACTCGGGCCCCTGCGAAAGCACTTGAACATGTTTGCTGCTTAAAACTCGGTTAGCGGATGTAAAATAGTATTACCTAAGTTATTCTGTAAAGAAAAGTTAAGTGTCTCTGCTATTTTGTTTGTAAAAGTGAGATTTGTAGCTCTGTGTGTACATGCGTGTTGTCTGGTGGAGAGTTCAGATTCAAATGAGTGAACGACCGATGATGTCACCAAGAGAGCCTGGGACTGGTCACCACGGCGACGGAGTTCCGAGGATTCCGCTGTCGTCGTCGCGGCAACACAGCTACCACATTATAACACTGACCCATTCAGAAGTGTCCATTGTGTTGAAATAAATGATATTAAATGACTTAAAATACACTTTTGTTAGAATAGTCAGAGTTTACTCATATTTACTGCACTTAAGTCGTCTTTTTGAGCGTCTGTGCTTTACTTGTTTTGTCTTGTGACTTTGTACTTTTACTTCTTACATTTTTCAAAAGTTCTAGTTTATTTCTTAGTTCAGGGGTTCCCAAACTTTTAAGCCCAGGACCCTTAAAATAACTGTGCAACCAACTTGCAACCCCCACATAAAAAAATATATATTTTTGTATTCATTTTAAGTTACAAAACAATTTAAATTAGACTTGTTTTTTTTTTTTTTTTTAAGTGTATTGCTTTATATAACCCCAATTAGGCCTGGGCGATATTGACAAGAATAAATATCTCGATAATTTTTGGGCGAATCTCGATAACGATATTCTGTCAGTTTCATGGAACACGTACATTTAGCTATTAACTCAAGAACACTATTTGTATTCATTATTTCAAATTAGTGTGTGTTTTTCTTTGAGTAAAATAAGATTTTTTATACTCATGTTCAAACCAATCAAAATCTACTCAAAACATAGAAAATACTTCTAATTAGACACATATTGTCCCTTGTTTTCTCATTTATAATGGTCATGTTTTCTAGTCTGTTTAATTATCAAACAAATATTTGTCAAATTAATCACAAAAGTGCAGCAGTCTTCCATTATAAACAACACATTTTCCTATTTTACTAATAATAAATGTTTTCGTCTGAATATCGTGCCACAAAACGATCCAGATATTCATTTTTGTCAATATTGTAAGGAAAAGCAGCTACAAATCTTTATAAGTTCAGTCTTTCTGGCACTGGGACGCTTATCATGGGCCTAGAGACAAAGTTAGTTTTTTTTTTTATTCAAGCGGGAAGAAAATGGCTGCAGTTGTTCGCATTATACTTTGGTACTTGGCAGGATGATTGTACAGTACTTTTCCTTGAGTATTGTTACTTCAGTACCTGTGCCAGCTCCGGTTTGAGTCGTGACAAAAGCAGCAGAGACCAAACTGACATTATGTCCGGGTCAAGCTGCTCCTCTTTTCAGACGTTTGACCCTGAACACGACAGGAGCAGATGCTTTTGGGCTGATGAGACGCTCCACAGCTCGTTAAGATTTACACTGTTATATGGTCTAGCCCTCTCTCTCTCTTTCTCTCTCTCCTCTCTCAACCCCTTCTTTCTACTCTCTCTTCTTTCTCTCTCACACCTTTGTCTCTCTCCTCTCTTTGTCCATACAACCTCTCTCACCCCTTTTCTTTCTCTCCCTCACTTCTATTCTCTCTCTTTCATTCCTTTCTCTCTCCTCTCTCGCTCAACCCCTTCTTTCTCACTCTCTTTTACTCTAGCTCCCCTCTTTCTCTCTTCTCTCTCATCCCTCTCTGTCTCTCTCCATCTCTCCTCTTCCCTTTCATCTCTCTCTCCCTCATCCCTTTCTCTCATTCCTTTCTCTCACTTTCTCTCTTCTTCTCTCACTTTCTCTCTTGTCTCCTCTCTCTCTCTTCTTCTCTCCTTTCTCTCTCTCTTCTTCTCTCTTCTTCTCTCCTTTCTCTTTCTCTCCTTTCTCTCTCTTCTTCTCTCTCTTCCTCTCTCCTTTCTTTCTCTCTTTTTCTCTTTTCTTCTCTGCTTTCACTCTCTTCTTCTCTCCTTTCTCTCTCTCTTCTCTCTCTTTCACTTTTCTCTCTTCTTCTCTCCTTTCTCTCTCTCTTCACCCCCCCTATCCCCCCCCTTCCTCTCTCCCCCTCTCTCTTTCTTTAATTCCAGTTTACCTGACACACTTGACGAGCCCACCGCCCACACTGCGACTCATTATCCCTCTGCTCAGCGCTAACGAACCTACACAACACAACTGCCTCGTGCCAGACTTATACACACACAATTACAGCTTTAAATATAATAAAATATACTTATTATGGAACAGATTTATTAATTACACTTTCTGGACAAATAGAAATACATAAGGCCAGTTAGTCAAAGTAACTTAAATATTTGTGTTGATATAATTTGATAATATAAGAGAGAGAGAGAGAGAGGGCGAGGGAGAGAGAGAGAGGGGGGGGGGGGGGGAGAAAGAGAGAAAAAGAGAGAGAGAAAGGAGAGAAGAGAGAGAGAAAGGAGAGAAGAGAGAGAGAAAGGAAAGAAGAGAGAGAGAGAAAGAAAGGAGAGAAGAACAGAGAAAGTGAGAGAAAGGAGAGAATAAGAGAGAGAGAAAGGAGAAAGGAGAGAAGAGAGAAAAGGAGAGAAGAGAGAGAGAAAGAAAGGAGAGAAGAAGAGAGAAAGAAAGGAGAGAATAAGAGAGAGAGAAAGGAGAGAAAGAGAGAGAGAAAGGAGAGAAAGAGAGAGAGAGAAAGAAAGGAGAGAAAGAAGAGAGAAAGGAGAGAAGAGAGAGAAAGGAGAGAAAGGGATGAGAGAGAGGAAAAAGAGAAGCTAGAGTAAAAGAGAGTGAGAGAGAAGGGTTAAGCGAGAGAGGAGAGAGAAAGGGATGAGACAGAGACAGAAAGAGGTGAAGGAGAATGAGAGAAAGGGATGAAAGGGAGAGAATAGAAGTGAGGGAGAGAAAGAAAAGGGACGAGAGAGACAGAAAGGACAAAGAGAGGAGAGAGAGAGAAAAGGATGAAAGAGAAAGGAGAGTAAAAAGAAGGGGTTGAGAGAGATAGAGAGGCAGAGGATAGAAGAAGAGAGAGAGTAAGAGAAAAAGTTTGAGTTTTAATCTATAATAATTTCAGCTTAAATCTTCCTTTTTTTTTTTTTTGCGTTTTTCTCAGATAAAACACTGAACCTGCTGCAAACCAACAACACAATCATTCCTACGTGATTATTGTCCGGCTAACGAAGCTCTTCTCGTGTCTTTGTGCTAACGACACAACAGCCTTAGCGTTATACGGCCCCCCTGCGTCGCTATAGCTCATTTGTTCAGCTCGGGGCTATAGCCGTGTCGCCGTGCGGATTAGCATTCCTCGCACTTGCTCCGGTGAACTCTGGCCCAGTGATGATGATTACCGGCTCGACTGTCTGCTCGGTTGCGTATGTACGTTACGCCGTATGTATAGCACATTATGAAAAAGCGTAGAATAGATACAAGTTTTGGTTGAAGCCACGTGAAGACATTTTCTTTGTGGTAAGTTTAGGCATCAAGTTACTGAAATGTGTAAGTTTAGGGCTGGGGCTTGGAGTTGGTTAAGATTCATAAATAAAAACACATTTACACACTTTACAAACACTATAGAAATGAACTGGGGCTGCAACATGTGTCATATTTATGCAAAAAAAAAAAGGGGTGCACGGTAGCCAAGTGGTTAGAGCTCTGGCTTCCCAATAAGGAGGTCGTGGGTTCGACTCCCGGGTCGGACCATATCAACATCTCACGATCTCTCTGGGTGGAGTTTGCATGTTCTCCCCGTGTCACCGTGGGTTTTCTCCGGGTACTCCGGTTTCCTCCCACCTCCAAAAACATGCATGTTTAGGTTAATTGGGCATCATTGTAAATTTCCCTTAGTGAGTGAATGAGAGAGTGAATGGTTGTCTGTCTAACCCTGCGACAAGTTGGCCACTGTCCAGGGTGTTCCCCGCCTAAGGCCCAAAGTCACTGGGATAGCTTTTGGTTCACCTGAACGGAGCAAAAAAATTGGGATAACTAACTTTTTTAGTTGTAAATTAATCAACTTTGTATTTTTCCCTAAAAAGTAAATGGTAAATGCAAAATGAGACCACTGTGAGTTGAAAACAAAAGAGTTTTAGTTTTCATCAGGAGCTGAATGCCGCTCTCTGATTGGCTGATGTGGACTTGTAAGTCAGGTCTCCGACTTGAGTCAGACTTAAGTTGCAATTCTGACGAATTGACACTGGACCTGACTTGAACTTGAAGGTCAGTGACATGAGATGACTTGACGCTTCTACTCAACAAAATAAATAGTGCAGTTTTACATTTACAAACTGAAACATGTCCCTCCTCATTCTTTTTTTTTGTGACCAGAAATATGTTTCAAGAGGGATCATTTATATATTAAAAAAATCAATGAAGTTGTAGAAATATAAGATGTTTTTGGTAATTTTAAGACTTGAAAAGACTAAAAGCAGAGGGCTTGGACTGGACTTGGACTTGTGAAGCTCTGACTTGGGACTAGACTTGGACTTGTGAAGCTCTGACTTGGGATAGACTTGTGAAGCTCGGCTGGGACTAGACTTGACTTGTGAAGCTCTGTCTTGGGACTAGACTTAGACTTGTGAAGCTCTGTCTTGGGACTAGACTTGGACTTGTGAAGCTCTGACTTGGTGAAATAAGTGATCAAAACATGTCGACTGCTGCAAAAATTGTTTAATAAAATTGCTGTTTTAACACGCTAATTATCTGGCGTTTCGTTTTAACACCGCTCTCTCATTCTACCCTTGTGCAAAGATCAAAAGAAGCACAAACTTTAACAAGGAGGCGTTCGGCGGCCCCACGCGGAGACGCCGGACCATTAGCGCACGTGACATTTTCAAAGCCATTACAGAGAGAGAGAGAGAGTGCTTATGTGTAGACTGTTTCTGCTGCTGCTGTTAAATCAACCAATAATAACTCCACTACGCAGACGTCTGGAGGCATAAACAACACAGTCTGCACGCTTAGGCAATGTTTTCAGCGCGTGTTTAGGCTCGAGTTACATCCAGATTGTTTTTGTTGTGAGGCGTAAACAAGTATGAAAAGTCTACGTGTGTTTGTGGAGAGCTTGCATGTTAAAGAGACAGACAAAAATGAATGTTTAGATAGTTTTATGACGTATCTTGATCGTGATAATCAGACAGTGTTTCAAACCAAGCATCAAGCATGTCTTTAAATGTGTTAGGTGAAGTTTAATCATCAGAAAAGTTGGGCTTAATCGACTTTAGACAGGTTGCTACTAATCAATTAGTCGACTAAAAGCAAAACTAGCCTCAGTATATCCAATGAACTGACCAAATATCTGACCCAAGATGCATTCACAAGACACAACCGCAGATGTTTTACACTACTTATAAAGAAATTAAAAAGACTACAAATGCAACAATTTAGTTTAAAAAAAAAAACCCTGAACAATTGTCTGAAAGTTGTTCCAAAGCCATATCAACATAGGAAAAGGTACAGTATGGCAGGTGGTCTTAACCTTTTTGACCTTGAGGCCTAAATATTCATATGCAAAGTAACCTGAAGCCCAATCTCACATTAAAGTTGGGGTAACTAACTTGTTTTGTTGTAAATAGGTAAACTTTGTGATTTCCACCAAAAAGTTTATGATAAATGCAGCACATTGTGAAAAAATGACCACTGAGCACTCCTGAATCGAATAATAAAGGATTTTATTCTCAGAATGCAGCGTCTGATGGCTGACTTGATGGTCCTCTCCAGTTTCACTTTAAAAAGAAAAAAAAAGTTTTAAGTCAAAATTGCAACTAAAACTTAATACATATTGATATTACAATTGCTGAAGAATATGAAAGAAAGTTGTCAGATTTGCACCTACCCCATCTTTAAACATACAGTGTCATCAGTGTAACAGACACTGAGCAGTGTGGGTTAAGTGTTTTCTCAAGACACAAGGACAGTTCACTCTTGTCGTCCACTGTGCACCACAGTCTCCCATCCAACTACTAACCAGGCCATAACTTGCTCAGCTTCTGAGATCAAGCTTTGACAAGCTGGTATGGCCATATCGTTTATTACAGTAAGTTAATATTTGACACAAGGTCAAAAGAGGAGAACATATAGTCTGTTATCTCTGACCAACGCACTGCTTCATCTCTGCTCACTGATTGGTCCATTGTTCCTCCTGTTTTTTGAGAATCGTCTGTACATCAATGCGACACCTGACCTTGGACGTGGAGTCAAATAAAACTGAGCAGAAGCACAAAATGTCGCCCCGCCTGACTACAAAACTATTGCCTTATGCTTTTATTTGAAAGTTTATAACAACACATTTACATTTAGTAAATATTCAGTGTTTGTTTTGAAGCCACGTGGGAACATTTTCTTTGGGTTTAACGGCTACAAAAATAGATACATTTAGGTCTGGGGCTTGGAGTTGGTTAATAATAGGATTAGAATTTTGTCAATATTCATAAATAATACCACATTTTGACATTGGAAGAAAAAACTGGGCTGCAACATGTAGCATAGAATTTGTGTGATACAAAAACGCATTTCTGTCATTTTCTGGGTTGCAATATCATCAAATTCAATATACTGTCTTCCTATTGAGTCTGCATGCAGCTGGCCAATAGAAAAGACTTGATCTGTGTCTAGCTGAGGGCCAGTGACACAGAGGCTAAGCCGGCGCTGCCCTGGTCTCGCTCGGGTCACGTGGACGCTCCAGATGACTCCAGTCTCAGGGAAAACACAAACACACATGCTAACCGCGGGCTAAAAATACCCCCGCTGTCTCTCCGTACATGTATAATACAACACGGGGAAAAGGTCTGCCAGCTCCAGCGGACACGCGAGAGGAAAATGTAGGACAAGGAGCGAAGGGGAAGGGAGGAAGACATTTTGGAGGCGACTTGGAGGGCAATCAAGCAGAGCTAAACGGACAGAAAAGTTCAAATTGTGGTCAAGTTTATGCTGCTGGAGTAGGAGACATTTTGTGGACCAAGCAATCTGCAGTTGTAGAGGTCAAATGTAAGACTTTTTAAGACAAATTAAGACCTACTGTATTGGCGAGGCAGGATATACAGTAGTTCACAATGCTGGCAATATGGTCTGTATTTCATAGCACTGTGGTGGGTAAGTACATACAGTAAATATTATGTAAATACCACATCAGGAGACATTCTGTTACAAATACAAACATGTAAAAGAAACATTGCTGCTGTTGCAGTGAAATGTCATCAAAGACAGGACTTGTTCAGTTCCACAGATTTGAACCAGAATGAAGTCCTTTTTGTCACTGAATCTATAATGTGCTTTACAATGAGAAAATGTAAAATGATTATCTACTTATTTTGTGCTAAAGTAAAAATATGTCTGATCTGAACAGGACATCACTGATCAAACAGCCTATTTTATCATTTATTTATTGTGATGTTTTTATCACAATTTGATTAAAGAAAGAAAAACTCAATTGAAACATTTGTTTTGTAATTTTTTAAATGGCTTTCTGTTGGTGTAAATATAATTAGAGTTTTAATAATGATAGGCTATAGCAACAAAATATCTGCTGATCATTTTTAAATCGTTTTTAGCATAATCTTGATGCATTTACCCATCATAGTGTTATTATTTCGGACCAATCACATCCTCTACATCACCATTTCACTCTCCTGCCCTCAAGGAGGCGCTATAGATCTCTGCCAGCTAAGTCTGTATAATTCAATAACAGTTTTATTCCATCTGCCATAAGGACACTCAATCAAACCATGAACTGAATATCTCTTTGTCATGTATGTTGTAATGTTGCTGTTACTGTCTTCTATGTTCTAACAACACACATGTGAGCTCTTTGTCAATGCTGTACCGAAAGCAAATTCCAAATTTATTCTGTCCATTAAAAAAAACATCAGAACAATCTTTTGCTTTTAAGACCTCGATAAATAATCAAACTGACCAAATTATATGTCCTGTGTCATATCTACATGTGTGACGTGTGCAGCAAAAAAATCCATGTGAAAATCAGTTTTGTTTTCACAGAGTTATGATTGATAAAACGCACAGAACTTGTGTAGCGCCATTCCAATACATTGCACTGAGGCAGCCAATGCGGTTCTACTCCTTATATATCTATGGTTTACACGAAATACTGTATGATCATTTGAATCAAAAATAATATTAGTTTCTGTATAATTTATTGTCATGTTAAAGTGACACTGTGTAAGTTTCTGGAGGCAAAAAAACACATGCTTAATCCACTGAAATAAACATTTTATTTGGGACTCTCTATTTAGATGGATCAGTTTTATGTCATTATGTGGATGTAATATTATTATATTATTAAATACAAAACCAATCATGTCACAATGTGGGCACAATCATGCGTTAATAGTCTGTTTTAGCCTCAAAACTAAGCATAACGTTAACATTTATTCACAATTTCTACATTCGTTTTGACAGCGAGGTGTGATTTACTCGTTCTAAGCGCCATAAACCCCGCAGTAGTTTCCATTTGACACAAACACTCATAAACACGCTGAACACACGATTCGCCTGATGGCTGATCTTATCTGGGCCGAGATAAAACGAGCAAAACAAGGGCTACGGCGACCTTTCAACTCAAAAATGGAAAGAAAAAAAAAAGACTTCCGGGCCCTTTTCTTTCACATATGGTTCTGTTCTGTCCTTATATTCCTTTTGTTTAGTCAGAAGAACTATAGCCTGTTCCCATGTTTGTGTTCACACAGCAACATTTTGTTAAAGTAGAGCTAATTAGCTTAGCTTTAGGATCAGGAGTATTTGTTTAAATGTCACAATTTATAAAACAATCTATCTGAATACTTGCCTTTGTTTCAGATTGCTCTTATGTATGATTGTAAATAAGAATTCAATGATATGTTGACAAGTTTTGAGTATGTGTGAAGTATGTGTTCTCTATGAGTGAGCAAGACCGATATCTTTAACATTTTATTGAACATTGTGTTATATTGCATGTTGTATGATTTTATTTTTGCCCCCAGGGACAGCAGATGGAAACTAATTTTTAGATATAGTTTGGTGCAGAGTTTTATGTCTCTGTACATTGTCCTTAAAGGTGCACTGTGTAACTTTTTTGGCGAAAAACAAAAATTAAATATAAGCATGTTTTTGTGTTTAGATGCATTTATCCCCATTCAGAGTGTCTCAAAGTATGGTTTTAACTTTCTAATTCCACTGAATTGTGTGGATGACTTTTCACCTCCAGAAAGTTACATAGTGCACCTTTAAATAAAGAATAAACTGAACTAAACTAAACTAAGTTTCTAAACAATGCTAGTATTGTAAATGACCTTGTTTCACCAAAAGGTTCCTGGTCTGACCCAGAGCAGGAGTTAAAAAAAGTCTCTAAAGTGTGGCCCAGTCCATACGTGAACGTACGACTGGAAACATCTTTTAAGACTTAGAAAACTTTAAATATTAAAAGCACATCTATAACTTAAAATTTGTAAAAAACCTCTTAATAAGTCAGATTTTAAACAAATCCAAGTTATTTAAATAAAGGCTAGATAGAAATGCTTGCAGTCTTGAAAAATTCAGAACTTGCTAAACCAATGATCGTGGCCTTTCTGAATTTGAACACCGTCCTCGCAAAAAAATAGTCCTGTCCCTGTCCTGTAGTCAAACAGGCGTAATTACTTTCATTCTACAAAAACACTATTATTAGCAGATGTAAACCGGTTGCGTATTCCAGGAGTGCGGCCGTAGCTTATCAGATTACCTCGCCTTGACCACGAAGCCTTATTTACACCCGCGGCTTATCTTTTTTCTGTAATCTTTGACACAGTTGAGGAGCTGAGCAGAACAGGATGCGGTGCGCGGAGCAGACAGGGCGTCACTGTGACCGTGTGTCTGCCAAGCGTGTAAAACGTGCTGCCGAGAGAACACCCAAATAAAGCCTGTTTACTTCCCTTATAGAGAGAAACCGAGGGAGGAGGAGGTAGAAGAGCTGCTGTCCATAGTAAACATATGATTAGCTTAAGCTTGTTTGGTTTGGAGAGTTATGGAGAGTTTACTTTACAAACTGGGCTGTAACTTTAAATATAAATCTACACATTACACTGGCAAGCTTCAAAATATGTCTTCAGTAAAAGTCTAAAAAGTTTAATTTATTGGTTATAGGTTGTACAAACAAAAGCTGTTGTAGTGGCGGCTAAAGCTAAGTTAGCATATGCCCACTTCGTAACATTAGCTTAACTTCTTGTACTTTTTGAAATTTTAATTAAACGCAGACGAAGCTAAACTGATTAACACAAAACTCACACAGATTTCAACAAAGCAAATGATTGTCAAGTGAGATTATTACTAAGCGCCACATTAAGCTAGTTAGCTGGCTGCTAACTGTTAGCTTAAAATGCCGCTAAATAAATCTGGCGTTGTGAAATACATTCATAAAAATCAATATAAATAAATAATACTAACTGTACACTTACAAATAATGGTAATTTAAGCTTGTGTATGCGTAGTTGCGCTAAAAAGTACAAAATGTGGACACTGACAGCGTGCTAATTCTGCTAAAGCTAAGTTAGTGATGATAAAACTAACATTACATGAGTCGTATTTTTTGCTGCGCTAAAAGAGGCTAAGCCAAAACTTGTCTTGTATTCTTGTTTTCAAATGTTGCACGAGTTTTTAATTGCTAGAAGCCAATGATGAGTTAGCATTATGTTTTGTTTATAATTTGCTGTTAATGCTAAAGCTAAACTAGCATGCTAAACAGTGATTCCTTGGTTCAGAAAGTACAGACTCACATTATAAATCTTGATAGGGACTTATGTTATATTATATGTGATAAGCGTGATCTTTGTGATGTTTTGTTCGGACCTGTGTCAAAATTAAGCAAAAATCCTAGAATAAAGCAATTTTAACTGATCTTAACATGAGTTTTAGCAGTGTTTCTGTCAATTACCATGGCACTTTTCCCTCGCCGTAAATTAATCCTGCGTTATAAGCTGTTTAAATTGATCTGTATTCATTCATTTGCCATCATTTCTGCTTTATACTGTACCTGCCATTACCTTCGTCCTGATTCTATAAATACTTAGTTATTTATCAACAAGACACTCCCAGTAAGATAAGCAGAACACATATTAGTCAACTTCCTGAATAAGCGCAGAGGTGTGAGTGAATCTAATCATTTAATACACTCACAGAAACATATTTAGTGATTGTAAAAGGCCCAAAATGTAACTTCTGCCACATGACGAGTGCCGTGTCTCGGTGGTCCTTTTACCCAGACGCAGGGACCTTCACAGGGTCTTAATCCAATAATCCATTTATCCAGAAGCGGCGGCTCAGTTTCAGTGCGATCAATAAGAGGACACGAGGGACACATGCAGTCAAGTGGTGCGTTTAAAGACACTGTATTTGTGGGTTTAACAAGACCTAATCCATTTATGATTGAAATAAAAAAAAAGCCTGGAAGAATTTTCACGCACAGCCACAAATAAAAGTAAATACAAACACAGACATATATTTAAGAGAAAAAAAAGACTTGTTTAAGAATGGACTGATATAGGCTTCTGAAAGACACAATATTAGTTTTTTTGGGGGGGTTTATAATAAAATACCTTGAACTATCTTGTTGATGTATCTTTTCAGGTGAAACTTGCATTGTTCTGTCTACGTCTAATAATGTCCTTGTCATTCCCCAATCGGAGTCAGAGCTGAATTTGAGTCAAAAGTTGATGTGCGCATGGCCAGAAGCTTCTGTGCAGGCGCATAAAGGACAAACAACATAGAATATGATACATTTGTCTTTAAAGGACACTGTGTAAGCTTGAGAGGAATTTTAATTGATCAACAAATATTTAAATCATATTTATTCTTTACAACATGAATACTTAAGAGAGCACTGTTAACCAATCCACATCAATTGTGATACATTTATACTTACTTTAAATGTTTTTATTAAAAACTGGCTGTGTCTCTCATGTCAGCTCCAGGTGCTATGTGACCTCAGCGTGTATTGTCCATTCAAAATCGAGCTTTAATTGCAGACACCTGATGTCAATCCAATCACACTGCTGCTGTTCTCTCTCAGCCCCTCCTTTCCCTTCTCCCAATGCTTTTCAATGAGTTTGCTGTGTTTGAAATGTGTTTGTGGGTGGAATTTAGGAGGTGAGTTTCTCTTTAAGTTATGAAAATCTAACAAGCTAACAACTAGCACAAATGACTCTATTTCAGCAGAAGCTGTGGAAAAAAAAAGCTTTTGTTTTTTACCGTAAACAATATACTCGATACTCAAATCAATTTCAAATAAATTTATTAAACTTTTGCATATCTTCATGACCACATTCACAATAAATTCGATACATTACCCAGCCTACTTAAAACATGATGAGCAATGCAGAGAACGCATTAAGTGAAGAAAGCGTGGACTGATGTAGGAAGTTGAGTATAGGACCTTTAAAATGGCTTCTATCATTTCTGCAACATGAGCATTTCTTCACAAGGTTGAACAGAGTGTTTTTAGATCTTGAGTAGAACGTGGCCAAAACATGCAGGGTTTGTGTCCTTTAATGCAAATGAGAAAGAAGAATCACTTGTTAGCCTTTCGCGACCTCGACGTGACCCATGTTGCTGCTTTAAAAAGATAAACAGTGCGTAAAACCTGGACTAAAGTGGGACCGGTTTGGCAGGTGTCCGACAGGTGACACCTGACACTGCAGCAGACAGACACATCATGACCGTTCTGTCTCTCTCTCTCTGTCCTGTCCCTCACACCTGTTCCTCCCTGTTCCCAAACACAAAAACGGCCCAGACGAGTTTGCGATAAAGATCAACACAGACGGTCATGCCTCAGTCACATCCAAACAGAGAACAACTGCAGCGATTCTCTTTCCTCTTGAATTAAAAAACAAACTTTGTCTCTAGACCCATGCATGATAAAGCGTCCCAGTTACGACAGATTATGACAGAATATTGTTATCGAGATTCGCCCAAAAATTATCGAGATATTTATTCGTGTCAATATCGCCCAGGCCTAATTGAGGTTACATAAAGCAATACACTTTCAAAATAAACACAATTAAGTCTAATTTAAATGGTTTTGTAACTTAAAATTAATACAAAAATATAAAATTTTTTATGTGGGGGTTGCGAGTTGGTTGCGTTATTTGGGGGGTCCTGGCTTAAAAGTTTGGGAACCCTGAACTAAGATATAAACTAGAACTTTTGAAAAATGTAAGAAGTAAATAGTACAAAGTCACAAGACAAAACAAGTAAAGCACAGATGCTCAAAAAGACGGCTTAAGTGCAGTAAATATGAGTAAACTCTGACTATTCTAACACAAGTGTATTTTAAGTCATTTATTATCATTTATTTCAGCACAATGGACACTTCTGAATGGGTCAGTGGTTAGCTGTGTTGCCGCGCCGACGGCGGAATCCTCGGAACTCCGTCGCCGTGGTGACCAGTCCCAGGCTCTCTTGGTGACATCATCAGGTCGGTTCACTCATTTGAATCTGAACTCTCCATCAGACAACACGCATGTACACACAGAGCTACAAATCTCACTTTTACAAACAAAATAGCAGAGACACTTAACTTTTCTTTACAGAATAACTTAGGTAATACTATTTTACATCCGCTAACCGAGTTTTAAGCAGCAAACATGTTCAAGTGCTTTCGCAGAGGCCCTAGTAAGGCCGACAAATCAAACACATAAACAGCTTCTTGAACAGAAAGATAAACACATCCAAGAGCAAAATACGAAATTAACACAATACACCAACAACACGAAAGTAAAATCAGGCAAGAACGTGAAAAGAGAGCTAAAGTCAAAGAAGAATTGGCAAACGCTAAAGATACAATCAAAACACAAAGGTCTGATTATAAACAGCTGAGTGATAAGTTTATAGCACAGAACAAAGAAAGTGTGCAACTAAAGCAAGAGCTAAAAGAGAAAACAGAGGCCTTAACTTTGCTTGAGGGGAGCAAAATTGATAGAAACAAACATGAAGATAGGGAATTCGGACAAACACAACAAGATGCACCAAACACAAACATAGTGAAGAGGTTGTTGGAGCAAAAAGACGATACAAACAATGAAAAAACAGAGCAGGAAACAATAGTTTAAGAGAAGGTCAAGAGAATGTCGCTGAAAAACTAAAAGATGAAAGCGAACGTGGCGCGTATTTGTCGAGCGAAATGACAAAGTTAATAAAGAGCTGGAAGAAATGAGAAACATTTGCAGAGCCCTGGAAGAGAAAACGTGTTTAAAAACCTTGCACAACGAAATGCTGAGAGACTCCCTTATACGCCGCGAGAAAGGAGCTCCGAGAAGTGCAAGAAAAACTGTGCGAGGCGGAAGACAAGTCGTTGCGGGAGAAAGGGGATGAGCAAAGTTTCAGAAACGATAAAACTAAAACTTCTGGAGGATCAAGTCAGTCAGTTTTTTAAAGAGAAAACGAACACGACAGATTAGCAGAGACGACCTTGGGGCAAGAACAATGTAAAGCCGATTTCTACAAGAGCTGATACCTCAGTCGGTCTTTGTTTACGCCGGAGAGAAAGCCCAGGGCAAAAAAAAGCACACCGCGACAACAACAACACACAACGCAACAATCGACGACGAC
This sequence comes from Mugilogobius chulae, assembly GCA_038363315.1. Classification (NCBI taxonomy): domain Eukaryota; kingdom Metazoa; phylum Chordata; class Actinopteri; order Gobiiformes; family Gobiidae; genus Mugilogobius; species Mugilogobius chulae. The sequence continues at coordinate 13,547,681 of CM076395.1, forward strand.
CGCTACACAAACATACACGAGCAATACAGCGTCTACGTCACGGGTCCCGACACAATCAAACCAAGCGCTTCGTCACAGGTCCCGGTTACAAAGACCCACGCAACCACGTTCGTCACAAGCGCCTGTTACAAAACCGTCGGTTCGTCACAAGCGCCTGTTACAAAACCGTCGGCTTCGTCACAGGTCCCAGTAACGGGAAAATACACACAACCAGCGTCGTCACAGGTCCCCGTTGCGAAAAAATACGCAGAACCGACATCTTCGAGCCGCGAAACCTACACCGACACCTTCCGTACCGGCGACAACTAAACCAACAAAGGCCGTAAAGAAGCCACCAACCAGACCAAAGACGCCCAAACCTTCTATACTGCCAAGATGGGAACTAATGGATTACTTAGTGCCAGCAAAGATATCGCCGCCTATTCCCCACCAGTACCAATAATAATACCCCCAAAGCCACCACCAGAACCACCAGCACCTCTTTCATGGGCGATGAGGCAAAAGATGATGATTGAGAAAAATAAAAAGCCACCGGCAAACCAGCTAAAATCTATTTTACGGAAAGAAATTCGGCCAAGAAATACCGGGATTTCGTCGAGTGTTTTTCGACATGGACGCAACGGTGGTTCATATAAGATCGCCGGAGGAATCTGACGAAGAATTTGACGAAGAACAGACTCGCGCGGAAAGTAGTTTGCCAACAACCTCTTCACAGGAACCAGAAGCAACAACCTCCGCTTCACAAGATGCTACGACGGATGAAAACTAAGATTCTGATAACGTTTACAGGATCCTGATGGACCTGAATGATGGGAACGTCTTCACAGGATCCTGGTGAGGGAACGTCTTCACAGGATCCTGGTGAGGGAACGTCTTCACAGGAACTAGAGGAGTATCATAATTTGGTTATACTTATAGATCCGAAGACCAAACGCCAGTAATAGGGCTATATCAACGATACTTTCTAATGGAAATGGGGGTTTCAGTGGAGGATTATATAGTAACGCTAGAAGAACTTATAAAAGAAGCAACACCTGTAGAGATAGCAAACAACTACATAGTAATCCCTTATCCGTTCCCTCCAAAGAAAAAGACGGCAGAAAACACTTCGCAAGACCCTGTTCAACAAGCTCAACATGGGACCCCAATGCGATTATCCCCTCAGAGGTTCCTGATTTAACCATCTCTTCACAGGATCCAGAGAGAACCTCCACACTAACAATCTCTCCACAGACTGCACCAGGACCTTCTGAAGAGAGCAGCGACGAACAGGAATAGTCTGCAGCCACAACTGTTCCATGGTTCAGGATTAGGGTTTAAAAAAGAAAAGGAAAACCTATATTGTTACAATATAAGTGTTCCTTTGTTTTGTCAACAATCAGGAAACATTTCGTAAGCAGGTTAATTTAGTTTAATTGAAATTGATCATTATCACTACTTAGGCTCTTAAACTTCTCTCAAAGACTCAACATGTTTTGACCTGGTTTATGAGCCAAGGTAAAAATATTTGGGTCAAAAAGAGGGTCATTTAAGGTGCATTGGCTTAACTTTTTTTAATTTGAATGAGACATTTAACAATCTTTAAACCCTAAACCCCCAATGCTTTTCTAAAGCATAAAAAGGAAAGCTTAGATTATTTATAATTTAAGAGTTCCTATGTGTAATATGTAAACTGCTAAATTTTCAAATAAACAATGAATAAAAATGTTTTTATGTATTTCTGATCTTTTGTTTATTATTACAAAGCTTGTGTTGTGTGTTCCAGTGGTCAAGTTGGAATAGTGTTACAGTAATGAGCTAGGGCTGTAGTTCTTTAGTCGTTTAGTCGATTAATCGGTCGATGAAGTCTTGGTCGACCAAAATGTATTAGTCGACTAATTCGTTTATTTAGATTAAAAGGAATTTGTATTCAACAGTAACAGAATTATTGGTCTGAACTGCCTTTTTACTGTTTCCACTTCATTTTCTGTTTAAACTATAGTTCTTGCATGAATTACATAATAGTATAAGTCTTTTGAGCAGGTTTCTACAGAGTTGTCACAATACTAAAATATCCAAGTTGATTTTGATACCAAGGAATAAACTTGATTTTTTTGACAACTCTACTTTTCGCTTCAGAGCCTTTGCCGCTCCCCTTTTTTTAGTCCATTAATCGGTCGATGGACATGTTTTTAGTCGACCAAAGACTAAAAACATGTCCCATCGACCGCACCAGTAATGAGCCAATAAAGAGCTGTGAAATTGCACAAAATACAGATCTCTTTATGTCAACTCATCAACTCGGACATTGTTGTTACTGTTTGTTGAGCTTTTGTTTCTACATATAATAGTCGTTAGCAACATTAGAATTGCAGTACTTAAAGGGTCACCAAACTTTTCTGACACGACGCCACGACAACAACTTCCATTTACACTTGGTTGTTACTTGTGACTTGACTTGAACAGAAAACGTTGCCGCCGACAGTAGGGCTGGGCTTGTATCGTGATAAAAATCTAATCGTGAGCTCGCTGTTGTGACAATCTGCTTTTATGGTGAAATCGTCAAATTGTGATTTTCCATTTCTCTATTTAATGCATCTGTTTGTTAAAATACACGTACTAACCTACTCTATTAGCGTCAGATTTGCCAGGTTAGTTTCTTTATAACGAATGTGGGTCTGTTTTAACAGTCTTATGAGTATTGAAAGTCATGTGTTGAGGGCGAGGCCTGTGTGTTGCAGCTTCAAGTCAAGTTCCAGGTGAATTTTAGCAAGTTTTCAGGTTTGATTTACAAAATTTATGAATGAAAGAAACATGGTTTGTATCATATTTTCAAAAGCTATTAGTGTTAGAAATGTCAAAATTATACTATCACACAATGTTCTAATTAATCGATTATTTCAATAAGTTTATTTATGAGCTGAAGTGGCTTGTCTTGGGATTTTTTTTCAAAGACTTCGTCATGTTTTTCTCTGAAAATCTGGCAGCTGGATTAAACCAATCACAGAAAAGTAGGAACTTTCAGAACAAAGCAAATGATTGTATTTACCTCAATGGTAATAAGTCAATAGTCTACAAGAATTGTGATAACATCGAAATCGTGATCCGTCTCCAGGAAAATCGTGATAATAATTTTCTGCCATATCGCCCAGCTTAAGCCAACAGTATCTATCCCTAGTTTTGAGATGCTTCCAAATCACTGATCTGGATTCTCTTTTAAGTGTCAGTTTTATCGGCCCCAATCCAGCTGGATGACTTAATCGATCACGAGACTCTATAACACAAATCGAAATGCTTCTGTCTGTCATTTATGCGGTGCAGACAGGCGCTTCAATTAGGAGTCAGCCCCACGCGCCACATTAAAGCACACTTCTTTAAAACGCGGCGTGATCAATATTCTTATTCATTTCGGCCTTCGCTTGTCGTCTCTGCTGCTGCTGCTGCTGCTCTCATTTCACAGCAAATCCCAGCAGACTTTTCTCTCTCCCTCGCCCGGCTCTCTCCCGTAACAACGTTAGCTCATGAATGGACAAATTGTCTGACTGGAGAGCGCTGGCCGGGACACGCAGGGTAAGGTAAAGCCAACCCCCCACAAAGCAAACACGCATTATCAATTCAGCGCACAAGGTCCTTTTTTTTTTTATTTTACAGCGGCGACTCTTCGTTTCTATCTCTGCCACTTAGTCGTCGCACATTAGCACCACGACATGCATTTAAAAGTACTACAGGAAGGTTAATCTGGGAAAGTGCTGGCGCTGTGTTTGTGGACAGCGGGAAATACGAGATTAGAGCTGTTTGAAAGGACGCGCAGCAGCGGTTTGCGGAGTGGGAAAGCAAAGGTTAAATGTGTTTTTCAGACGTGAAGTTGTGTTAGTTCCATAGATAAAAACGACGACTGAGGGAAGCACAGAAACAGAAATAAAAGATGTGTTTTAGTCTGTTATGAGTGAATGTTTGTTGTGGAGGGCTGCAACTAGGGATCGAGATTGAATCGAACGAATCTTCAATTATTTGTGGTGGTAGATTTTGAATTGAAAGATTGGTAAGCACGATTTAATCTTAACATGTATTTACATCTTCTTTTATTTCTTTATTTTTTGGTTTTTTTTTTTTTTTTTTTTTTTTAATTGTAAACATTAGCTAACAAATCTCTACATAAAAGGTAAAAAAAAAAAAAAAAAAAAAAAAAAAAAAAAAAAAAAAAAAAAAAAAAAAAAAAAAAAAAAAAAAAAAAAAAAAAAAAAAAAAAAAAAAAAAACATTCTAATGTAAATTAAAATTGGACTTTTTTATCCATTTACAGGTGAACACAACATGCTATACAATCATACAATCAACACAAACAATCATTGCTTCACCGACATTTCACAAACACTTGAAACACAACCCGTCCGCAGTAAAAGCGAGCAGAAATATCTTTAAAAGCAGGTCGCGCAGAGTTCAGAAAGAAGAGTCACGCCACAGCGAATCACCCGACACTTTCCCCCAAAGCGACGTAACGTTACACGAGAAGAGAAGAGCCGGCGCCTGTATGCAAACACGCCGCTGTTTACATGTCCACAGACGCTGAAGGAAGAAGAAGAAAAAAAAGGGGAATTTGATAAAGGCAGCCGTGCGCATCAGAGCTTTACTGTACAAACCACACGTGCAGCCCAAACAGCAGCTCGGGGAATATTACTGTAGTCTGGTTCACTTAACGGAGCTCAAGGGCTGGATGTGCAGTGAATGAGGTGTAAATAGTGAGATTTATAAAAGTAGAATTCATATTTACTTCATTCTATAGAGACAATTAAGTTTGACAATGGCTCACAATGAAATAATGTTAAGCATCAAAACTGTGAATAAGTAAATGTCATTCTTCACTCTGAACAAACAACAGATAATTGGTTAATCACAACTAATTAATTATGAAATAACTAATTTAGTTCTCAAATAATCAGTAACTGGTCTTTGTACATATTCCTAACATCCCGGGAGGCCTCAGACTGAACATAAATGACATAGAAATTGTGTAAATTTTGTGTTTTGGGTGTAAAAACTCATCTGCCTGAGTCAGTGTTTTATGACGCTAAATTTAAAAACTACATTTTACTAATTGACACAAGTTTTGACCCTAATTATGATTCTATTACGCCACATTTCTATACAATCTGGTTCTGATAAAGCCTAAGATTATTCTAAAAGTATCAGTACTTCAAATCTAGATTCGATTTCAGTTTTAGTGTTGATAAACAACTGATTATAGATTCTACTTTAGGTGACCCTAATATCTACATCTCCAGGACGTCCTCAAGCAATGTAACTAATTGCTTAAACGAAAGAATAATTGCCCAACTAATCGATTAGCAAAACAATTGTTAGTTGCACTTGCAGCCCTACAACAAACAATAGTTGTAACTGTCTGGCACAAAATAATTTAGAAAAAATAGTAAAGAATGTCTTAAAAATTGTTCACAAATCTGTGTAAAGCGCTTCTCCTTTGCCAAGACAATCCATCTCACAGTTTCACAAATCTCACATGTCAAGATGCTGATGTAACGGCATGAATGTTGCAGAGGTGTACCTTAGGCTGGCCACAATAAAAGGACACTCTGAAATGTTCAGTTTTACAAGAAGACATTGGTAGTGCTATAGACATTTAGTCGATCAATCGGTCAAGGGAGTCTTAGTCGATTTCTTCTAGTTGACCAAATATTTTACAAAAGGAATGAATCAGCTGAAGATTTGGGACCAAATCATTGGTTTAACCTACTTACTTGGAAATAAATACGCTGTTTCCTTTACATTTTAAAGTATTGTTTTTAAATTAACTTCTTTGGCTTTTCAGTTTTTCAAGCACAGACAGGGTCAAATCAATATAACACTTTTCAGAAAAAACAGCCATATAACGCAAAGCCTACAACAAAATATATTAGAAGTCTGTAGTAATTTCAAATTGAAAAAACATTACAATTGTGCAGAAATGCATTTATTTTAGCCGTTTATTGCTTAATATGACCAAAATCCAGTCAAACACGATGCTTCCAGTTTAAAACAGATCAAGAACCAAGCGATAAAAGTAAAATTACATGCTGAACATTATCTCGACCCCCAGACTTTGCTTGAACCACGTCATTATCAACTCTCTCTCTCTCTCCACAGAAAACTCTTTAACTAAACCCTGCAGGAGAAACACTGTGCATGCAAATAAAACATAATACAATTGACGTAACTTGGTGCAATGGGCTGTCGGTGCACAGATGTTGTTGGTGCAGCTGCAGACGCACACAGACCGTCTCTGGGGTAAACACTCGGTGAGAACCAGGCCAGTGGGCTCTCGTCTTGTCTCAGAGCTAACGCGCTCGTTATGCAGCGTGCGTCTCTCTCCAAAGTGTGAAAACAGTGAGCTTTGTTAAGACTGAGAAGCTCCGAAAAAGAAAAATCGCAAATGGGGCTTTGACTGAGTGGCAAAAGAAGGATAAAGATGAGTTTGATAAAGATTCTTAGCTGTTTGTTCCACTGGTGAGCGTTTGTCTGGCAGATAATGGCTTTTCTGTTGTCACGGCAACAGCGCAGACTTTAGCTAGCTTGGATAATTCACTCTCCAAACGGACTAAAAACATCTTATTTAAGCATAGAGAGGTAATGAGTGTGATTCTAAAAAAGTCTGTTTCAGTGAGAGAAGCAAAAGTGTATCTGCTTTTCTGCCACTGTTTATCCGCCAATGTTTATCTGCCAGCTTTTCTGTTGTCACGGCAACAGCGCAGACTTTCGCTAGCTCCGTCTGCTTGGATAATTCACTCGTCAAATTAATTAAAAATATCTTGTTTAAGGCTAGAAAGGTAATGAGTGTGATCCTAAAGTCTGTTTTTCTGCTTTTTGCCACTGTTTATCAGCCAGCTTTTCTGTTGTCACGGCAACAGCGCAGATTTTAGCTAGCTACGTCTGCTTGGATAATTCACTCTCTAAACGGACTAAAAACATCTTATTTAAGGTAATGAGTGTGATCCTAAAGTCTGTTTCAGTGAGAGAAGCGGAAGTGTTGTTGTTGTTTTTCTGCTTTTCTGCCATTGTTTACCTGATTTTCTCTTTTTCATACGGCGATGTTGAATTATGTTGAATATTTGGAGCTGACGTGGCGCGGGTTCAGTTGGTGTAGAAATGAAAGTAGGCCTGTATTTGCAAGTCAAATCTAGGCCACAATAAAAAATGACCCAAGTCGAAACGGAGAAGAGTACAATAGAAGTGAGCCAATGCAAACTGGGTCAGGATAGGTGGTAGGTGAGAACAGGGCTTTTCTGAGCACTCGAGCATCAGCTGCAGGACAATACAAGATTAATCAAACATGCAGGAATCATTCTTAAGGCTTTGAGCAAATTAATGATGAGAGAAGGCAGTTATAACGAGGTTAAAAGAAAAACTGACTTTAGACAATAGGTCTCCTTTAAACCTAAAGAAAGATAAACTATGAGAGAGAGAGAGAGAGAGAGAGAGAGAAAGGGAGAGTGAGAGAGAGGAAGAGAAAGGGAGAGAAAAGTGATGAGAAAGAGAGAAGAGCAGGAAAAAGAGAGAGAAGAAGAGAGTGAGAAAGAAAGAGAAAGAGACAAGAGCAAGAAAAAAAAAAATATATATATATATATATATATATATAGAGAGAGAGAGAGAGAGAGAGAGAGAGAGAGAGAGAGGGAGAAAAAAGAGAGAAATGGAGAGAAAGAGAGAAGAGCAAGAAAGAGAGAGAAGAGAGTGAGAAAGAAAGAGAGAAAAGAGTGAGAAAGAAAGAGGAGAGAGGAGAAAGAGCAAGAAAAATAGAGAGAGAGAGAGTGGGAGAGAGAAGAGAGAAAGAGAGAAAGAGAGAAGAAAGAGAGAGAGGGAAAGATGAGAAGAGAGAGAGGGAGAGAGGAGAGAGAGAGAGAGAGACAGAGCGAGGGAGGAGAGCTGCTGCTGCCTGGGTGAAGGAGGAGGAGGATGATGAGCGTTGCTAAGCAGACTGCGACTCCACCACCACCACCACCATCATCATCATCATCATCACCAGTGAGAAAACACACAAGATGGAGACACCGCCTGACTGACCCTCGGCTACAGCAGAAGTCAGTTGGCTTATTTATTTACAAAAATGCTAACTTCCTGCTGGCATGTTCACTTCCTGCTTAGTTCATTTCTATGGGATTTCTCAGTCTACAATGAAAAAATACTTTAAGATCGGGCAGTGAACAGTGAAAACATGTTGAATACTTTACAAATGAAGAGAATATTTTTTAATATTTATTGCTCCGTATACGTGAGTTATTATGAACTGAAAGTGTATAATGACAAAGCAAGTTCATTTATCAACACTAGACTTCATTCTTATCAGTGAAACATACATTGCGTCGTGCCCTAAATCGTCCTTGTAAGTCCACACTAAAAGCAGACACCAGGGTTATTCAAACAGACAGAGAAAGCCAGGTCTAAGTGCACATAATTATTGAGTATTAGCCGTTTTTCGCTGCATCTATATCCAATGCAGCAGTAATAATAAGAACACAATCCACTCAGTTTAACCCCTTTAACGCGGCTTAACTCCAGCAGACGGTGAACGCTGAGAGTCCGCGGGGGGTTTCGCTCAGCTGGCGTCCGCATATCGATCAGACGTTTGTTTACTCCTCGCGCACGCGGATCCGGGGCTTGTTCCGCTCCACGGTGCAGCGGCAAATGTCAGCGCTTTGGTCCGTGGCCCGGCGTGAAGCAGGGGCCGGAGGGAGGCAGGAGGAGGCTCATGTGGTGCAGATAAAGTTCAACGTGATAGTGGTAGAAACTCGTCTGTATGGTGTGGGCAAAAAGGGTCAAAGTTTTGGACGACACGACATTGTATAAGCTAAGAATATTTAAAACAGATGGACGGCAACTAGCATTAATATTGTTTAAATGCAGATGTTATTGTATGGTAAAAGGTTAGGAAAGATTGAAAATTTGTGAAAGAATCTTTAGATATTTCATGGCAAAGTAGAAAAAACCTGCCATCGTTTGACTTTATGAAGAACCATAAGATGAACACAGTTTATTGATGAAATGACTGATTCTAAGCTAATATATAATTCATTTCAGAACATGTTAGTGACGATAAAGGCTGAACTGAACTGAACTGGACTCAGCTCGATTGAGAACCAAAGTTGCACTATTGTCTCTTTCTCTAATCTGGCTCGGTTTGCGTTCACACAAACACGATACACAAAGAAGCAAAAAGACACCGGCTTCTCGCTACATCAGCGGCTACAGCTATAACAAACACGCTGCTGGACTTTACATTTGTGTTTTTTTGGATCTATCCCACAGCTTCTTCACATTAACAGGCCCAGAGTGAGTGACAGACGAAGTGTCGGAGCAAAGACAACATGGTTTTCACTTCAAAAGACAGAGAGGAGAGTAAAACGTAACAAAACGTTCATCTACTGTGAGTAAATCTGCCTCTGAAGGTCTGTCATCTGCTCGTTTAGCTTCATAACTAATATTAGATGAATACAGACCATTTCCCGCAGTAATGTGAGTTGTAATGTAACTTTCTGTTGTTTGGTTCCATCTAGAGTTATAACTTTGTTATTTTTGTAATAACATGAGAAAACGATGACATATGGTCGTGTGATCATAATTAATTAAACCTGAATCATCCCCGTCCTTCTCCTGACGCTTTTATGTGTATTATTTGTCTCATTATCGATTCACACATGCTGTTTGTTGTGATTCTGAGCCTCATGTGCGTCTCACAGTGGATCATGTCACTGTTCACTTCCTGTTTGTTTCGCTCTCGGGCAGTTTGCTTCACAAAACAAACAAACTGCTCCAGCTCGATTCAACCGAGCCGAGACCGACCTCTCCGACCGAACCAGATTTGGACATTTTGGACCGGATCAGAGTTCGTCTGCACGTTCACAATTACTCAATCGAACCAAACAAGCAAACAGATCAAAAGTGTATTTTGAATGCAAAACTACGTCTGTGTTTTTCATGCAGAATAAGAAGCTAATTTAGAGTTTGAGAATGAAAGGATGGTCCATTTAAACTGTAGTTTGATTCATGACCTTGTCCGTTTAAGTCATTTGTTTAAATTATAAGCTACAAGTTTTCTGCAGTTTCCACGCTGCTGTCCACGATACTTACGACGACGAGTGTAAATCTTCCATATAGCGTACGCGCCGCCCCAGACACATGTCACAGACTGAAAGTCAAATTGCACTGGTCCCGGGCGAGTTGTGGGAGCTGCAGAGGTTCATCCATATTACATGTAGGCGTGTTTGAAGCTCGAGTGCTGCCTCTCTCGCTCTGAATGAACCACTCCCCCTCCTCTTCTCCTCTCCTCTTCCTCCTCCACACACTGCCCTTGGCCCCAGAGGTAACACTTCTCTTTCTTTGATTCCCTCTCTCACAGATCTGGGAATGCCTAATTTTCCCAAACTATTCAGAGGTTTTCAGCGAACTTCTCCCTTCAAAAGACACAGAGTTTAGTTGCTATGTGTCCGATTGTGCACCTGAATATAAGCCGCACCCACTAGATTTAAATAAGAAAAATGATAAAGTACATATATAAGCCACACTTGTTAATAGTTAGTCTATGAGAATCTATCATTTGGCTGCATTGCCTTATAAGCAGCATAATTCAAAGCTCATGAAAAAAGTACGCTTATAATCCAGAAATTACGGTAGTTAGTTTTATAAGTCCACAGTTTTTTTCCTCCCAAAGGTGATGCACTTCTATTATAATATTTATATTGAGTCTCATTTGACACATGATTGTAAAGAACATTTTATGACGATGCAGTAACACCAACTTAGTCTTTGTTACTTAAGTAAATTTGCTTAATTTGACTTTTGTACTTTTACTTCAGATGGACTTTTACCAGTCATTTTTCAGACTAGTAACTATACTTTTACTTAAGTAATGAACATTAGTACTTTTGTCGTCTCTGCTAACTACTGGTAGTCATGCCATGTAGTAGCGGTGTCCGAATGTTCAGCAGGTCCCACAATGCATCTGGAAAGTAGTGAGCATAGATGGTCACAACAACGGCCAATATGGACCACAATTCATGCGAACGGAAAAAACAACCGGACAGCGTCAGGTCTTTAACTGTAAACAACACGAATGAAGTAAAGACATTAAGGAGCCGCTTAAACTCACTGTTGAGCCGGAGATAACAAAACACTCATAACTGAAGTTTAGCCGTGAAGATGATAATATTAGCTGGTACCAGTTTGGGCTGTTTGGGTTAAATGTCCAAGTTAAACCAGACTTGTGTATGATTAGTAGTCCTTATATATGTGCGTGTCAGAAAAACTTGACCAGTATTTATTACAAAGTCATTTTTGTCTGACTTTTTTGCCGATCGTTGTTTAAAGGGAACGAGTGTGGACGTTGGACATAGTCATGCTTTTTTTTTTTTGCTTGCATATTTTTCTTGGTCTAAAACAAATGATAAAAACAAGTGTCTTTACTTTGAGTTGGCACCTTGCATCTCCACAAAATTGTTTCTTTTAGGTCATGGAACAATTTGACAAAATCTGTGACTTTGTTTGTTACTTTGAGTGTCCTTTTATTGTGGCACACACCTGAGCAATATTCATTCACTCCATCTTGACAAGCCACACCTGTGAGACTGTGGGACGGATTATTTTGGAAAAGGAGAATGCTCACTAACAGATTTAGACGCATTTGATTGAATAGAAAATGCTTTGTAACCATGAGTTATTCTGAACATTAAGTCTTGGGGTTATGTCTGAAAACGAAACGGCTAAACACTAAACTTATGTTCATTAAAGCATTAAGAGCGATAAATGTATTTACAGTAGTTGTTCTAATGCTCTTTTGACTGTTTCTGCTTTAATAAACCTCCACAATTCAGATTTTCCTGTCTCTTTCCCTACCGCAGCAGCTCTCCCTCTTTTTGCCCACGCAGCCGTGAAAACACAGAGGAGTTCCAGTGAAGTTTGGGGCGTGAATAAAATGCAAATGGTTTTCGCATGGATGTCGGTGTCAGAGAACAGACAAGTGTAAGGCACGCTCCACGCACCGCCGGAATAAAAACTCTGAAACAAAACGCTGAATCCAGACATCGCCCAAACCGTGACACAATCTGACAGAAGAAAAGACAAGTCTGTAAGAGGCACAGAAGTAGTTTGTGCAATAATTATGTTGGACGTGATTATATTGTAATCAAAATTATCGTTTAACTTTACATTCTTCTTCTTAGTTTTTCTGATTCATTCTGCTAAATAAAAGTGCTTCCATGTATTGATTTATTACATTTGTTTGAAGGGTTTTGGCCCAGTTTTTGGCCCAGAAACCAAGTAATAAATTGAACCAAAGCTCCTCTAATGTAAGAGGCTTTTTATTTTTTCGACATATTTTAAAGCTTTTCTTCACAACATTTAAGAACCAGACATGTAGAAGGATGATTTGTTTATCGACACCTGGTAAGCAGAAAGAGCCGCCACTGATTGATCAAGCTGTAGCTGTAACAATCAGCGAGGGCTGTTGTCAGATAACTACAGTGCTGATCGGTGGTGCAGTGGTTTGAGGAGTGGCACATGTGTGGTCGTTGCCGTGGTTTCACTTCCTGACCTCGAGCGTTTGCCGCCGGATGCCTCTGCTCTTGACTTGACTTGACACCTGACTTTTTCTGCTTTCTTGTCTTGAGCTTGGATGGTCTGCTCACTTTTTACATTGCTGTTTGAACAAATTGGTTATTAAGTAATTATTTCAGCCAAAAAATAATGTTTTCAGGTACTTTAATGTAAAAGATATTGTCTATGTCCAGCTCAGTCTGTGAAGAAAACGCAGATACACAATGAAAACGTTAATATGTTACGAAACGCCAAAACGTAAATAACCACAAATTTTGGTTGAAGCCTGTGGTGACATTTCTTTGGGTTTAACAAGTAAATCTGAACCTTCTTCAGCTCTAAACTTACTAATTTTAGTAACTTGAAGCCTAAACTTACTTGTTAAATCCAAATAAAATGACACCGTGTTTTTCTCGATGTTTTTAAGGGTCGTAGGGTCATTCACAAATGTTGATTTAACAGCACAACTTTTGTTTTCCCACAGTGATAAACTTTTGTAGTTAGCTAATAACAGCGCTGGCTCGGTTTGTTGCTCCAGCTTGGTCAATGAGCGGCAGCTCTTTCTGCATATCGGGTATGCGCATCTCCCGTTTCGATAAACAAATAATTCCTCTGTGGTTGTGTCCTTGGGCGAGACACTTAACCCACTCTGCCTTAGTGCCTTTGTGAACTGGATGAGTTAGAGTCTTGATTGCTTGGAGTGACTTATAAGGTAGAAAAACTCTATATAAATAGACCATTTACTATTTCAGCTTCTCCAGCTTTTATCTATTTTTGTTCTATTTTGGTCCTGTTTTAGATTCCAATATTTTAATTGACATATCCCATTTCAAAAGACATGTATTTTAAAAAAACAGTTCCTAAATCATCCACCATCATAGATTTCTGCAGCATTAGCATATCAGGCAAGATCAGTTTGATTATTTCCAAATGATGAAGATGTAGTTTCCGTAACTTCCAATATATTAGATGCCAAACTAAATGCAAAAAATAATACATCATGTTTCTCCTTTAATTGCATCCCACAATCCAACAAAATCACTTTGAAAATTCACATCATGTCTCATTTTTTCTTAGCCTCTTTCTAAATCAGGCTTCTAGAAACTTCCTCTCTCTCCTCTTTCTGCAGATCCACTCACAGTCTTCACAAAAGCAGCAGCAGCAGCAGAAATAGGACAGAAAAAGCCTAATTTTGCATGACTCATACGCCCAACAAACGCACCAAAAAAATCTTAGCTATATTCTTTCACAAACATTTTAAACTATATACACTTGTTTTGTGTAAAAATAAACGACAAATTCAGAGAAGCAGAGGTGGCTGAGTGCACAGAGGAAGTGGTTGTTTTTTGTACTTGTGGTGCGTTCGAGGGCCGTCTGTACAAATGTGACCCTGATGTCACTGACCACAGACAGTGATGTGAGGTTCAAGTGAAGAAGAAGAACAGAGTGTGTCATCAAAGAGCAGGACACGGCATCACGGGATAATTCAAGACCTGTCTGCTGCGTGTGATTAAAGCGTTTTACTCATTTGACTTAGTGTGGTGTGTCAGTCTTTGTGGTTAATATTTATCATAGTTTTACAGCGATAAAGTTACAAGGTGGATTTAGCTCTACATATGTCATATTTCAAAACGAAAGACAAATAACTTCATAAAACAAAAAATATAAATGTTACTCACGATGTTTTAGTGAAAAATATAGTTTAACTTACAAGAACATTTTAACTATAGGGTGTCAAATTAGTGCATTAATTGTGATTAATTAATTACTGACATATTAATCGAGTTAATTTTTTAATCACATTAATCTATTTTGAAATCTTAACTTCATTGTTTCCATATGTGAGTTACAAAGTGACATAAGGGTTGTTCAACTTGACAACAAAACACTTCCTAAAGACTTCATTTTTTGCAGTATATTAATATTTCCCTTCTGCAACAATAATGTAATAAATTAAATTGGATAAAAACAAAACAAAAACACTTAAGTTGGAGTGTTTTTCTCAGCAAGTTTTAGGTGAGATTAAAAATAGATTAATACTTACAGATCATAATAATTATTAATCTCTTACATTTTTTAATCGCTTGACCAGCACTATTAAAAAATAGCTAGAAACTTCCACAATGTTCTAAATAAAGATTATTTTAAATATTTTTTTATTAAAGGATGAGGTCACTTGTTTTGGGATTGTCGCTTGTTTTTTCTCTGATAATCTGGCCAACACTGACCGTGAAGAAGGAACTTTCTAAAAAGCATTTAACAATGTGATAAAACTGTAATCGTGATATGACGACAAGAAAATGATATACATTTTTTGCCATATCGCCCAGAAAAATACAAATTCATTCAATAATTGTAAAAAGATTATACTTTTTCTACTTTCCTAAATTCATGATATAAACAAAAGATAATACTTCTGTTTTATGTATAATTAAGCCTGTTCATTTTATAAAAAAAAAAAAAATTAAGCTGTTCATGCTGTTAAAATGTGACTGATTACACATTCTTGATTCACGCCGTTCGTCAATACCACAGCAGCGTCTGGCGGCTGCACTTGTTCCTCTGTGTGACTCACGTTTGTTAATGAACGGGTGTGAATGTGTGTCATCATCAGATCAGATCCGGACACAATCCAGCGAACGGCCCGTGACCAAAGAGTCGTCTGCATATTTAAAAGCACCTGTCACGAGGTCTGTTAAACTGTAACCGCGCTGTAAAGTAAACTACGGCAGATTTCAGACGGTTTAGTCAAAGGTAAAAGGGCACATGAGCCTGCAAACATTCAGCAAAAGAGTCAGACGCATGAAGCAAGGCTAAAGAGTTTGATTTATATTCACTGAGAACCAAAAAAATATAGTGACTGAGGCGTTTAGAATGAAAATATTTACAAATAAAGTTAGTTACTGTCGATATAGTTTGAGATTTTGATGTAATAATGGCACAATTTGTTATTAAAAGACAATTATTTCATTTTCAGTCTCTAGTTTTAATTTTTTATTTCTTTTTTTTAGTTTAGCGATAGCGCTAATTAGCTTGTCATTACGCTGAAATCGTGTAGTTTGAAAAAAAGGTAAGATTGAGAAATACAGAACATTATGGCAAAGCAGCTAACAATCTCCATGGAAACAAGCGGTGACTGACCCCCACACCACCAGAAAATTAATATTGTGCTGATTTTATATTTTAATACTTTTATATTTGTTTGTGCTAGTAATGCTAACTGTTGTGTGTTGAAAAAGCTTAAACTGCATACAATAGGTTTATATTATTTTCTTACTTTAACTTAACTTAGAAAAATTATATCGTTGTGAGTATAAACTATAGTTACACATGAATCAAGAAGAAGTTAGTGAGAAAAGTGCAAAAATGTGTTGAAAACCAAAGAAAGTAGAGCGAGTTTTGGTTGCTAGGCGACTAACAGTGTGATATCATTCATTCAAAACCAGTAAGTAAAATTTAACCATAGAACAGCTAAACTGGGACAAAAGTCCTAAATATATTGTATTTTTTAATTGCGTTTTAGTAAAATTTGTAGTCCACTTTAACACACAAGAAGTTCCGGCAACAGTTAAATCACTTTCAAAATCACTGCTCTGTGGCCATCACCATAGCAACAGATAAACAAATGCCCAACTGCTCTAAAGAAACTAAAAAAAAACATTAAAATAGCTGATATTTTATACCAAATTTTAGACTGGAAAGAATTAGTAAAAATCTAAAATATACTGTATATATTTTAATTCCATTTTAGCAAAATTTGTAATGTCCACCTTGTCCACTTTAACGCACCAAGTAGTTCCGGCAACAGTTAAATAATCACATTCGAAATCACTGCTCTGTGGCCATCACCATAGCAACAGATAAACAAATGCCCAACTGCTCTAAAGGAACTTAAAAAACACCAAAATAGTTTATATTTTAGGCGTTACAACGAGCTGAGAAATGTACAGAAATACCTCAAACAATGTATTATGATAATTATTTCTGAATCCAAGTACAATATGAGCTTCTTACGGCGTTAACAGCCAAGTGCTCTTAACAACACTCACTTTCACTCAAGTATATTCAGTGTAATGGCACAATGATCACTTCTGCGCGCTTAATTCAAGGTTATGGATCGTTGACTTGAATTGCTCTCTCCTTAGTTCGAGATCCGGTGGGAAACGACGTGTGTGTGTATGTGTATTTAAAGGAAGCAGCGCTGGCCCTTGAGAATAATGAATGAGGAATCGTGTAATATTAATGTGAGAGGATAAAGAGAGGCTAAGGAAAAGGTGATATGAGCAAATTTACTGCTGCGGTGTTGAATGTGAATGGGCCTAGTCGAGAGAGAAGTGCTCGTGTAATAAAAATACATGCTTTGGCTAATAAAACGACAGCAAAATAAATAAGTCAAACAAAGTGCAAAGCTTATGCTAACTGAATCGTGGTTTTGAAATCTTTTGGCTCTCTTTCTGTCAGCTTTGGCACAGACTGATATTTTTACCACTCAGCCGCAGCAGAGCTTAAGCAAACTTGCCTAAAACCATTGGCACAGTTCGCGGTGAATAATTCTCACTGTGCTGGCATCTAAGCTAGCAAAAAATTAGCATCATAGCAACAATGCTAATGGCTTTGCTTTTTTACAAAACTGAAGAAAGCTTGTCATTTGGGTATTTAATTGAACATTTAAAGCAATGTTTATAGTACAGAAGATAATTTGTCTTGTTTGAGAATAATTAGAAAGCAAGTTTGAAATCATTTGTGCTGACTTGCTTATTGCTATGGCAACAGTGCAAAGCTGTATTCACTTTGAAAACCATTTGTGCAAAATATGGTGTTTATTTGTCAAAAACTGCTAACAAAACATTTGACTAAAATCTTTATTAAACTGTACTCTTCATTTTATAACAGGGACTTTATTACATAGGGCAAGTTATAGGCGGGTCTTATTCAGTTCTGCAATTGTAAACAGGAAGTGAACGGACCTGTTTATATTTCCAAGCTGTTTAAGATCAAATTTGGTGTTACATCGAACAAAATATAAACTATTGATGTATACTGTATGTCATACAAAGCTGTATTCACTTTGAAAATCAATTTGTGCCAAAAAAAATATTATTTACTTGTCAAATAAATGTGCTAAAATATGTTGACTAAAATCCCAAAATACAATTGTGTTACTAATCAAATCTTTTTAATATCCTTTGTTTAATTAAAAGAACTTTAATGTAAGGTAAATTAAAGTCAGCAAATTATAATCTGCTGCTTTTTACAGTTAAATTTTACTACAAAGAGGCGGACTTATCAGTTCTGCAGTTGTAAACAGGAAGTGAATAGACCTGTTTATATTTCTAAGCCGTTTAAGATCAATTTTGTGTTTTACAATGAACAAAACATAAGTTGTTGATCTACATACGTCATAGTTTCTTAGTAAATACTTTTAAAAAAAGGCGTACATTTTTAATATAGTCGCTACATTGCTAGCTTGACCGCTAAACCTTAACCTAGCATGCGTCTGTAATCTCTGCTTCAACCTGCTTTGTTTTTATAGTAAGTGTAAAGCCGGTATCTGGAGTCCAGCCTTGACGAGATAAGAATTTACAGGTAGAAAATTACGACCGCGGGCGTGAGTCTCAGGAGAAGATTATTTGATGTTTGTGGAGCAAAGGTAAAGGCGTGAAAAATACAACTGGGCCAGAGTCATGAGTCAGTAAATGCTTGACTTGCGTGCGTGGGTGAGGACCTTTGCCACGGCCATTGAGCAGGCTTTTTTATTAAATATGTATTGAGCAAGGCCTGGGCAGCGGCAGTAAAAAGAGAGAGGAGTAGCAGTATATCAAACTTTAGATAATAACATGAATGCTGTTTTCAATGGAGTAAAAATATGCTACAAAAAGCACTAAAAACTTGCTTATTGCTGCAATTTTTCTTCATGCAAGTATCTGAGTGGCATGCAATCTCCAATGCAATGTCTCTGCTCATAGTTTTCTGATCTTTAAACTTCAACCAATACATTTAAGCACATTTTTGAACATAATATCGTGTGAATATCCTAATCAAATATGTGAAACTTTCAAATAGACAAGGCAAGTAGTAAAAATTGTACATTAAAGGGCCAGATTTATCAAACATTTGCTCATGTGCAAAAATTGTTAGGGGGAGCAAATACACAGATACTGAGATTCAGATGAAAGTTGTTACTGTTTTTTTAATACAGTTTCATGTGCATTTCTAAGATTAAAAGTAGTGCAAAACACACAAATAACAATAATTCAGCACCAAATTATTTCAAAGTATTTTCAAAGGGTTTTATAATATATTGTAGGCTAGGCGATACATCGATATATATCGTATATCGAGATATGAATTTGGCCATATCGTACATATTGAGATATTGTATCACTGGTGAAAAACAACTCCTAAAACTAATGAAAAGCAGTTATTTACAAAGGAAGTTAGTTTTACTCAGCAGAAGACATGACAAAAATGAATTTATTCAATGAAAATGTACATATTTTCTAATTAGCAGAATAAAGATATATATCATATATCGAGATATGAACAAAATATATCGAGTTATACATTTTCGTCATATCGCCCTTAGCTATATATTGTGTATGGGAGATTACTGTATGTTTGTGATTATTTTGACAAATATTTCACATTTATCTGATAATTTAACTTCAAGTAACATTACTTAAGACATGTTTTACACGTTTTATGTTGGACCGACAGAATATCGTCCAAAAAATATCGCCAAAAATGTATCGAGATTTTCAGTCCAAGTAACAACATACGTAGAAGTGATTAAGAAGAGAAGAAAACTAGTGCCAGAACTTGTCTAAAAAAGCTAATATTCGTCATAACATAAAAAAACTGATCACAATTCTAGACAAACTAAAGATATATACAGTATTTACTTATTTACTTCCTTACATTAACACATAACCTGTATCACTTAACGACGGCTTTACACGACAACCTGCATTCACCTGACCCCATTAGATTAAACTTTTCTCGCACAACATTCACTCTAGCACATAGGAAAACAACACGACTTTCCATTTGCAAACAGGCCAATAATTTACCGGCGAAAGTGAGGAGACGGGAATCCTTTAATGGCAGACGTGAGCTACAATAGGAGTGTTTTTCCCTATATCGTTTTCGCCAGTGTTTTCTACATGCATAATTGATCAGCGTGATGGCTGGGTTTAATGCATCGTGGGATACGGCCCAGCGGGATTCGTGACACGCCTTTGATATCCGCCGTTTATCTGTCTGGTGAAATAGGGCTCTGGAAAAAAAACAATAAAGAAAGGCTATAATGTATGTGTGTTGTTTAATCCAATAGAGAATCATGTCTTATATATCTGCATGTTTCAAGTTAGTAACCCACCGGCAACAATACAGAAGCAATGATTGACTGAACTGTGGTTAAATGACCAATAAAATACTTATATGCTTATGTTTTCTGGGCTGGATTTTTAAGATGTTTGAGCATTTTCACCATATTACATAAAGCTCTATATTGTGATTCGGGATCTGCTGGGCCATATTTGAATTAGCCTGATGTATCAGCTGGGTTTTATTTCACTCTGTGGAAACATCAGCATTGGAGCTTGTTTGTTCTATGTGGGCTGGTCCTTTTTTGCATTAACCAGTCACTGCTGTTTGTTTCATTACCGGACGTTACATATGTACTGCGACCAACACATCAATTGTAGGTCAGAAAGTACAGCCTAAACATGGACGTTAGTGATTGTTGCTGCACCATCAAATCATAAACTGATTAATAATTCACATTTTGTTCTTTGTAAAACACCAAAATGATCTAGCTTAGAACCACTGACTTCCTGCTGCTTTGTTGTAAAATGTAACTTTAATGAGCCACAGATTTTACGTTACTCTTATTTGTTGTTGGAAAGTGACATTATGACAATTTTGAATCGTACATGCTTTACCCAGAATCTGAATTTATTTTGAGTAATCACACGTAAATACAGACAAGTGGGCGGGGAAAGGTGATAGATGAAAACTGAGATTTTTTGAGCACTTAAACATCAGCTGCAGAACAAAACAAGACCTCTTAAACATGCACGAACCAAACCAAATACAACTTTTAGTAAACTAATGATGCTAGAACATAGTTATAACATGTCTCAAAAGTGTGTTTTACATAATAGTTCTCTTTAACGACAGACGAGCTTTACATAGCCGTGTTTTTCGTGTTTTCTTCATGTATAATTGATCCGTGCGATGGCTTTAATGCATTGTGGATGTTGCCCAGCGGGATTCGTGACACTGCTTTGATATCCGGCATTTATCTTTCTGTCTGCAAAGAAGAAGAACTAGGACTCTGGAAGAAAAAAACAACAAAGAAAAGTCTGGTGCTAGTCCTATATATATACGGAGAATCCTTGTCTCCTTATATCTTCATTAATCACCGATCCCACTGGGGAGGCGGCACACAAACGGCTTTCAAATGCAAAACTCCACACAACAGAAGCTCCTTGCGTCCTTTAGCTTACAGTACAAGAGCGATTATAAACCCCCAACCCCCCGAAAAAAACGCATTTACAGCAAGCTATAGCTAACAGCATCTCCCAGGGAAACCAGACAGCCAACGGTTAATCTACAAATCAACAAATACATTCATTAGAACAGAGAGAGAAGCAGAGAGAGGTTTTACAGTTTGAGCCGGTGTCACAAGGGATGTTTACGACTAATTGCAGCGATTGGACTGGATAAACAAACTAGTTTAGTGAGAGTAAAGCTACACGGTTTAGTACTACACTGCAAAAACTATATATTTAGTCTGGTTTAAAGCGACCTGGACTCAGAATTTTTAATCTGGATGTGAGTTTCACATGCTTCAAGGCGTTTCTGGCTGGTTTTACGAATATTTGGCTTGAACAAACTCAAATTTGCCAACGTGGTAAGTATAATTTTCTTAACACAGTGGCTTGAAATAAGAAGTAATGTCTTTAAATCAGTTCAAAGGTGATTGAAACAAGAAAAATTATCTAGTCTCTACAATAAATGGAGCTTAAATTGTCAAAGTGCTTGAATTAAGAGTCTCAATCTTTATATTAGTTTACCATTAATCGACTAAATGATAAAGGGCTACCGTTCTAATTAACATATGGATTAATTTAAATATAAAAGGTTGTAAGCAAAGGAACAATTGTAAAATCAGTGTATGACCAATGTCTTTAAGCGCACTGACACACAGAAATAGTGTAATTCTTCATAAAATACAACCTTGAGCATGTTTAAGGCTGAATATTACTCAAGTCAGATGAAAAACATGGAGTTAGAACTGAAGGTTTTTTATCAATTAATCAATCTTAGTCGACTGTCTTAGTTGATGATTATTTTGCGTAGATTACAAGGATTTACATCAAACAGCAATGAAACAGACTAATTGATTCACCGTTTCCTGATATTTTATTATTTTTAAGTATTTCATTTGGTCAACTACGGCCCTAGTCTGCATTGTTTGGCCCACAAACATTAAACATTTACTTCATTTAATCTATAAATCTTGTTTTTACGTCGTTTTCAGGTAGAATTTTGCTGCTGCTTTCTCCATTCGCAAGATGGCCGCCACTGTTCGCCATGGCAACAGAACCCCACCAACTGCCACTAGTGTGTACGTTTCAAACACCAGCTTGATACGACTTTAAACTATAATTTTAACAGTTTCAATGTCCATTAAAGGCTGGATTTCACTCTGGTAACGCAGACGTGGAGCGTGGTAAACGTCCAAACATCCGTCAGTCTAAATCCCTCGTAAAAAACAAAAAGCAGGACAGTTAGGTTCAGGGAGGAGCTCAGACGCTTGTTTAGTCTGCGAAGCTGCTGGCAGACATGGCACGGTCTGTCCTGTCCTGGAGGATCTGTAAACATGAGCAAATATGGAGCTCAAACAGACACGCAGAGAGACACGGCCATGTTTGATGTGAGAGGATGTTTGAATATCACTTTGACGAAATAAAAAGTTGTTAAATCTTCAGACATTGCTTACTCAGGACAAAAAGCAAAAAAAAAACCTGAAAATGCAGGACTAAACCAATGCAAGCTAAGTAGTCTTGGCCCAACAAGAACTAGAACATGCTTGAATTGTCAAAAGTATAAAAAATCTATTATCAGCCTATTTGATACTAAAGCTAGTGTTGAATCATGATACTTATTTGAACAAGTTTTGATAGTTAAAAAGTCATAAACAAGAGAAAATGTGACTTTATCGACCAAGTAACCTCATGGTGACTAGTGATGTCCAGCTTGTTCTGATCCAATACAGATTCCGATACTTTGACATTAAGTATCTGCTGATATCAAACGATACCAGTGCAAGGATTTTTTTCTTATCAAAACATACGACATTTGGTCAGTGTTATGTAACTATTATATTATATTACTATTATAAGTGCATAATCTTAACAACTTAATCTGAATAAAATGCCAATATTATGAGACTTTTCTGGATCAACACCAGCTATAAACTAGTCTTATTATGTCCATTAAAGCACAACATAATATCGGCTGAACCGTTATCATGAGCCGATATCCGATCCAGCAACATTTTCTGGATCAGCACCGTTATCGAATCCCAGTATCGGATCAGTGCATCCCTAGTGCTGACATAAAAAGCAAGACTGTTCAATATGTTGAATAAATATACATGTATATTGCAAGAAAATAAATAAAGTGAAAATTCAAGTTTACTATTATGTTTAGTCATTATCAAACTGAACATAGTCTATCAAAAAGTACATCAAAATATCCAACAGAACTTTCTGTAAATTTTAAAATCTTAAATTAGGCTGCAATTTTTGTTCCTGTAATAAAGTGAAATTATTGCGTATAAAGGATGTTTCTTTGTATGAAATGTCAGAGCAGCTCTGATACTTTTCTCACAGTGATAAACTCTTGTAGTTAGCTGACAACAGAGCTTTTTCGACTTGTTTCCACTGTTTGTGTCTATGAGCAGCTCTTTCTGCAGGTTGGGTGCGTGCATCGCCCCTGTTGATAAACAAAAAAATCCCTCTATGGAGTTTTCCTGGATCGAGTATCAGCTCTATGATGGTTCAGCCGATATTCTGGTCGTGCCTTGGACGTAATGAGACTATTTTACTGGCTGAAGTCGAGAGAGTTTCATAAGGTTTGAAATAATATGCAAATTAACTAGCTAAGTTGTTACTTGCACAGTAAACAACAGCTACAGACCAAAACACTTTTTCGGTCATAAGTATTGGTATTGAGCATCACTAGATATTTACGCCAAAGTATAGAAATCGGTATCTGAACTGAAAAAGCTGAATTGGTGCATCTCTAGTGACAACACCGAACTAAATTTGGCAAGTGTTTGCTACTACTAACAGGAATTTGTCACTAAAGAGCTTCTTCCAGTTAGCATTAGCAAACTAGAGCTTGCAATCATGACGTCACACATCAGGTTTAATCAAAAAGTAATGTATTTCTCTAGATATTACAGATTTAACTCCTTCTTACCAAAACCTAGCAAACATTTACCAAACACTATTCCTTTTAACAAACGCTAAAGCTAAATTCAAGCCTCTTCTTTCACGTTCACTGCTATGAGCCGTGTGTGTCGCGCTAAGCCGCCGGAGAAAATCTACTGGGATCCATTTGTCCTTTAAGTCACGTTATTCACCCACTTTTGGTGCAATCTGGCGCTGCTAACCCGTGACCCAGGCCTGTGAGATTTTTAACTGCTGGCTCTGGCTCAAATAAAAAAAAAGAGAAAGAGAGAGAGAGAGAATGAGCGCGGTGGAAGTAGAAAAAGCCTGTAAAGTAATGACATTGGCATTCTTCCAGTGCGCTGCTGTGCTGTTATGGAGCTGTGATCCTGCACTGACCTGATGGTGACATACCAAAGGCCCCTCGGAGCACGGCCCCTCCCTCGGCTAAAGGGGCCCCGTCCTGCAATTTACAATTTACAGGAGGGGCCCGGCGGCAGGACTGAATGCAGGGCGAGACCGGAGTTGCCAAGACCGCTTCTTCTTTACAGCAACTTCAGTAGTAGAGTCGAGCAGAGAAAGTCAAAATATATCTCTTTTTTATCTGACCATCTGTGCTTGAAAAAACTAAAAATGGCATTAATGTATACAGAAAATGAAGAGGAAATACTATAATCATGACTGAAAAGGCAGAATAGTTAAAAGATTCTGCCAAAAATCTTCAAGTAATTCACTATTTTTTTGTTGTTTTATATAACTACTTATTGTATATTAAAATCACGTCAAATTCACGTCTCTTTTTTGAAAAGTTGCAGCAGATTTTGAGTCACAATTTGCCCTATTTTGGATTTGCCTCTAAACTGCACATTTATATAATAAAATAGCTGATTGGAAGCTCATCTCTCGCCAGTGGCTATGCTGGCAAATGTTTAAAATTGTCAACAGTTTTACCCCAAAGACAAAAGAAGTAAGGTTAGGGTTAGGATTAGGGCTGGGGTTAGAATGTGTAATTTAGATAAGTTTGCGTTGCCAAATATGGACGTCCGGTCTGTACGGAGAGCTTCTTCCGGCCTGCAGCGAGAAGTGGGCGGGACTAAAGTCATCTGCAGCCAGACACATCTCGATGTTTTAGATCTGTTTCACAATATTAGACCTAAAACATATAAAATTTCTGTTTCCTTACAACAGTTGGGCCAGAAGAATAGAATGCAGTCTGCTAACCAAAAGACTAAAGGTGCTAGCTATGCTAACTTGCTTACGTCTTGAAAATGTAAACTTTTTAACTGACCTAATGCATTCTGAACATCAAAGTTTTTTTATTACTGCGATTTGAGGTGTGTTGCTATGCCAACAGCAGCTAGCCAGATATACTAACAAAAGAAATACTGTAGCTCTATTAAGGGACACTTGTTATGAAAACTTTTTAAGTATTTGTTACTATAAGTACAGACTATATTACTTCCAACTATGCATAATAAATAAGCCATACTTTTGAGCTCAGATAACTTTCTACAGATCTTTATTTTTAACATCGATACAATTCCACAACACACTCTAAACTAAAAAAAAAAGGTTGGAGCAGTAGTAAATTTTTTCCCTTAATTTGTTCTTGCTTTGGACAGTTTTTTCTTCCAGTGCTCTGTCGCTTGTCGTCGTCCGTGAATCTGGCAACCCTGGGGCCTTTAGCGAGAGTGAATGAGGGGCTAGACGCTGCTGCTTCTGTGCATAAGGAGGCCAGTCTCTCCCACACACTGAGGCCGTGTTAAAAACGTGAGCGCGGCTGAAAGGAGGAGAAGAAGAAGAAGAAGAAGAGGAGGAGGATTGTTCCGGGGCAAATTTATGTCGTCAATTAGCATTTAAACGTCTGAAAGTTGTTATTGGGAGATTAGGAAGTGTTTGCGTAGTGATTAGCGAGGATTTCTAAAGAGGTTTAGGGTTTCATCGACTCTGAAAGAACGCAAATATTGTGCGTTTTCACACCGCGTGAGTGAGGTATTTGACAAACGTGGGTGTGTCTGCGTTTACAGAGACTCAATCAAGACTAGTTTTTCTGATTTTGTCACAATCTGATGCTTATGTAATATACTTTTTGGTAGAAAAGACAAAGTTTATTAACATACAACTTTAAGATCTATTTTGTGTCGTGACCTGAGGCTTCTTAAAGTATATTTTGCTAGAAAATCTACTTAATTAACAAAAAAGAACGCAACATAAACAGCAACTGAGCATTTAATCAACTCTATCAACAAAATAACAGTAGAAGAAACGCACCAAATGTTAAATTGATGAGAATATTATTGAGAATTTTTCTGAAAAAGCTACTGTAATGTGAAATAGTAAAGTAAATCAGCTTCATCAAGAAATGTAAAACTTGCACAAACATTTTTAAGACTAACAACGGCAAATTTAAGACTTTTTAAGGCCTTGTATTCAAACGTTTTAAGAGCCTGCAAAAACCCTGGATTAACCATTGGAATAATTCTACAAAAATAAATGCATTTTAGCCCAGTTTGAATGGTTTTCCAACTTGAAACATCCATTTTATTCTGCTGTGGGGTCGCGAGTTGGTTACATCAATATTTTGTGGGTCCCGGTCTGAAAAGTTTGGGAAAACACATTCAAGAAGACTTTTAATGACAAAAAAGTGGCAATGTTTCAATCAAAAGGAAAGCTTTGTCTCAATATCTCAGTCTAGTCATAAGTATTCTCTCCCTAGAAGATATATCAACTTGTATTTGTCCGATTATGTATTCAGAAAGTCTCAGATCATCACTGTACAAGTCGACAGCCGCAGTGACAGTCCTATTAAAGTCTATGAGCTAATCCAGACGCGATCCAAGCCTAAACAAAGTTCAAACCGGGTCTAAAGCGTCCCATTCAAACCCCAAATAACACAATCTTCCACTGTAGCTTGAACTCACAAAGCATTCTGGGATGTTTAAGTTACATTTCTTGCCCTGGTCGTGTTGAAAGACGAGTTGTGTACGCGCATAAGTGGGTGATTGTTCTGCAGTTATGTGTTTGGGAGTCTTAGGGCCAAAAGAGCAGGCCGGCGAACGCTGTCTGGGGGTTCTTTGCATGTAAACTATCCCGCTGCTGATTGGTCGGTTCGGGGGGAGTTCCCGGCTGGACGTATGGTTCAGATGAGGACTTGCGAGGTTAATTTTCAACTCCAGGAAACTCAAGCTGAAGCCGGGGCCCCCCTGTAAAACGAAATATATATATGTGTGTGTGTGTCCCGAAGGCTGGAGATGGTTAAAGATTCTGGTGTTGTTCGAATTAGGAGTTTGTGTATCTGTTGGTAAATATATATCCAAGTGAAGTAGCAATTTGTAAAGAAAAATGGACAAACATGAGAAGAAGAACTAGAGCTAAGTTATAAAACAAAAAGCCTTCATCTATTCTAAACCATCACAAAGAGACACTCAGTTGAAGACATAAAAGCACAACTATTTTTATTTCGGTTTAGCACAATATCTGAACAGAGCTGGAACAAGATAAGAATTTAAAATCAATAAATACGCAGAAACAAGCCAGTAAACAAGAACAAACATATTTTCTATTGTTTGGATTCAGGGTCAGATTTGACTGGTTGAAGCGCCTTAAGTTAAATAACCTTGGTTTAGACAATAATTTAATAAAATAAACATGTTAGAAGTATTAGTATTTGTCAATTTAACTGTCTGAATCATTTGCATTTTGGTTGCAAAAAATGCCTTTCGAAAAATAGCACAATTCTGCTTATTTTGAGGTAAAAAAAATGTTATTTGAAGTGAAATAATCTGCCAGTGCAATTAGAAAATGTGACTGACCTTACTGTTTTTAGCAGAAAATGCTAGTTTCGCGTTCTCTTGACAAGATGTTTAAGCAAATATTTTCTTGATTCAAGCAATTATGGCTTAAAAAATATACAAATTTGCTTAAAATAAAATTACGTTTAGAGTGAGCCTCCGGGCCGCTGCACAATTTCGCGCGCCACCACTGCATTTGTGATTTTAGAATTTTGGTACGCGTTTTTGAATTTGTGTTTGTGTTTCACCATACAGAATATCAACAATATCTTTACGAGCCAAATTAAGCCCCAATTTAGGCCTTATTGCTCTAAACAAAGCGATAAAATCATCAGGAGTCAAGAAAAGTTACGCAATGCAACTTTAAGCACAGCTAAATAAATAAATTATGTAAAACAGTTAGCTTCTCTTTAAGGATAAACTTTGTGAAATTTATTCTTTAAATAAGTGAACAGTAAATACAGTTCAATAGTGCTAAATGTACTGGAAAAAATATGTATTTACAAATTCTAGACTAGCATTGCGATTGTGATTGGACTGGCCGTTTTAAGGACATGTTTGTACAGATCTAAGACACAGAATTATCAGCTTTGACGCAGAAAACCACAAGATATTTTTATAGCTTGTGAAGGAAATTATGAGCTAATTGTGTCCTTTGAACTGAACAGTGCGCCAAATCCACTGTTCAATTAGAAAACTAAACCAAAACTTGTCAAAAACAATCAAAACTTTCATAATATAACTAACTAAGCCAGGCTAACTTGTCGTATTCTCCGACAAACATCTAACTCAGTCCAATCCTGATTCCTCTGGAGGCTGTTCTCGTTTGGCCCGAGTTAGGCATGCGTCCTGTCCTGTCCTGACCACACTTCACCCCTCTCCGCGCGCTTTCGTCTGCCGTCCCGACTCAAATCTGCAAAATAATCATTACAGGGCCCGGCAGATGCGAGGGGTTAAGTCAGGAGAGGCGGCGTGTCCAGACAGAGGGAGTGAACTTAAACTGAAATCATATGTTTTGACTTATGGCTCTACAGCTGTTTTGGCCGGCCAGTGTTTTCCTTGGGCCTTGGAGACGTCGGAAAACATCGCCAGAAATATGTAAATTGAAAGAAGGCCAGCTGAAAAGGAGCTTCAGCGCTTTTGGAGGAAGATTTACGAGCTGACAGCGGCGCGTAGCTGACAAATGTTTGAAAGAATTTGTAGTTTAATGATTCAGACTCGCAGGAAAAGTCAGGAAAAGTTCTCTCTATATTTAACTAATGCTTAAATTATTCAGGTATCTGCTGGCATTTCATTCATTATTTAGTAGAATTTAAATTTCAGTGTTAGCCGTGTTAAACGCTGATACATTATTTAACAAGAGCGTCATATAATCTCAAAATATAACTATGAATATCAAGTTCAGGCAGAAGTTTGTTATCTCATTGTCAAGTTATATCTACTTTAACTAAAGATTAAAGTTAATAAAAACAGCATAACCTCATAACATTTTACAGTAACACTAGATTTACAACTTGCATGTAGCTTTATTCTTGCGTCACAACTTTCCATTTGCTTTGCGGTTTTATTGCAGCAGCACGAGCCAAATCTCTCTGCCCTTTTGCCAACATTTACACATTCACAAACTGGGTCAGGATGTCTCGCCCCAATGACACGACGTCCCGCTGCATTTATCGACACTTTCCAAAGCCACTTCAGCTCTGTTTAACTCTTTACCCTTCACCCCTTCTGACCTATGGACTTGCTGCCAACCTTAACATCAATCGTCTTTAGCTGGACCTGCTGCTTCTTTCTCTCTGCGTCCAGACCTAAATGTCCTGCAGCCCTGACGTCTGGGTAAACACTCGATATGCCCCGGGCTCCAATCAGCAGCGCGGCGGACGGTCACGGAGTAAAAGCGGCAGCCAAATGAGCCGATAAGTCATTGGTTACATAAGCAATAAGAACCACTTGTGTGCGTCTATAAGAAGGGGAGACAGCGCGCATCGATCCGTCTGAGGCTGATGGATATGGGCCGCTGGAGGAGACGAAAGAAGGAGAGAGAGAGGAAATCAGGGAAATCGAGGGATGTTTTGTGGAACCGGAATGAGGCTAGATTAAGCTAACAGAAGCAGGTATTTATATGTGTATTTCATATAGCTACGGCTGGGCAATTTTCTTGGATACAGAGCACAATTACGATTCTTGTAGACTGTTTATTTTCCTATTCTCTTTGACGTAAATGATCTTTTCACCAATGGCTTCACTGTCATTGGTTAACTCCGCCTACTTGCCCAGAGAAGGACAAACGATGACCAGCGTCGCCAGTTTTCAGAGAGAAAAAGATGACCTCAGCCCTTCAACAAAAGTTATCAAGTAATTAAAAGTAAAGAAAATCCATGTTTGGGTCATAAATGTATGTGAAAATTACCCTGAAATCTACTTTTTTTATGACGTGAAAGTGCAAGCCCAAAACACGAACTCTTTCACTGTAACCGACTTTCCAAAAAAAGAAAAAGAAGTCCAAAGTTGTGATAACGAAGAAGACTTGGCAACCCAACAAGAGACGCATATGTGAGAAAAATAGTCTGTATTTGAACAGACAATTGCACAAAAAAATGCAATCTCAATAGTTTTTTGGCATATTTTGATAACAATTTGCATATTATACTGTCAGTCCAACATAAATGTATTAGTTAAAGTGTAATTATCCGGCAATCTCCTTTCATTTTCTGTTTTGTAAAGCACATTGTTCAAACTTTGCTATACAAATAATGTTTTGTAAGTTTGCACCATCACTTACTGAATTAACTTTGTTATTTAGCTCTTTTTGTACCATTTTTGTACTACACAATTCACTGAATATAACTTGATGTTCTAATTTAGCATATTTCAAATCACAGACTGCGACGATATGATGCATTTTTCTACACGTCTCTGACATTTATAGCGATGGCGGGAATAGGCTAGACTTGTCATATGGAGCGGCCCTGTTCCAAAGCATTACATTAAGTGAGTAGTCAGTCAATGCGGTCGACTCAGTTAGTCATTAGCGCCGCTGCCAAAACCCAATTACAGGCGCTGCGTGGTGAGACTGACGGGAGCAGAGAGACAGGAAACAGACAGACAGACAAGACGAGATAGACAGGAGCAAATAGAAGCTAGAAGGACCAGACAGGAGCAGAGCAGATAGCAGATAGACAGGAGCAGACAGGACCAGACAGGAGCAAACGATTAGCAGATAAGACAGGAGCAGACAAGACCAGATAGACAGGAGCAAACAGACAGCTGCAGACAGGACCAGACAGGAGCAAACGATAGCAGATAGACAGGAGCAAACTATAGCAGATAAGACAGAAGTAGATAGACAGGACCACACTCCAAAAAAGGAAAATAAAACTTTGTAGGGATGAGACGATTCACGAGTCATGATTCGATTCAGCCACGATTTCGATTTTGTTAGTTCATCTACAAGAGCTTAAGACACAAAATAAACCATAATATATGACATTTAAATCAAAGCCACTGTTGTTAGAGCTTAGAACTAGTGTTTTTTGGCAACATTTAAACAGTGGCTGCATGAGCAAAACTGATTGATTCTGGCCTTTCAATTAATTTTCCATCCCTATAACTTAGATAAAATTACTTGAATTAAGCATATAAATCTTAATAAGTCTTACTAAGACTTAAGATATTCTATCTTGATTTACCTTATCTAGATATAAAAACTTAACTCAAGCAAATTTGTATCTGTTTTAAGCCATAATTGCTTGAATCAATAATAGATTCGTTTAAAAAAATATTGTCAGGAGAACTTGAAACTACCATTATCTGCTCAAACAGCTAGGTGAGTAAAATTTTCTTACTGCACTGGCAGATTATTTATTTCACTTTAAATAACACGTTTTTAACCTCAAAATAAGCAACATTTTCATATTTTTTGAAAGGCCTTTTTTGCAGTGCAGACAGGAGTAGACGAGAACTGATAGACAAGAGCAGACAGACAGAACCAGACAGAACCAGGCAGCAACAGCAGCCGACAGCAGATATACAGGAGCAGACAGACAGATATAAAGGAGCAGACAGACAGATATAAAGGAGCAGATTGACAGACAAGAACAGAAAATACAGAAGCAAACACACAGGAGAAAAACAGACATTTGCAGACAGACAGGAGCAGACAGACTGCAGCTGTACTGTTGCTAATGAATGAAGTCACTGCTCTCCGAAATAGAGCCAAGGCGACGACGCAGGAGCTGCAGCTGTCTGAGGATCTGTGCCAGCAAGTGTCACACAGATATGGCACAAGACGGAGGTAAAACTAGGCCAATGGTGAAAGCAACACATTTCACCAGACTGTGGTTCAAACGTTAGCAAAATCAGAAAGGTTTTATTGCCACTGACAGAGCACAAAACTGACAAACTAGGAAATGCTTTTGGTGCTAATGTGCTACATAAAACACAAAATTATATTATATTACACGAGAAACAATGAAATTTCAGTATATATGCAAATTAAACTGAATATATTAAACGTTTGAAGTGTTAAGTCTGCAGACAAGCTTACTTTAATTGAATTTATCAACTTTAACTCAACGGAGAACTTGAATATAGCTGTAAAAGCTTAAATTTACCATACATTTTAGGCAGCAAGCAAACAACAAGGGTGAAACAAATACTAGACTTGAAGATAAAAGGGACTATACTTAATTTATTTCAATTAAATAACTTAAAATCAACTTCCCCCAACAAAGATACCTTGTTAATGCAACTATTCAGGTAGAAATTTGTCCTCAATGTCTTATAATGTTTGTTTGTTCAGGAAAATCCACTAAGTTTGTCTGTAGTTGCTAGCATTGTGGCTAACTTCCATTAGCATACCAACACTTTTCGCTCCTAACAGTTGTGAAAAAAGCTTAAAACACATTTTGGTGAACAATTCAAAGCTTCAGAATCATTAGGTAAGTGAGCCAAGCATGTACACTGATGTAGGAAGCATAAAATGATTTATTTTTGTTTGTTTACATTGTTAAGGAAGCAAAAATTGAGTATAGCACCTTTAATGTTTACAACAGATAAGATTTTTTGTGACTAAACCACAATGTTTTTCACTTGTTTACTTTCCATTTCCTATTACTATCACAGCATTTACTAAAAACCAAACCCTTCAAGCTGAGTAATAATTGGAGGCAAAAACACGAGTATCGAGTGAGAAAACAGCTTCCTTCTCTCAATATTGCCTCACGTAGGTTGGGGTTTTTCCCACTAGCATTTGCGTAATCCTGATTTGGTACAATTTGTCTTGTAAAACACCACACACACTCGCATAAACAGACAGTCCCCGCAGCTACTAAAACAGACGATTACACAACTTCGCGCGGTCTATCAGCTCAAAAGCATCTCTCTGTGTCTGCTGTGTTGTTTTTTTTTTTTCTCACTTGTCATGAAACTGAACCAATAAAATGACGAGCTTGTGCTCGGAAATATCGCACCAGTGAAATAACGTCTGCCACATCACAAGCGTCTATTATTGAACAAACGGACAAGACATGCCGCAGGCTAGCCAGCTAAAAAGGACTGCTAATAGGAAATGCTTTAGAAATGGAGCGTAAACATTAAGACAGGACATGGTGGTAGTGGAAAACATCTGTGGAAAATAAACTTCCTCAATATTTAGCCTGTTTGGGTCACTTATTTTACGTGGTTCCTGGTGGGAAAGTTAAATAAATGGGACTTGTGAATGCTAGCTTTGACGCTAACAGGCTGCAATTTAAGCTAACTGTCAAACTAAAGCAAACTGAAGCAACTGTTAGTAAGAATAGAGTTTTTTTTTGTTACACTAATTGCTACTGGCTAAAAGTATAAAATAAACTGTGTCTAGTCAAATATAAATCAATATTCAAGGCTGTATTTTTATAACTGCAATAGTCGCTACATACAAAGGCGCACTAGCTAGCTTGTTTTGACTAAAAGCTAATGCTAACTTTTTTCAAATGTTAACAAATAAATGACAAATTAAAATTGTAATCAAGAGATGTCTGGTTGTTGTTTCAGTGTATTTATTGTGTGTTTACTTAGTTTTTATTTATGCCTCAACAGTAGAGTTAACGTAGCCATGGAGACACAAACGTTTGGCTATAAGTTGGTCGTTTGGTGAAGTATTTTTTTGATTTATTAAATTTTTAACATGTTTTCAGTGACATCCACCACAACTCAAGGTTCACAGCCAGATCTTGTAGTATTTATTTATTGTAAAGTTGGTGAAAATCCAGCAGAAATCTACTAAACAGCAAGTATTGGCCTAACAGTAAGCTAGCAAAGCGCTTTCTGCTCAGAACCCAATGTCATCTGGACTATTCTGACTCAAAAATCCACAAAGAAAAAATCACAAAGACATAAATAAATGCACTTTTACATCACAGTTTTCCTGGAGCCAAATCTTAATTTTGTTTTTTACTTTTATGCGTCTTAGGATCAAAGACTCGCCCCTAAATTTGAGAAGTTAGCATAGCAACCGTCCTCAACTCAAATGAAAAATGTTGTGTCTCGAAGATGAGAAAAAAATACTTACAAATTCTTCTAATTAGGAACAAATAATGAATTACAGATGAAAAACAAGTTCTGCTTTTTGAAAAAATTCTTATACTTTAATGTAATAATCGGTTAAGTTCAGCTGACCGATAGACGTTGACAAAACTAAAATACCATTCAGCAGCAGACAAAGTCATCATAGAAAATACAAATATGTTTAATAGCAACAAAAACATATATTTTCTGTCAACTGAACAAAATATTTCAAATGTTTTACAAATATTTGATCTGAAGTTAACATTAAAACACCTGCAAACATTGGTTTTGTCCACATGCTTTCCATACTCCAACAACACAAGGTCACTATATTTACATCGAAAGTCGTCCTATTACATGACATAACAAAACCCTGGTTAAAATCCCAACATGTTTCCACTTCCTGCGAACGCCTCCCTGTCGTTTCTGGGTAAAAGCGTCGCACAGTTTTCCTCTTAAACTCTGCGCTCCTCCCGAAAGCCGATGGACTTGTGGAAGTGGAAAAATTGACTCAGAAAACTCGGCAGTCTGAGTGAGAGACAAGTCCGTCTGCCTGACTTCCTCTTTGGCCCACCGCACACTTTCAGTTCTCATAAACACACAGCGTCTCTATGGAGCAAGGCGAGGTCAGGCTGTTCCCCGGTCAGTGCCCTTTCGCACAGGCCGAGAGGGGCGCAGGCATCCTCTTTTTAGGCCCACAATCACCTGCTTCCTCTGGGCATTAGGCAACGGGCTTTCCAGGAACTCGCTGCCCAAAGCAAAGACATAACTGTGACTGAATACTTCCACAGTACAATTCAAATTTCAGCCGGGGATAAATATAGCACACAACAACAACATTAAACACTATAACAAATGTAATACTTGACACTAAGCCTCACGAAACATGATTTTTAAAAGGAAAATCCACTTTAACCATCTATTTTTCTTCTCAGGATTGATTTATGCATGTTTGAGCAATCTTAAATTATCCTACAGCTGATACTCCAGTACTTCAGAAAAACCCTGTTTTCACCTACCACCTATCCCCGCCCACTTGTCTGTATTTACATGTTATTACTCAGGTTCTAAGTAAATCATGTAGCGTTCAAAATTGTCACTT
>CM076395.1:13586881-13772903 GCA_038363315.1 Mugilogobius chulae
TTTGGGCAGGGTTAACATCTCTTGTTTCATGGTCAGCGTGTGGTGGGCTGTTGTGCTTTTGTGAAAAAAAGCGACAACTTTCCTGATCTTGCCAAGGAGGCGGGAGACGGCGTTGATTGACACCGCTCTCTTTGCAGCGAGGTTAATCACATGAGCGAAGCATCCTATTGTGGCCCGAGTCCATCAGTGTCGCGAACAGCATTTACAATATTTGCTGCGTTATCTGTAGTGACCGGGATAGTGACATTCGGCCGCTCCAACTTCCACTCTCTTGCTGCCTGTTTTAGCTCCTCTGACAAATGCGCACTAGTGTGGCTCTCATACAAGGGACGAGTTTGTAACACGGCACTTTTTATCTGCCAGTCCGAATCCACGATGTAGTGCACCGTTATTGTAAGATAGCTCTCTGTTGCACGAGAGGTCCAGCTATCCGTGGTTAACGCCAGATTGTTGCTTTTAGCCAAATCGTCTACAATGTTTTGACGCGCTTTATCGTACAGTCCTGGGATCACGTTGCTTGTAAAGTAAGTACGAGAGGGCACAGCATAGCGCGAGTCCATCGTCTTCATAAGGTAACAAAACCTTCATTTTCCACCATCGAATACGGCTGCAAAGCTTTGGCTATGTACACAGCGACAGCGTGGGTTATTTTCTTATGCTTGTCTGAGGTGAAACTGTAACTCTTCTGAAACAAATCGGCGATAGACTGGTCAGATTTCTGTCCTGTTACCTGTTGCTTGCCTGTCCCTGTTAGCGACACTTGAGGATGATGGCGCCGAAGATGAGCGCTCATGTTGTTGTGTTTCCCGTGGTGTACGGTGTACATGCTAAACATAGCTTGCAGACTGTGGTAGTTTTGTTCACAAGTTTCTCTTCTTTGTCGTTAAATTCGACTCCAAAACCAAAATGCTCCCACACGACAGATTTAAACGATGGCGGGGCGTTTTCGAACTTTGGTCTGTTGTCTGTTGTAGGAGCCCCGCTTTCGCTCGCCGCAGCCATGGCGTTCTGTGACTTGTGTTTGTAAAATTAACGTTAGCGCGAGGTTGGGGCTTGTTGTCTCCGCCCTTTACAGTGCGGGAGGGAGGACATGCGTCACGTTGAAGCAGCATCTGTGAGGAGACGCTGCCGCCGAAGCAAAAAACACATTCGGCACACGGAATAAAACTTTTTTTTACGTTATATATTAATTTTAAAGTATCGTATATTTGCGTGTATCGTATCGTAGGTAGCGTATCGAACGATTCAATATTATATCGAGAATCGTTGCATCCCTAATTGTCACAGGGATAAATACGCTCATGATTCAATTTTTATCATGACAAAGTGAAACTGAAGTGGACTAAACAAGCTCAGCCAATCAGAACGCTGCTTTTTGACAATATAAGGACTAAAATGCTTAATAATTAGATTGAGAAAGCACAAAGTGATCTGATTTTGTCACAATGTGCTGTAATTACAATACACTTTTAAATAGAAAAGACAAAAAAGTTATGTACCCAATCTTTAACTATGGCAATAATAATAAGACGGATTTAGACCTTTTTAGCAACTGAACATGTCACAAAAATACATAAACAATACTTTAGGAACGCAGGTTGAGTTATAATTTTAGGTCTCTTTTCACACATGTGCCAAAAATATGCCTGAAAAAAATGCAATCTCAATAGTTTTTTGGCATATTTTGATAACAATTTTAGATATTATATTGTCAGTCCAACATAAATGTATTAGTTAAAGTGTAATTATCAGGCAATGTCCTTTCTTTTTCTGTTTTGTAAAGCACATTGTTCAAACTTTGCGATACAAATTTAGCATATTTCAAATCACAGACTGCGACGATATGATGCATTTTTCTACACGTCTCTGACATTTATAGCGATGGCGGGAAATAGGCTAGACTTGTCATATGGAGCGGCCCTGTTCCAAAGCATTACATTAAGTGAGTAGTCAGTCAATGCGGTCGACTCAGTTAGTCATTAGCGCCGCTGCCAAAACCCAATTACAGGCGCTGCGTGGTGAGACTGACGGGAGCAGAAAGACAGGAAACAGACAGACAAGATGAGATAGACAGGAGCAAACATACAGCTGCAGACAGGACCAGACAGGAGCAAACGATAGCAGATAGACAGGAGCAGACAGGACCATACAGGAGCAGACGATAGCAGATAAGACAGGGCAGACAGGACCAGACAAGAGCAAACGATAGCAGATAGACAGGAGCAGACAGGACCAGATAGACAGGAGCAAATAGACAGCTGCAGACAGGACCAGACAGGGGCAAACGATAGCAGGTAGACAGGAGCAGACAGGACCAGACAGGAGCAAACGATAGCAGATAAGACAGGAGCAGACAAGACCAGATAGACAGGAGCAAACAGACAGCTGCAGACAGGACCAGACAGAAGCAAACGATAGCAGATAGACAGGAGCAAACTATAGCAGATAAGACAGAAGTAGATAGACAGGACCACACTCCAAAAAGGAAAATAAAACTTTGTAGGGATGGGACGATTCACGAGTCATGATTCGATTCAGCCACGATTTTCGATTTTGTTAGTTAATCTACAAGAGCTTTTTTTTTTATCTTAAGACACAAAATAAACCATAATACATGACATTTAAAACAAAGCCACTGTTGTTAGAGCTTAGAACTAGTGTTTTTAGGCAACATTTAAACAGTGGCTGCATGAGCAAAACTGATTGATTCTGGCCTTTCAATTAATTTTCCATCCCTATAACTTAGATAAAATTACTTGAATTAAGCATATAAAGCTTAATAAGTCTTACTAAGACTTAAGATATTCTATCTTGATTTACCTTATCTAGATATAAAAACTTAACTCAAGCAAATTTGTATCTGTTTTAAGCCATAATTGCTTGAATCAATAATAGATTTGTTTAAAAAAATATTGTCAGGAGAACTTGAAACTAGCATTATCTGCTCAAAACAGCAAGGTGAGTCAAATTTACTTACTGCACTGGCAGATTATTTAACTTTAAATAACACGTTTTTAACCTCAAAATAAGCAACATTTTCATATTTTTTGAAAGGCCTTTTTTGCAGTGCAGACAGGAGTAGACGAGAACTGATAGACAAGAGACAGACAGAACCAGACAGAACCAGGCAGCAGCAGCAGCCGACAGCAGATATACAGGAGCAGACAGCAGATATACAGGAGCAGACAGACAGATATACAGGAGCAGACAGACAGATATACAGGAGCAGATTGACAGACAAGAACAGAAATACAGAAGCAAACACACAGGAGAAAAACAGACATTTGCAGACAGACAGGAGCAGACAGACTGCAGCTGTACTGTTGCTAATGAATGAAGTCACTGCTCTCCGAAATAGAGCCAAGGCGACGACGCAGGAGCTGCAGCTGTCTGAGGATCTGTGCCAGGCAAGTGTCACACAGATATGGCACAAGACGGAGGTAAAACTAGGCCAATGGTGAAAGCAACACATTTCATCAGACTGTGGTTCAAACGTTTAGCAGAATCAGAAAGGTTTTATTGCCACTGACAGAGCACAAAACTGACAAACTAGGAACATGCTTTTGGTGCTAATGTGCTACATAAAACACAAAATTATATTATATTACACGAGAAACAATGAAACTTCAGTATATATGCAAATTAAACTGACTGTATTAAACGTTTGAAGTGTTAAGTCTGCAGACAAGCTTACTTTAATTGAGTTTATCAACTTTAACTCAATGGAGAACTTGAATTAAGCTGTAAAAGCTTAAATTTTACATATGTTTTTAGGCAGCAAGCAAACAACAAGGGTGAAACAAATACTAGACTTGAAGATAAAAGGGACTATACTTAATTTATTTCAATTAAATAACTTAAAATCAACTTCCCCCAACAAAGATACCTTGTTAATGCAACTATTCAGGTAGAAATTAGCCCTCAATGTCTTATAATGTTCTGTTTGTTCAGGAAAATCCACTAAGTTTGTCTGTAGTTGCTAGCATTGTGGCTAACTTCCATTAGCATACCAACACTTCTCGCTCCTAACAGTTGTGAAAAAAGCTTAAAACACATTTTGGTGAACAATTGAAAGCTTCAGAATCATTAGGTAAGTGAGCCAAGCATGTACACTGATGTAGGAAGCTTAAAATGATTTATTTTTGTTTGTTTACATTGTTAAGGAAGCAAAGATTGAGTATAGCACCTTTAATGTTTACAACAGATAAGATTTTTTGTGACTAAACCACAATGTTTTTCACTTGTTTACTTTCCATTTCCTATTACTATCACAGCATTTACTAAAAACCAAACCCTTCAAGCTGAGTAATAATTGGAGGGCAAAAACACGAGTATCGAGTGAGAAAACAGCTTCCTTCTCTCAATATTGCCTCACGTAGGTTGGGGTTTTTCCCACTTAGCATTTGCGTAATCCTGATTTGGTACAATTTGTCTTGTAAAACACCACACACACTCGCATAAACAGACAGTCCCCGCAGCTACTAAAACAGACGATTACACAACTTCGCGCGTCTATCAGCTCAAAAGCATCTCTCTGTGTCTGCTGTGTTGTTTTTTTTTTCTCACTTGTCATGAAACTGAACCAATAAAATGACGAGGCTTGTGCTCGGAAATATCGCACCAGTGAAATAACGTCTGCCACATCACAAGCGT
Organism: Mugilogobius chulae; assembly: GCA_038363315.1. Lineage (NCBI taxonomy): Eukaryota > Metazoa > Chordata > Actinopteri > Gobiiformes > Gobiidae > Mugilogobius > Mugilogobius chulae. Next base: position 13,591,535 of record CM076395.1, read on the forward strand.
CTATTATTGAACAAACGGACAAGACATGCCGCAGGCTAGCCAGCTAAAAAGGACTGCTAATAGGAAATGCTTTAGAAATGGAGCGTAAACATTAAGACAGGACATGGTGGTAGTGGAAAACATCTGTGGAAAATAAACTTCCTCAATATTTAGCCTGTTTGGGTCACTTATTTTACGTGGTTCCTGGTGGGAAAGTTAAATAAATGGGACTTGTGAATGCTAGCTTTGACGCTAACAGGCTGCAATTTAAGCTAACTGTCAAACTAAAGCAAAACTGAAGCAACTGTTAGTAAGAATAGAGTTTTTTTTTGTTACACTAATTGCTACTGGCTAAAAGTATAAAATAAACTGTGTCTAGTCAAATATAAATCAATATTCAAGGCTGTATTTTTATAACTGCAATAGTCGCTACATACAAAGGCGCACTAGCTAGCTTGTTTTGACTAAAAGCTAATGCTAACTTTTTCAAATGTTAACAAATAAATGACAAATTAAAATTGTAATCAAGAGATGTCTGGTTGTTGTTTCAGTGTATTTATTTGTGTGTTTACTTAGTTTTTTATTTATGCCTCAACAGTAGAGTTAACGTAGCCATGGAGACACAAACGTTTGGCTATAAGTTGGTCGTTTGGTGAAGTATTTTTTTGATTTATTAAATTTTTAACATGTTTTCAGTGACATCCACCACAACTCAAGGTTCACAGCCAGATCTTGTAGTATTTATTTATTGTAAAGTTGGTGAAAATCCAGCAGAAATCTACTAAACAGCAAGTATTGGCGCTAACAGTAAGCTAGCAAAGCGCTTTCTGCTCAGAACCCAATGTCATCTGGACTATTCTGACTCAAAAATCCACAAAGAAAAAAATCACAAAGACATAAATAAATGCACTTTTACATCATGGTTTTCTTGGAGCCAAATCTTAATTTTGTTTTTTACATTTATGTGTCTTAGGAACAAAGACTCGTCCCTAAATTGAGACTCGTCCCTAAATTTGAGAAGCTAGCATAGCAACCATCCTCAACTCAAATGAAAAATTTTGTTTCTCGAAGATGGGAAAAAAATACTTACAAAATCTTCTAATTAGGAACAAATAATGAATTACAGATGAAAAACAAGTTCTGCTTTTTGAAAAATTCTTATACTTTAATGTAATAATCGGTTAAGTTCAGCTGACCGATAGACGTTGACAAAACTAAAATACCATTCAGCAGCAGACAAAGTCATCATAGAAAATACAAATATGTTATTAATAGCAACAAAAACATATATTTTCTGTCAACTGAACAAAATATTTCAAATGTTTACAAATATTTGATCTGAAGTTAACATTAAAACACCTGCAAACATTGGTTTTGTCCACATGCTTTCCATACTCCAACAACACAAGGTCACTATATTTACATCGAAGTCGTCCTATTACATGACATAACAAAACCCTGGTTAAAATCCCAACATGTTTCCACTTCCTGCGAACGCCTCCCTGTCGTTTCTGGGTAAAAGCGTCGCACAGTTTTCCTCTTAAACTCTGCGCTCCTCCCGAAAGCCGATGGACTTGTGGAAGTGGAAAAATTGACTCAGAAAACTCGGCAGTCTGAGTGAGAGACAAGTCCGTCTGCCTGACTTCCTCTTTGGCCCACCGCACACTTTCAGTTCTCATAAACACACAGCGTCTCTATGGAGCAAGGCGAGGTCAGGCTGTTCCCCGGTCAGTGCCCTTTCGCACAGGCCGAGAGGGGCGCAGGCATCCTCTTTTTAGGCCCACAATCACCTGCTTCCTCTGGGCATTAGGCAACGGGCTTTCCAGGAACTCGCTGCCCAAAGCAAAGACATAACTGTGACTGAATACTTCCACAGTACAATTCAAATTTCAGCCGAGGGATAAATATAGCACACAACAACAACATTAAACACTATAACAAATGTAATACTTGACACTAAGCCTCACGAAACATGATTTTTAAAAGGAAAATCCACTTTAACCATCATTTTTCTTCTCAGGATTGATTTATGCATGTTTGAGCAATCTTAAATTATCCTACAGCTGATACTCCAGTACTTCAGAAAAACCCTGTTTTCACCTACCACCTATCCCCGCCACTTGTCTGTATTTACATGTTATTACTCAGGTTCTAAGTAAATCATGTAGCGTTCAAAATTGTCACTTTCCAACATTAAAAACAAGTCATTTAAAACAGGAAGTCAATGAACCCATTTCTCTTTTAAGTCGTTTTTTGTGTTTTTAATGAATTCTTGGTCTTCTTTAACTAAGTCAGCAATTATTTTGATTTTTCTTACATTTTTTATTGCAAATTTTGATTTTTTTAACCAAATACAAGTTCATATTTGACGACTTCTTGATCTAAGAGATTTCCAAACAAATTAAACATGTTCTTTGTCTTGAATGTATAATAAACTTAACAAAACTAGTGATTTTAATTTCTGTAATAAGCAGGTAGCTAAAACGCACTTGAACAAGTTGAATATTACTAAAATACAGTAGAGTAGAGAAGCAATGAAACACTATTTGCTTTAAAACACGAGTCAGAATTATTAGAATAATCAATAGACGTAACTATTGAGGTCATATACAGTAAGAAAAACAAAAAAACATTATAATTGTGTCTATTTTTGAAGCAATAAGTGCTATACCTTTAATTCATTGTTAAAAACTACATCTAACTGGAAAGATGTATTTGTTTATTTGTCATTGCCTCATTGATCATGAATAAAACACTCAAATTAAACATCAGGACACGTAATTCATCAGAAATTGTGAAAGAAAGCGCGAGACGCTGAGAACAGACGTGTCATTTTAAGTTTACAGCGCCACAGGGAAAAACACAGACAGACAGCGCAAGACTAGTTTCTATTTCAAGGTTGTGTTTTTAACATGAGTTGTGTCTACGGTTTGGATGTCAGACGCTTTGTGCATTTCCTCTGCGGTGTTGAAACGTCTATAGTTTTGAGAAAGAATGCCGATGTGATCCACGGCTGAGGAATGCGGTCGAGACGCCGGGCCAGACAGTATTTCCGCAACTTGTCAAAATTAACCGGGCCAGACATTTCTCGCATGCTCCAAGTTTGATAAGGCTGGATTGCAAACGTATTAGTAATAGTTGTCAGGTCGTTAAATGAGAAATGACAAGCTGACATTACTCAAGATCTAGACACAAAAACACCTTTTAGTGCCAGAAAGCCACTCAATTGGGTCAGCCGCTGTGGTCAAAGCAGGGTCATGAGACATCAGGCAGTCAATAACAGTTAGCAGAAGTCAATCTTTGAGCTCTCTCACTGCTCTCGGCTCTGTGAGAGTGACAGGCCTGTACTTGTAGTAAAACAATTATATTAAAGCAAGCAAACTGAGCTAAAGAGGACAAAAATCAGTCTGACAATTTTCTTTAACAAACAACTGATCTGGCATCATAAACTTAAAGTAAGTAATGTCCTGTTTGAGAACAAACATCAGCCCAACATGGCTGAACAAACACTGGTGTCGTTAGCATTGTGGTGATATTGTGTTATAGTGAGAGGTCACACAGGCCGCTGCCAGAACATGCTGCTGAAGCAGAGTTAAAGCTGCCTCTGTAGCAGGCCTTTTGTCCGGCCTCATTCAGCGACCTCTGTGTAACCCCAACACTTCCCCTGGTCCTGCAGCTGTGATCAGAGCAGAGCAGACATGTGTCACCACCTGTTCCTCTGCACAGTACAACCGGTCACCAACGGTTTAAGAAAACAAACCCGAGTGCTGAACAGACAAAACACAGACTGTGGTGTCTCAGGCAGGAGGCATTATTTCACATCAGGAAGCATAAGTTCTAACACAGGCAGGACACGAGCTCATATCTCATCTAACCCACTTACGCTCACTCACACAGACTCACAGAAATCAATAAGCTCTTACTTTGTCTAGCGAGCGCTTCAGCTGGAAGTGGAACTTCTCCTTGACCTCGTCCAGGCGTTGCTTCAGTTTGGGCTCTTCGGACGAGCCCTGGTACTTGCGGGCCAGCTGCAGGTAGCAGGGCCATTTGGCCGAGTCGAAACCCCAGTGACAGGTTCTCTTGTCCGGCGATTTGTGCGAGTGCATGACGAACTTCTGCGGGGAGAAGAGCAGCTGGCACTCCACACACTGAATGCAGGGAGCCTCGGGCTGAGTGTAGAACTGGGGCACGAACAGGCCCTGGCACTTGCCCAGACACTGGTGCTCCACCTGGAAGCTGCTGTCGCTCTCCTTGAGCAGGGCCTGAGCAGACAGCTTCCCGCTGGGGTCGGATGGCAGAGCTGTGCCTGGACGGAGCAGAGCGTTACACAGGCGCTGGGCGTCGGTCAGCGTGATGAGACCGCAGGACGGCGCATTGAAGGGCAGGATTCCCAGCACTTTGAGAATGTGGAGCTGCTCTGCATCACAGCGGGAGCAGTAAACGTAGAGCTCATCACACACGGTGTTGATCTGCTGAAGAGAAAAGTCACGCAGCACTGAGTTCAGCACCTGAGGCAGGCACAGGCGCTTCTCACCCCCCACCACGAAGCACGAGATGGACTCTCCCTCCAGCACAGAGTGGGTCAGCTCTGTGGAGCTGTCAGAGGGCACCAGCAGGGGGCCTCCTCCCAGCACAGGGGGCGAGGGCAGGGGCGGCATGCCCGCGGGCGAGTGCTCGTGTCCGGTGCGGGCCGAGAAGGCAGCAGGGCCCCCAAGAGAGCTCTGACTGCTCAGAGTGAACTGAGCCAGAGTGTGTTTAAGTCCAGGGCTGAGGTCCAGGGCCTTAGCTCCGCCCAAATGTAGCTCCGCTCGCCCTTCCAGCTCCAGCTCAGAGCCGAGACGACCCTCTGGCAGCTCACGCTTCACTTTGGGAGGTTTCTGAAGCTGGTCCAGACTGCGCCTCTTTAAGTTCATCTCCGCCATGACGCGCTTCTTGATGGGAGCATCCTCCAGCCGCTCTCGGTACAGGCGCTTCAGGCTGCCTTTGAGCATGCTCAGCTCTTTAAAAGGGGGCTTCAGGCTGGTCTGGGTGCTGGCCATGTCAAACATAGGTCACTGTCTCTGTCTGCGGTGAAGTCTTATATTCCACTGAACGAGTCTCTCCAAGATTCTTTTCAAATGAGACAAATGTTCTGGCTCTTACACACATGCATGGTGCTGCTGGCAATGTTCACTCAATGTTTAGATCTTCTTCTCTTTTTTCACCTAAAAGAAAACAAAAAGACAGTTAAAATCATGCATTACACTGAATTGTTCTCTGTAAGTAAACTATTGTGTATACAGTGAAACAATCGCATCAGATGGTGCTGTGGCCCATGTAATCTCCAAGAGTTAAAATGTTTTATAGCCACTATCAGCTGAAGGCTGGAGGTCAGGGGCTGTTTGCATGGCCCACTAAGCCAAATGGCCATTACCATACTTCACACAAACACACTGCTTTTCCAGACCTTGTAATTGAACCCTGGGGACATTTGCATTTAGGTTTTCACTAAAGGCTTCGAAGCAAACTTCCAACACCAAGTGAGAATTTTAACAAGCAAAACCAGGTGAGCGGCTCGAAATTCCCCCACAACAACCCTGCCCCTCTTTTCCATGACATTGTGAATGCTAAAGGCTGATACACAATGGTCAAAAAACATGTCACTTTGCAAATGAAAGTGCCCTTCCCAACCATATTGTGCCTTCCCCTTAGGTCTGCTTACCCCACGCTGACCCCATCAGCTCCGCGAAAAACAATTGATAAAAGCTTTAACAGCGGTCGTCCTCTGCTCTCAGTCCTTTCACAGCATGACACGCTGCATTGTGGAAAGCGGTGTTTTCCCCTTTCAACTCTCTGCTTTACTGCGGCGGACACCAAGGTAAACAAGACTTCACTGCCTTCCCCAAATAATTGAAGCCTGATAATGGTAGCTACTGCATTATGACACAGAAATAACGCACGATCCGCAGTTCAACCAAGCCTCAATCGCAAAAAAATCATCTATATCAAGCTATTAAACTGGCGCAGTGAAGCAATTTGGAGTGTCAGTCATTTTTGTTTGTCAGAAAATGCTGCTCTGCGTAAAGCTCCCGACGCACACACGGGCGAATGGATGTTTTGTAGGCGTTTTACAGCAAAAAATCTCTATAGGCTGATGTGAAAGGCAGTGGCTGCACAATTAAACCGCGGACCAATGACTGCGCGACTCGCCGTGTGATACATTGAAGGGCTCCCCGTATGTCTGCGTAAATCCACACCCGAGCGATATAAGACCATGCACGCAGCAGCTCCTCGTCCGTGGATGTACAGTATAGTTGCGGTCAAATTTGAGGCAGATTTATCCAGGTGTCATCCGTCGCTGGGGTGTTTTTTGGTGCAAGGACACGGCGTGAGAGAATCCACCACCCCTCCTCCTCCTCCTCTTCTTTCTCTCCAGACTGCAAGCTGGTGCTCTTCTCTCCTCTTCTCTCCTTCTCTTGCTGCTGCTGCTGGTTGGTCCGCCACGACAACAGCAGAAGCAGTGGTATGCAGACAAGCGCTGATAATGACATTCACTGTCTCTCTACACACACGCTCCTCTTACTACAGTCTGGTCACCGCGGTTCAGCCATTACAACACATCCATCAGACAGACAGAGGGGATTTCAAACGTGACTCTATGCGTAAAAGTAAAAAAAAATGTGTCCGAGCCAGCAGCAGTGGTCTCATCCCACACAATCAGCAAAATAACACCTAAATAAGTCTGATTGACAGTTTAAATGATTTAAAACTGCAGCGAATTGTACAGAAACAGCACATTTTACACTACATTAATAAAAAGCTAACAAATTGCGTCTTTAAATAGTATTTTGCGCAGCTTGTTCCACTGACCCAGCTTGAAATACTGACAATAAACCATAGTAATAACATATTTAATAGTTGTAAATAAGCTTGTCGGTGATAACAAAAAGCTGGTGTTAAAATAACAACGTGGTTTTGTAAAACTAGCAAAAAATCAGAGATTACAGTGAGAGGGGGTGTCCCGTAAAGGTTAATATTAATGCGGGGCTAACCGGCTAGCACCAGACTGCTAACAGCTAAAACGCGTAAAGCCGTTGACGCCGAAATAAACAATCAACGTAAAATCCACTAAACAGGAAACGTTCTCGCGCTGTTTTTTTGGACGTGACAATCTGTTAAAAAACGCCACATTTAAAAGCTGTAAACACTCGCCTGGTACGGTGTTGCTGCCGGAGCGGGTGTATAGTCCTCTCTCGTCCGTGGTCCTCTCGACACTGTCTGGAAAAGCCGAGCGGAGCGAGCGCAGACACAGCCCCAGAGCGTCACTGCGCACGAGGAGACGTCACCGGCTGACGGAAACTATGCGGGGGTGTCTGTGCTCTGTCTGTCCGCCTGTCTGGGTCTGTCTGTCTGTCTGTCTGTCTGTCTGTCTGTCTGTCGCTCCTCTGGCACGAAGTCTGGGGAGGTTTGTGTTTCCGAGTTGCAGAGAGAAGAGAGGAGGGCGCGCGCACAGAGAGGAAGTTGTGCTCGTGAGGGAACGTAGCCGACTAGTGGAAGAGGCCCGCAGTGAAGGAAGAAGGGTTTTTTCTTACCCTTGAACTAAGAGAAAGAAAAACACGGGGGAGTGGTTTGGATGAACATTTAACTTAGTTATAATGAAACAGAAACATAGCCTAAATGAACAAGACACTGTATTCAAGCCAGTTTGTTTCTTTTTACTACTACTATTACTACAACTACTACTAGGCCTACTTTCTACTTAATAACATTTAAACCATAATGGAGATTTTATTAGCCATATGTATTCAGGGAGGCTGGTATCAATGGGAGGTGGGCTAAACCCCTCCTGTCATTTCAGGAAAGAAAATATGGTTATAACTAAAAAATATATTATACTGTATATATAGAAAATATAAACCTTAAATGTTTATGAGTTGTTGTGTTGCAATTATAGTTTCATAACTGAATTATGTCAGTTTAGCTGACATAATTAGCGTCCTAAAAAAAAAAAAAAAAAGCAGGAGTACAAACTGCAGGAGTATGGGAGGATGATTGACAGGTGCAGCAATTTTAATATATTTCTGCGGTTATTAATAAGTGCAGTTATGTAGCATCAATTGTTTGTAATGTCTAAATCAGCGGTTGTCAAAGTGGGGGTCAGGACCCCTCAGGGAGTCGCAAAGTAAAATCGGGGGGTCGTGAGATTATTTCAAGATGTAATTTCCAATTATGACTTCGTTTTTAATCGTTTTATAACTTTAGCATCAGGTTTGACTGGAAATTGGTATTTAAACCAATATTTCACAAAAATAAATGAAATTTAGCCTATTTAATGGTTTTACAACTAAAGTTTTTCAAGTCATCCATTTATTCTGCTGTAGGGGTCGCAATTGGTTACATCAATATTTTGGGATCCCAGTCTGAAAAGTTTGAAAACAGTGTGAGTTTGGTACATATACGTGTCTGTCTTGTGTTGTTCTGACACACGCATGTCTCTGTTTTGGTGCTTTTGAGCTGTTTGGGGGAGATTTTTTTTTCTAAGCTGATTACTGGCTGTTTTTCTGAATTTGTAAAGAATAAGATGATAACTCATTACTGTGTTTTTCTGGTGAGTTAGTGTTGTGTTATGTAGCCCCTCTGCTCAAAGTTGTCACCAGCTGCCATTGTATGTATTTATTAGAAAATAGTTTTAGCATGTGCTAGCTTAGCCTACACTTTGAGTAAACTGTTAATGAAGGCTTGCATAAAAGCATATTTTTTGGTTGGAAGTTTTTCCTGAACAAAAAAACAGATACAAATGTGTGTATAAATGAATCTTCATCATCGTGCTTCGTCCTGTTGGATTCCACAATTTGTCTCAATCGCAGCACCATAATTCAGTCCCGTTCATTGTTTGATGTTTCTGCCCACATTAACCGTCTGTTCTTCCCAATTCTAAATCAATTCTTGCAGGCCATTGTAACGAATAATGTCTTTTATGGATATTCTTGAGAAAATCTTCAGAATCTATTTGGCTTCTGACTTCCATGTTGGTAAGATTGTCCATCCGTGTGATCTTAAGCATCTTCCTATAGCTCCACATCTCAAATTATGGCTCAAGAACGTCTTTTTATGATCAACTATTTGGTGGAAAAGACGACGTTTTCCAATAAAGTACCTCACCTTTAAAGACAAAAATAATAAGAGTGTTGTTTTAATCTTTTACACAGATATACTGGGCTGTTCAAACCTTTAACACTCAGGCAGACGATCAATATTAACCAAACTAAATCAGATAATACTGTGACTGTTTGACTGAGACACTATAACTAAAACCTGAAGCAATTAACGTTACAGACGACCTATTACACAACATCGACTTCTAGTTTTAAACCAGGTTGTTTCTCTTCTCAATTAACCTTCCAAAGTTGCATTTAGAGTGACTCATGCATATTTGAGAGATCGTTATTCTCCAGTGAACGAGCCTCACGACACTTCAGTCAGTCCTTGTTTAATTCTGGTTCAGTGCTGGTTTGAACATTTTGCAGAACAATTCAAACAGTATACTGAATCAAATGGTTTTTTTTTGCTAAATTTTGGCCACATTGGTCACGTGCCCTGGAACTTCCTGGCCCAGTGGTAGGGTTGTAGTCGACCAAAGAAATTCTTGGTCGACTAAAAACATGTCCCATCGACAGATTAATCGACTAAAAAGTGGGGCGGGCAAAGGCTCTGAAGCTAAAAGTAGAGTGTCCAAAATATTATCAATGTTAAAACTGGTGGTAAAATTAGATACTCATTTGAACAAATAACATAACATTAACAGGACAAATATTTGAACAAAATCGGATATTTTCTGCAAAATAATCTTGAGTTTCATCAAAACTGGTTTGAAACTAAAATGTTCAATCATAACTTGGATTTTTTGTTGAAAATGTCAGTCCATGTATAAAAATCTGACTTTCTGAAAGGACTTTAACTCTCATTGTGAGAATCAAGTTTATTCTTTAGTATCAAAATCAGGTTGGAAACTGTTTTGTGACACTCTGCAAGAAACCTGCTCAAAAAAGACAAATATTCTGTAGTTCCTGCAAAATATAGTTTAAACAGAAAATGAAGAGGAAACAGTGTATAAAAAGACAGTTCAGACCAATGATTTTGTTACTGTTGAAGACAAATTCCTTAATCTAAATAAAATAATTAGTCGACTAACATTTTGGTCGACCAAGACTTCATCGACCGATTAATCGACTAAACCAGTGTTTTTCAACCACTGTGCCGGGGAACACTCGTGTGCCTTGAGATGCTGCCAGGCGTGCCAGTTTTCAACATTTAATCTGGAAAATAATCTTACTTCGATTTAATGAAAGGATTCAAGCGTGTTTGGAACTTTTTACAGTAAGAATGAAAGCAAATCCAATTACCATTACAAATTTACAGAATAATTTACAGATGTTCTGTGTAACTTTTCCAATAAAAGGTTCTGTCATTATGAAGATCTAATAACATTGACCAAAATGTCCCAAAATAAGACATGAAGCACATTTAGCATGTATTTGTTACTAGGTTTTATTTGTATAAAAATGCCACCAATTACCACTTGGCTTTGTTGTGTCACATGCTTCTCTCTACTCAGATAGATTAGAGGTTTAATGAAAGATTTCAAGCACAGCAATGCAAAAAGCAAGCGAAAACGAATCGTTTTGTGTTCCAAAATAGCTTGATTTGGCCATATTTTATAGGTGGTGTGCCGCGGAAAAACTTTAAGCACAAAAGTGTGCCATGACTCAAAAAGGTTGGGAAACACTGGACTAAACGACTGAAGAACTACAGCTCTACCCAGTCGCCTTGGCTCTCTGAAAAATCTGGTCCGCTGGGAAAATAAGTTGAATAACCTGCTTTATCTAATGAAATATTTTGAAGGTGTAACATTTTGGATAACTTATTTATTTTTTTAATAAATTGAATTTAACTGAACATTTTCAGAACTTGAATTTTTGATGCATGTTTTTTTTTTTTTTTTTTAATGCCTCCATTCAATTTATTTCAGTCCAGCTAGAGGTCAGGTATCACAGGACTAAAAACGTTCCAAAAAAGCAGGAAGTACAGTCGTCCAATCAGTGAGCAGGAGAGGAGTGGTGCATTGGCCAGAACCAACAGAGTTGAAGTTGCAGACTGAATGTGTTTGACCTTGTGTCAAATATTTATAATATAATATAAGATTTAGTACCTTTTAATTACAAGTTTACCACATAGAAACAGCAACAATCACTGACACATGTTTATGTTCTACTTCCTGGACGACAAAACAACCAAAAAGCAGTGATTGGTTAAATAAAAAAGTCCACGTCTCCTGTGAAGCGAACAAACCACAATCACTGCGGTTACATGATCAGGGAAATCAGATAGGCTAGAAAACCGGACTCTATTTGGTTTTCCCCTCAAACCAGTCGGACCAGTTTTGCTCCTGTGTACATGCATGAGAGTAAACCGATTACCCTGGGGAGACAAGTCCTGCTGTGTCAGATTCACTACTGCATGTAATTTGTTGAACTACTTTAACATTGTTAATGTTGTTTATTTTATTAACTGTTTGTAATACTGTTTGTTAAATGACACACAGTTTTTTCTGGAACATGTAGGCTGTTTTAAACATGGAGTTAAATGTGAGATTGTGTGTGCCACTTTGTGCAAGGCACTTTATAGTTTGAAAATTCTTAATTTATTGTTGAAATGTGAAGTGGACAGGGGTTGTGAGCATGCTCAGTTGCATTTGTCCAGCTGCAGACCGATTGTCTGTTTACATGAGTCTGAAATCAGACTACAATCGGTCGGGACCACATGCGCCAACTGGTTTTTCCGAAAACCAGTTTACAGCTCCTCAATAGGTCTGCCCGGGTTTACATGAGCTTTGAAAAACCGGTTTAAATCGGACTAGGCTAGTTATCCAGTTTTCCTGGCCTCCATGTAAACGCCCTGAGTGATGTCAGACTGGTTCCACAAAGGCTGCATTTTTTATATTTAAAACTTCAAAATCATGTTCCAACAGTGTAAAGTTTGTTGACTGTAGGAGCTAATTTAGAGGCTGATAATGCAGACCTTAAAAACAAAAAGTGCATTTTGGGAAATTAACCATTAAAGTTACAATGTTCCATCAAACTCTATGGATGAAGTGGATTAAATAAAGAAATAAAATAGCATTTTTAGGAGCTGACTGAACAATCAACCAAATAATCCACGGTTTATCGAGTTTATACTTTATTCCAACGCTGCTGTCACTTGGTCTCAGTTGTTTCTAAACGCTGGTGAGCTGTTTGTTTGACATTGATACACATGTTGTAATTGAAATACATTGGTAGGAGTGAGACAAATGAATGTGACATTGATTTTGCTGTAATAATATCGCTCTGTGGACTGTGGGGAGTAAATTAATCTCAAATGAGCTGTGAGCACCGAGCGTCCATTAAAACTACACACAGACAAAGAAGAAGAAGACAGAATTATACTGGTGTTTATAAGAGACTTGTTTGTGTTTGTTTAGTGTGTTCTGATCGGTTTGAAGCACATTTTACACACATATTATAGTCAAGTTTGTGAAGAAAAACAACAACAACAACAAAACAGTTGATTTGCAATGGATCAGTTCCAAAAACAAAAACACAACATCTGATTTTTGGTGCAGATAAATTAGATAAATAGACTTTATATCTGAGCTTTTTACAGTATAATGAAAATACAGTTTCTGATTTTTCTGAGTGAGAAAGGAAAGAGAGAGAGCAAGAGAAAGTAAAGAGGAAGAGAAAGAGAGAGGAGAAAGGGAGAAAAGAGACAAAAGAGAGAGAGAGAGAGAGGAGAGAGAGAAGAGAGAAAGAAGAGAGAGAGAGACAAAGGAGAAAAAGAGAGAAGAGAAAGAGAGAAGAGAGATGAGAAAGAAGAGATAGAAGAGAAAGAGAGAGAAGAGGAAAAGAGAAAGAGAGAGAAAAGAGAGAGAAGAGAAAGAGAGAAGAAAGAGAGAAAAAGAGAGAAAATAGAAGAGAAGAGAAAGGAGAGAAGAGAAGAGAGAAAATAGAAAAAGAGAAAAGAGAGAGAAGAAAAAAGAGAAAGAGAGCGAAGAGAAAAAGAGAGAAGAAAGAGAGAAAAGAGAGAGGAGAGAAGAGAAAGAAAGAGAAGAGAGAGAAGAGAAAGAGAGAAGAAAGAGAGAAAAGAGAGAGAGAGAAGAGAAAAGAGAAAGAGACAAAGGAGAAAAAGAGAGAAGAGAAAGAGAGAAAAGAGAAAGAGAGAGAAGAGAAAGAGAAGAGAAAGAGAGAGAAAAAAGAGAAGAGAAAGAGAGAAGAAAGAGAGAAAAGAGAGAAGAAAGAGAGAGAGAGAGAAAGAGAGAAAAAAGAAGAGAAGAGAAGGAGAGAAAGAGAAAGAGAGAAAAGAGAAAGAGAGAGAAGAGAAAGAGAGAAAAGAGAAGAGAGAAAAAGAGTAAAAGAGAAAGAGAGAGAGAAAATAGAGAGAAGAGAAAAGAGAGAGGAAAGAGAGAGAAAAGAGAGACAAGAAAGTGAGAGAGAGAGAAAAGAAAGAGAGAGACGAAAGAGAGAAAGAGAGAGGAGAGAGAGAGAACAAAGAAATAGGGAGGGAGAGTGTGAAAAGAACTCACATGACTATAACTGACACAAAACTTTAAGGCAGAAGTCTTTTTTTTTTTTTTTAAGTTAAACCACCTTTTACTGTTTAAAACTTGTCCCATTAAGTAAAATCCCATCCCACATAAAACAAAGAACAAATGTAGTTTATTATTACAATCTGTTTACAACAAATGAAGATTAATTCTGATTTTTATTTCAGAAAGCTTGAGTTCATAAAAGCACTGCGTTTAGACAATGAGAATGAAAGAAAATTAAGATTTCACTGTTATTTTGTCATCCTGGCATCTGTAATTGTAAATAATCAGTAAATAATCCCAACAAATGCTTATAGAAAGTTGTTTAAAAATGTAAACAAGATGATTTTTTTCTCCAGTTTATCAGTGGTTTCTCATGAGGAGGATCTACAGTTACGACATCAGAGCCAAACGTACCTCAGCCTCTGTTTTATGGCCCGTTTCTTAAAGGTCACGAGGTCGTCTGCTGTGCCTGCCGGTGATCATGACGGTTAATAAAACCTGCACCGGGCCGAGCCGAGGTCAAACTGTCCAGAGAGAGAAGAGCTTTGTTTACATGATCCACGTTTGTGTCTCAGGGATAAAAATACTTAAAGTCACTTATAGTCACTTATAGTTTTGATGAAGAGAACAGTTGTGGAGGAAGAGAAATGACACTGTGTCTAGTCGGGGTTTAGTTTTTCTCTCCGTCAGTTTCTCCTTCTTTACTTCTCCACTGCTTTCTCTTCTCCTTTCTCTTTTTAATTCATTGCTATCTGTCTCCACTCTCCCTTCACTCTCTATCTCTCTACTCTCTCTCTTTCTCCCTGTCACTCTCTATCTAATCTTTCCCTCTCTTACACCATTCTCTCTCCCCACTGCCGCCCCTCTTCCTTTTCTTTCTCCTCTCTCTCTATCTCTCCCATTCTCACCCCCTCTCTCTTTCTCTCTCTCTTTATCTTCCTCTCTCTCTCCCTCTCTTTCTCTCCCTTTCTCTATCTCTCTCCTCCTCCTCCTCTCTCTTTCTCCCATCACACTCTATCTAATCTTTCTCTCCCCACTCTCCCCTCTCTTACACCATTCTCCCTCTCTCTCCTCTCTTTCTCCCTCCCTCTTTTTCTCTCTCTATCCCCCCTCCCCCCTCTCTCTCTTTCTCTCCCCCCTCTCCCTCTCTTTCTCTCTCTCCCCCTCTCTCCTCTATCTCTTCTCACTCTCTCTCTCCCTACCTCTCTCCCTCTCTTTCTCTCCTCCTCTCTCTCCCTCTCTTTCTCACTCTCTTTCCCTCCTCCTCTCTCTCTCTCCCTCTCTTTCTCTCTCCTCTCTGTCTCTCCCCTCTCTCTCTCCCCTCTCTCTCACTCTCTCTCCCTCTCTTTCTCTCCTCCTCTGTCTCTCCCTCTCCTCTGTCTCTCTCTCTCCCCTCTCTTTCTCCTCGTCCCTCTCTCTACTCCCCTGCCCCCCTTTCTCTCCCTCCCTCTTTCTCTCTCTCCCCTCTCTCCTCTACCCCCCCTCCCCCTCCTCTCTCTCTCTCTCTGCAGACCTCAGCAGTTGTATTGTGTCCTGTCGTTCGTTCGTTCGTTCGTTCGTTCGTTGCGGCAGCATCGATCGTGTCCATAAAGCGTCAGTGTGACTGTGGCTGCACTACATTAATCTCATATGTGCAATAATAATAGAGTGAGCAGCACGATCATTAGAGCCGCGGCGGAAGGATGGAGCGGTGACAGCGCAGAGGAGAAAAACTATAGTACTGCTACTACTGCTGACGGCAAACACCAGGCTGTACTAAACTATTATATATAAAAGAAAATACTATAATACTTCGACAGAATATTGCCACTCTGTGACGGGCAAATCAGCGCCTTACAAAGATGACTGACATATACATTGAAAACTTCAATAATGCGTGTATCAGTTGCTTGAATATACATTTATGTTAATATGAACATAATGTGACTGTCTGACAAAAATATTTCTATTTCATTTGCAGTTTTCTGGAAAAAATGTATCAGGTATAACTTGATACAATCAGGTAATTACTTGATACTATCAGGTAATTACTTGATACTATCAGGTAATTACTTGATACTATCAGGTAATAACTTGATACTATCAGGTAATAACTTAATAGTATCAGGTAATAACTTGATACAATCGGGTAATCACTTGATACTATCAGGTAATTACTTGATACTATCAGGCAATAACATGACATCAGGTGATCACTTAATACTATCAGATAATAACTTGATCCTATCAGGTAATAACATGATATCAGGTAAGAACTTAATACTATCAGGTATAACTTAATACTATCAGGTAATTACTTGATACTATTAGGTAATAACGTGATATCAGTTAATAACTTGATATTATCAGATAATAACTTGATACTAGCAGGTAATAACGTAAAAATTTGTTTCCCAAAACTTTTTTTTAATGTAAATTTGTATCACATTATCTGATTACTTGTATATTGTCCTGTTAAATAAATAAATGAGATCATTTTCATTTTGATGATCAGAGCAGAAATAACTGAATACAATACGGAAGCTCAGTACTGCTAATCTCTACTTTTTTTTTTCTCAGTTGTATCAAGAAATGTCATGATAACTATCAGGTAATAGCGTGATGCTATCAGGTAAATAACGTGATACTATAAGGTAATAACGTGATACTATCAGGTAATAACAAAATACTATTAGTAATAACGTGATACTATCAGGTAATAACGTGATACTATCAGGTAATAACAAAATACTATTAGGTAATAACTTGATACTATCAGGTAATAACAAGATACTATTAGGTAATAACGAGATACTATCAGGTAATAACGTGATAGCAGGTAATAACTTGATACTATCAGGTAATAAACTTGATATCAGGTAATAACTTGATACTATCAGGTAATTACTTGAAAATTAGTTTCCCAAAACTTTTTTTTGTATAAGTATTACCTAATTAGTAATTAAGTAATTAAGTAAGTAATTACCTGATTACATTGTACATTGTCCTTTTTTTAATTTTGATGATCAGAGCAGAAATAACTGAAGACAATACGGAGACTCAGTACTGACAATCTCTACTTTTTTTTTTTTTCAGTTCATGAAATATTATGAAATTTCATGATAACTATCAAGTATTAACGTGATACTATCAGGTATAACGTCATACTATCAGGTAATAACGTCATACTATCAGGTAATAACAAAATACTATTAGGTAATAACTTGATACTATCAGGTAATAACAAGATACTATTAGTAATAACGAGATACTATCAGGTAATAACGTGATAGCAGGTAATAACTTGATACTATCAGGTATAACTTGATATCAGGTAATAACTTGATACTATCAGGTAATTACTTGAAAATTAGTTTCCCAAAACTTTTTTTTGTATAAGTATTACCTAATTAGTAATTAAGTAATTAAGTAAGTAATTACCTGATTACATTGTACATTGTCCTTTTTTTAATTTTGATGATCAGAGCAGAAATAACTGAAGACAATACGGAGACTCAGTACTGACAATCTCTACTTTTTTTTTTTTTTTCAGTTCATGAAATATTATGAAATTTCATGATAACTATCAAGTATTACGTGATACTATCAGGTAATAACGTCATACTATCAGGTAATAACGTCATACTATCAGGTAATAACGTGAAACTATCAGGTAATGACATGAAAATATCAGATAATAAAGTGATACAAATATGTTTTTTTAATTATCAGGTACGTGAAAAGTTTTTTTTTTATATTTGAATCACGTTATTACCTGATACTAACAAGTTTTTACCAGTAAATTACATTTGTATCATGTAATAATGCTTTTACGTGATAAATAACATTTTCTTTTTTTAATGTCTGTTTGGTATCAGGTAATATCACACTATTATTTTTTTTGTATCATGTTATTACCTGATAGCATCACATTATTACTTGATCATGAAATTTTGTGATACAACTGGAAAAAAAATAAATAAATAAATTGGCAGAGCTTCTGTAAGACAATGATGTGAAACAGTTGTAGAAAAGTTTGTTTTACATAATGTGAGTTATTATTTAAAGAGTTGTACAAGGGTTAGACTGTCAATACATATAAAAGAAAATGAAACTATAGCTTTTTAATCGTGTATGTGTTTCAGTGAGTTGCTTATGGCTCTGAAATTGCACTGTTGCTTTACGTATTTGTCCAAGATTTTATAATAGCCACTAAAACTTCACAGCCTGTCAATCCTTCTTTGTATAAACATTATCTTACCCAGTACATTTCTTATCACTGCAGCACAGACTTGTTTCCATTAGAGCCACAGTGTTGGTCTGATGTCGGTGGAGTTGAAGTGGCCCCTGGAGGAGACAGTTTCATATGAGCTACAAAAATCAATGAGTCCATTCACTTTTGTCTGGGCCTCCGGAAGTCTGCTCCGGACTCTGGACCATGAGGATCGAACTGGATGAAATTTCAACACTTTTGACAACCACAAATATCACTGTGTTTTTTGATGGTGCGCAGAGGATTAAGTTTTTAACAGTCACAACTATAAAAAGTGGTTGGATCATTGTGAAGCCAGGTTGAAAAACTGAGCAGTTCAAGTCAAATGTTTGTTGTCTATGAATATCAAAATCAGGTCGAAAATCACTTACTGCAGTCAGTAAAATTGCAAAAAACACTCTTTCTAACAAAGTCTATTGACTTTTTGGCACTTTGACAGCATAAAAAACATGAGAGGGAGGAGATATGAGAGAGAAGGAGGAGAGAGGGAGGGAAAAGGAGGGGAGGGATGAGAAGAAGGAAAGGAGAATGGGGAGAAGGGTATTAGAGGGAAGAAGAAGGAAAAAAGGGAGGGAGCGAGAAGGAAAAAGAGAAAGAAGGAGGAGGAGATTAAAAGAGAGAAGGGCGGAGAGGGGGGTATGGGGAGAGGAGAACGTAGGGGCAGAGAGGAGAGGAGAGGAGAGAGAGAGAGAGAGAGAGAGAGAGGCAGTCTGAATCGAGGATTAGAAGAGTGGTTAAGCCTTCCCCTCTCCAGCTGCTGCGTCTCTCCTCCTGCTCTGGTCACGTGACTGCTGTCTGAGGAGTCCCGGCGGCGGCGGTGGCTGGCCGGGGGTCAAAAGGTCACGCGCACCTCCGCCCTCCCACAACCGAGGTGGCGAAGAGGTCATCAAAATCATGAACTGTCAAAAATAATAAACAGGATCGACTCGTGCGCGGCCGTAGTCTCCATCACCACGGCGACGCACGGACGCACCAGGCACTTTGTCACGCCTCATAAAACGCGATATATTGTCTTAATTAAATCCGATTCGAGTCAAAATTACCCCTCCTCGTGTGACAAATCCTCCGTCGCCGCGCGCAGGACGTAGATGAATTCCTTGTGCGTATTCCCAACTCCCAAGACGACTGGTTTTGACATTGTTCCGCGTCCTTACGGTTCTGGGACATGTGATGACGCCTCCCCCCTCCACCTCCACGCGGGACGGTTCACCAAAGCTCCCGGTGCAGGCAGGAGAAGAGGAGGAGGAACCTTGTGTAATTAATGATGTAAAATATGCAAAAGAAAGCAGTTTCCTTGAGGGATTAATTAGCAGGAAGTACTAGACTTGTAACTAAACGCAGGCCCTTTAGTAAAACATATACAGTGATTTAAGGTGCTCCAGTTTTCACAATTACGGTGTTTATGAGTGCACGTGAATGCAGCGCGGTGGGAAAGGGGGGTTATGTTTGTATGAGGGGGAGGAGAGAATGAGAGGAGAGAAGGAGAGAGGAGAAGAGACAAGGAGAGAGTGGAGAGGAGAGAAGGAGAGAGGGGGAGAGGAGAGAAGAGAAGAAGAGGAAAGGATAGAGGAGAGAAAGAGAGAAGGAGAGGGAGAAGAGGAGGAGAGAGGGGGAAGGGGGAAAAGGGAAGAGAGGAGAGAAAGAGAGGAAAGAAGAGAGGAGAGGGGAGAGAGGAGAAGAGAGGAGAGAGGAGAGGAGAGAAGGAGAGGAAAGAGAATAGAAGCAGAGAGGAGAAGAAAGAGGAGAGAGGGAGAGGAAAGAGGAGAGAAGGAGAGAGAAAAGGAGAGGAGGACAAGAGAAGGGGAGGGGGGAGAAAAAAGGAGAGAGGAGAGAAGAGGAGAGAAGGGAGAGAAGAGGAGAGACAAGAGAAGGAGAGAGGGGAGAGGAGAGAAAAGAAGGGGAAAGAGAGAGGAGGAGGGGAGAGGAGCGAGGGAGAGAAGAGAAAATGAGAGAGGGGGAGAAAGGAGAGTGGGGAGATAAGAGGGAGAAAAGAGAAGAAAGAGAGGGGAGAAGAGAGAAAGAGGGGAAAGATTAGGGGAGAGAAGGAAAGGATAGAAAGAGAGAGGGACGAGAAAGGGGAGCAAGGAGAGAGAGGGAGAGAAGAGAGAGGGAGAGAGCAGAGAAGGGGGAAAGAGAGAAGGATAGAGGGGAATCGAGGAGAGCGGGTGAGAGAAAAAGAGAGGAGAAAGGGAAAGGAGAGAAGGGAGAGGGAATGAGGGAAAAGAGAGCAGAGAGAATGATTGAAGAAGCAGAGAGAAAATAGGGGAAGAGAGAATGAGAGGAAAAAGAGGATGAGAGAGAGAAGAGATAAGAGAAGAAAAGAGGAGGGGGAGAGAGAAAGAGAGGAGAAGGGAAAGAGCGAAAGAGAGGAGGAGAGAAAAGTAAGAATAATAGAAGAAAAAGAGAAGGAGAATATCAGAAGAAAGACAGAATGAGAAAGAAGAGAGGTGCTCCAGTTGTCAGAATTACTGTGTTTACCGGAGCACTTGAATGCAGCGCAGTGTAAAGGGGTTTNTCTGAGCACGCTGCTCAGTGATTGTAGTGGAAAGATCGTGTGTAATTAACAAACTTCACTGTACTTCAAGGATATTAAACCATAACATGTGATTAATGACGAGAAGAAAGACTTGAGGATGTATATTTTCTAAAGACACTACTTCCTTGTGCTTTTAGTCTGAAAATATTGAGCAAACCTCCAAAAAAAACTCAAATCCAAGCAGTAAGAGTTGAAAGACATGAGAAGGAGGAGAAGAGGAGGAGGAGGAGGAGGGGAAGAGGAAGGGGGAGAGGAGAAGGAAGGAGGGAAAAGGGAGAAGGGGGAAAAGGAGAGGAAGAGAAGGGAAAAGGAGAAGGAGGAGGAGAAGGAGGAGGAGAAAAAGGAGGCGAAGGAGGGGAACCAGGAGGAGAGCGGAGAAGGAGGAAGGAGAAGGAGGAGGGAGAAGAGAGGAGGAAGGAGGAGGGAAAGAGAAGGAGGAGGAGAAAAGAGAGAAGGGGGAGAAAGGGAGGGAGGGGATGGAGAGGATGGAAGAGCAGGAGGAGGAAGAGGGGAAGAGGAGGGGGGAGAGGAGGAGAAGGAGGAGGGTAAAGGAGAAGGAGGGTAAAGGAGAAGAAGGGAAAAGGAGGAGGAAAGAGAAGGGAAAAGGAGGAGAAGGGGGAGGAGAAAGAGGAGGGAAAAGGAGGAGAAGGAGGAAGAGGAGGGTGAAGGAGGAGGAAGAGGAGGGAGGAGGAGGAGGAGAGGAAGAGGAGGGAAAAGGAGAGAGAAGGAGGAAGAGGAGGGTGAAGGAGGAGGAAAGAGGAGGGAGGAGGAGGAGGAGGAAGAGGAGGGAAAAGGAGGAGGAGAAGGAGGAGAAAAGAGAGAAGGGGGAGAAAGGGAGGGAGGATGGAGAGGATGGAAGAGCAGGAGGAGGAGGAAGAGGAGGGAAAAGGAGAAGGAGGAGGAAGAGGAGGGAAGAGAGAAGGGGGAAAAGGGAGGGAGGAGGATGGAGAGAGAAGAGGAATGGAGACTTGGGGAAAAGGGGGAAAGAGAAAAGGAGAATGAGGGGGAGAGAGGAGAGGAAAAGAGACATGGGGAGGAGAGGAAGAGAGAGAAGGAGAAGAAGGAGGAGGAGGTGAAATAAGAGAAGGGGGAGAGAGGGAGGGAAAAGGAGGGAGAGAGAAGAGAACGAAGACTTGAGGAAGACAAAGAGAGAGAAAAGGGGAAGGAGAGGTAGAGAGGAGTAGGAGAAGATAAAAAAGAAAAGTGAGGAGGGAGAGAGAGGAGGAGTGGAAAAGAGAGAAAGGGGAAAGAGGGAGGTAAAAGAGGGGGAGAGTAAAAAAGAAGAACAGAGACATTGGGAGGAGAGGAAGAGAGAGGAGGAGGAGGTGAAAAGAAAGAAGAGGGAGAGAGGAGGAGGGAGGGAGGTATAGCGCCTTTAATGTCGTGCTGTGGAAAACCCATAACATCTCCATGGAAACAAGACTGTCAGTTCCTCCAGAAAACTTACATTGTTCCATTAAGACACAGTTTTAGTTTCACTTTCACATAGAGAGAGAGAGAGAGAGAGAAAAGAAAAGAGAGGGGAGCGAGAGAGATGGAGAAAAAGAGAGAGGGAGAAAAAGAGAGGGAGAGAGAGACAGAGAAAGAAAAGAGAAAGAGAGGAAAAGAGAAAGAGACAGAAAGTGAGAGAGAGACAAAGAAAGAGAGAAAAGAGATAGAAAGAGAGAGTAAGAGAAAGAGAGAGAAAGCGAGAGGAGAGAGAGAGAGAGAAAGAAAAAGAGGGGAGCGAGGGAGAGAGAAAGAGAAAAGAGAGAAAAAGAAAGATGGAGAAGAGGAGAGAAGAGAAAGAGAAAAAAGAGACAGAAAGAAAGAAAGAAAAGAGAGAGAAAAGGAGAGAAAGAGAGAAAAAGAGAAGAGAGAGAGTAAGAAAGAGAGAAGAGACAAAGAAAGAGAGGCAGAGAAAGAAGAGGGAGAAAAAGAGAAAGAGAGAGAAGAGAGAGCGAAAGAAATAGAGTGAGAGAAGAGAGAAAGAAAGAGAGAAGAGAAAGAAAGAGAGAGAGAGAAAGAGAGCAAACACACGTCAGTTCAAAACCCACATCTTCAGTTTCCTCTTCTCGTCCAAAAACCAAACCACAGAAAGAGAAATAAAACGTTTATTTTACTGCCGAGTGTTTGTTTTTTCTTTTTTTTCTTTCTTTTTTTTTACACTAATAACAAAAGTCTGAGCGAGAGTTTTCAACGGGCGACAACAACCCAGTAACATCATCAACAAAATAAAAAAAAAATGATTCAAGTAACACATAAACGGACCCATGTTTTTTAACTTGTCGGCTTGTTAAACGTAGCAAAAATATGAAAAAATCCTACTTTTCGTGGGCGTTTTTTCTCGAACAAACAAACGTGGAATGGAAAACGATACAAAACGTAAAGGCGAGAGTGATAACATAATAGAAAGTACATTATATCAAAGAGTTAGGACATCTTCCTTGTACTGTACCGTCAAAAGTACCTCATTTTTGGTCCTGCGTGTGGTATTTTCACAGTCTAAATCAGCGTTAACTATAATAGTGTTACGGCTCCTTCACAACTTCGACCAGAGCAGAAGTTATTATAATAAATCACAGAAATACAGAAATCGTCGTGTGTTTCTATTGGTAGTGTTAACCCCAGTCAAGAAAATAATATAAACCTTTAAATAAACATAAAGATGAAATACAGATGTAATAATTAGATTTTGTTTGAAAGATTAGTGTGATTTAATCTACAGAAAGTGGCGACAAAGTTAAGTTCAGTGATGTGATGTTTGCTCCTTTCACACAAGCACAAACTGATTTAGTTTTTTGGCCAATCAGGGACGCACGTTGTCTCTTGAATGAAAGCAAAAAAAATAAATGGAAAACTAAAAAAAACCATTGTGGATTTCTACAGAAGTTGATTTGAGATGAAACAAAGGGACCCGCTCTTCCTAAAGTGTTGCAGAAGTGAGAGCTCTGGATCTGAGAAGAAAGAATCATCTCTGTGCACATTACGTCAGTTGGCTTGTTTGTATTCAAAATGGCTAACTTCTGCACATAAGAGCATTTCCTGTTAGCGTTAGCATTTAGACACAAATGAAAGTATTCTTCTGATTTGTGAAGTCGTTCACGTGTTTCCTGTAACATTCACCACAAACTCACTGTCACTGTCTGATCTTCTGAGTGTTTATCGTTTTAAACCTCATAGAAATGAACGGAACAGGAAATGCTCGTATGTACAGAAGTTTGCTATTTTGAACATAAACAAGCCAAGCTGATGTTCAGTGCACAAATGGGCGTCTGCAGCTTGATCATTCTCTGTGATGTCAAAACTAAAGATGCATTGTGTAATTTCAGGAGGTGAGAGCGACCTTATCCTTCAGAAGTTGGGTGGGTGACTGGAGCCTATCCCAGTGACTTTGGGCCTTAGGCGGGGAACACCCTGGACAGTGGCTAACTTGTCGCAGGGATAGACAGACAAACATTCACTCTCTCATTCATTCACTAAGGGAAATTTACAGTGATGCCCAATTAACCTAAACATGCAGGTTTTTGGAGGTGAGAGGAAACCCAGAGTATTGAGATGTTGATTTGGTCCGACCCGGGAGTCGAACCCACGTCCTCCTTATTGGGAAGCCAGCGCTCTAACCACTCTGCTACTGTGCACCAAATTAAGACTACATTGTATTTTTAATGATGAATTGATTTGGTGTTTTTTGTAACCCCTTCTCATTCTGACGTCTCTCTGGAGGGCCGTCCCATTTTTTCTTATTGATTTTTGTTTAGTATCTGATAAAAACAAACTATGAAGCACCTGGAAATGTTCAAGATGAAAAGAACATCGTGTCCCTCGTTGTCAAGAGTCAAATCAGCCTCTGGAATGAATCAGACTCAGAACTTTTGAGTAATTTCAGGTCTGTAAAACTAATTTTTACCTCAATTACCACACAGAAATTGTCAAAAACCCAAAATATGTCACATCTACGTAGTGTCATTCAGGGATCATCAGCAGCTTTACCAATCATTATGGTAAAAAAAAAAATATGTAGGCAGAAATTAAGATTCTGTTTTTCTTTTGTGAGCAGAGAAATGTCTCACTTCTGATCACAGCTTCTTAGTTCCAGAAGCTAAAACTACAGCTACCAGCTTCACAAAGACTACAGGACATTTGCTTTGTGCTCCAGAAGGTTCAGAAGACAGTTTTAGTTTGAATTTTAGACGATTTTAATCAGACGTGTGAGAGACAATAAGCCAGAATAAGAAGAGGTTTTTATAAATCTTTGCAGGACACATTGTCGTTTCTGCTTCTGGCTCATGTTTAAAGTTTACTCCACTTATACCCAGAAACAAGGTTAAAGACCAGATCGGCACAAATCTCACAGGTCATACCCCAACAACGCCTCAACCGTCCATAATGTCAGACTGTGGAACATCGCAGAGTACAGTTCCTCCACCAGAAAAGCTACACAGTGCATCTTTAGTGCCTCAGATATTCTTACACGAAAGAATTAGCAACTTTACTGCGCTGATAATATTCAGTTTTCACATAGAGACCACCACAACCCAGTTTGATAACTACGATGTGAGATTTTGCATAGTCCAAAGAATATTTACAATTATTATTATTATTAATATTATGATTATCTTGACAGTAGACTAGTCTTATCATCACATTTATTGCTTTAGCCCTGTTTGGCGTTCTACTGATAAAACAACACCATCAGGACAATAATTCTGTTGTTTGTGTGAAAGGAGCAACACGACTTGTACCTTCCGCTAACAAAAAAAAAGCCTCGTCAGACGTTCATAATATAGTTCAATATAGGTAAATATGTACAGGATTAAAATACGCATTGAATATACAAATCACCAGCTGGAAGATCGGCTCCGGAAGTCCTTTTTCTTTCACTTTTTCCCGCCTTTTTTGAGTGTTCAGCAACGTGGAAGAACGAAGAGTTAGCGGGCTAGCGGAGTGTGCTAACCGCTAACCGCTAACAAAGAGGCCCCGACGACATCTCAGTGCAGTTTTACGAGATACAAAAATACTAATTAGAAAAAAGAAAAAAAAGATGGTTTTAAGGGCTGTGTGGTTGTGAATGGCAGAGAGACTGGATTTGGCAAAAATAAAAATAAAAGAAGCAGCGTAGCAGAGTTGTCCGTGAGAGTCTTTTGTAAAAACATGCAGCGAGTGTAAAAGTGGAGAGAGAGAGAAGAGAGATCAGACGCACTCCTCCGCCGACATCAGGAGAGGGTTTATGTACTCGAAACCGTCAAACTCAGACTGGTCGATCTTCTTCACCACGTCCCTGAAAAAATAAAACACAAAATGTATAAGTCCAATCTGCTTTTTGTCCTTTACTAAAAAAAACTACTGTACAACATTAAAAGATGCTAATGAGCTAAAAAGTGGTTGAATTAAGTTGTATTTATCATGATTTGATTTGTATTTTGACTTTCTTAATGTACACAGCGTTCATAGACCACATCAAGTGTTCCCTAACATACATGTTATTGGTCTGTGGGGAAACCGGAGGAAACAACAGACACGGGAGGAACATGCAAACTCTTCTTGCTGTGAGGCCAGAGCGCTATCCACACTGCCACTCTGCCACCGTGCCGCAGTAACAAAAGTTAGCTGAATGTACAGTTAACAGCAGCTAAACCAGAAGCAAGAAAGCGGGCGGGGCAAAATTAGGCTGCATTCACAATATAACTGAACTAGATCTGCTCGATTGGGAACCAAAATTGCAACATTGTATCTTTCTCTAAACTGGCTCGGTTCGCGTTCACAATACACTTTTATCATCGAACCAGTGCTGTAGAACACATCTGCTCCTCGCCGTAGAGGCGCTGTGACAGAAACACGTATTCAGCAGCAAAGAAGACACCCGGCTTCTCGGCTAACAGCGGCAACAGAGCTACATCAGAAACAACACGCTGCTGGACTTTATATTTGGGTTTTATGGATCTATCCCACAACTTCTCTCACATTAACAGGCCCAGAGTGAGTGACAGACGAAGTGTCGGAGCAAAGACACTTTCACTTTCACTTTAGAAACGAGAGAGGAGGGCTAAAACGTAACAGAAAGTTCAGTGATTGAGTAATCTGGCTCTGAAAGGTCTGTCTCTGCTCACTTAGCTTAAAACTAAATATTAGATGAATAAAACCATTTCCCCGCAGTAATGTGAGCTGTAGTGTTACTTTCTGTATTTGCTTTATCAGTTCTAACTTTGTTATTTTTGTAAATAACAGAGAAAACGGTGACATACGGTTGTGTGATCATAATTAATTCTACCTGAATCATCCCTCGTCCTTCTCCTGTTACTTTCATGTGTTTTGTGTATTATTTGTCTCGTTATCGATCTCACACATGCTGTTTGTTTGACTCTGAGCTTCACGTGCGTCTCAGCCTGGATCACGTCACTGTTCACTTCCTGGTTTTGTTTCGTTCTCGCTCCGTTTGCTTCACAAAACAAACGAACCGCTCCAGAGCTCGATTCAACCGAGCCGAGACCGACCTCTCCAACCGAACCAGATTTATACATTTTGGACCGGATCAGAATTAGTTTACATGTTCACAATTACCCAATCGAACCGAACTATCCAGGCAAACGAATCCTGATCCGAATCAAAAGTGTATTGTGAATGCAGCCTAAAGTGAGTGATGTGAATTAATCATGAGAGTGAAACGTACTCGTCGTCCGGCGTGAGCTGGATGGGCTCGTTGGTGAACTGCACGTCGAAGTTGTCCAGCCCGAACTCTCCTGAGATGTTTGGTTTGAAGGGAGGCACCACCTGTTTATGCTCCAACTGCAAACAAGCACAAAATGTATGATTATTACAATGTGCAACGTAGGACAGGCAACATTCACTCTTATTTGTACTTTGGTAATACATATCAACATAACAAACTAAGTCACTATCCTAAGTTTTTGAATGCAGCTTTTCCAGACTTCAGCAAAAACAATCTCACACATTCCCTCAAATCTACTGCGCCCCCTACAGCCCAGAGCAGGCATTTAAACTGGTGTGAACAGGACGACAGGTGAGAGGGGAGTAGAAGAGGTAGAGAGAGAGAGGAGGGGTGTAAGTGGATTCTGCAGACATGAGCAGAGGGTCGTGTGTCCACTCGCTCAAGGACAGACAGGAACACCAGACACTCTAGGTCAAAAGAATACTACAGCCTAAAGAGTGCCGCAAAAAAAAATATAAGACGTTTATATATATCCATTGTGCTTTATAGTCGTGTATACGTCTATAATTTTAAAGTGCTTGCATTGTTCTAGTAGCTGCGTAAATATTTTATTTCGAAAACCAGCGGATGCATTTTACCAGCGCTCACTTGGTTTCCTGCTTGTTGTGTCTTGTTTCCACGACTTTACCAAAAAAAGTCTTGACCTGAACAAGATTTTCAAGATTTTTGCAGCTGGATTTGTAAATATTTAAATCTAAGCCTGACTTATTAATGCAACTTTTAAAATGCAACAAATTGTGAATTTTTCTGCACATTTCAGTTACATCAATTTTATTCAAAAACTAAATCAGTTATTTAAAGAGAAGCTCACCCCCTACACTCCACCCACAAACACATTTCAAACACAGCAAACTCATTGAAAAGCATTGGGAGAAGGGCAAAGGAGGGGCTGAGAGAGGAGAGCAGCAGTGTGATTGGATTGACACATTAGTGCTTAATTTTGAATGGACAATGCACGCTGAGGTCACATAGAACCTGGAGCTGACATGAGAACAGCCAGTTTGTGACTATTTTGACCTGAAACCTGCTAATTTAATCAGTTTGCACTAAAAAATGCCCAAAAATGACTCAGAACAGTAGATAATGCGATTTAAACACCATATACATAGTTTAACAACCAAAAAACTATTTTAGGGTTTAGCTTCTCTTTAAAAATCTCTTCTGTAAAAACCTAATTTGGCTTTTCCCACCATGTTTTTTTTCTCTACATGAAAACATGACATGATGAAAAACGTGTAATCTTTTTTTTGTTACATTTGTGCGAGTCTAGCAGTGTCTGTTACACTGGGTGAGTGGATTCTTGACTGTAAAGCGCTTTGAGTGCCTTGTAAGGTGGAAAAGCGCTATATAAATAAAGACCATTTACCATTTCTATCTCTCTCTCTTCTCTTTCTTCTATCTCTCTTTCTTCTATCTCTTTCTTTTTTCTCTCTCTTTCTCTCACTCTTTCTTCTCTCTTTTTTTCTCTCTTTCTTTATTCTCTTTCTTCTCTTTTTTCTTTCTTCTATCTCTCTCTTTTCTTCTCTCACTCTTTCTTCAATCTCTCTCTTCCTCTCTCTCTCTTCTCTCTCTTTCTTCTTCTCTTTTCTTCTCTCTTTCATTCTCTCTCTTTCTGTTTCTCTCTTTTCTTCTCTTCTTCTTTCTTTCTTCCATCTCTCTTTTCTTCTCTCTCTCCCTCTTTCTTCTTCTTTTCTCTCTCTCTTTTTTCTCTCTCTCTCTCTCTCTTCTTTTTTCTTTCTTCTTTCTTTTTTCTCTCTCTCTCTCTCATAACATAAAAAGTCTAGTTGAAAATCTTTGACTCACACTGTCGATTATTTCAACACAAAGATTTAAGTTAATTCAACTCATTGTCTTTAGGAATTTTTTACAGTGCACTTCATAGAATATCTCTTCCTGTAAAATATTTTTTAAAGCACAGAGCCAGTTTTTTCATTCTTGCCAAACTACAAACCAAAACAGACTAAAAACCATGGCAGAAAATCAATAATTCTCAAAACGAAAGATATTTCCTTTAGCCATGCAAATCCCGGGAACATCAATAGTTCATTTCACATTTCAAGGCTTTTCCGAGTCGTCTCCGGGGTCAGCGTTCCGTCTGCACTTCCTCGGACACGCTTCTGTTTCTCCTGCTCTCTTAACCTTTCTCCGACTTCTGCATCGACTCGTTTCAGGGCAGACTGACCACACGGACTTTCTGATTTGACCCTGAGTCGGCCGGAGAGCTGTGTTTTTCTTCCCTCATCCCCGAAAAGAATCAATACATGGATTTGCCGTGACCTTTTTGGCAGGCCGACGCGGAGATTATTAAAAATGAGAGAGGAGATGATGAATGTTGCATATGAAGACACGATCAGAGGGTCACATGAGGACAAAGTAATAAACACTATGAGCTTGTAATGGGAGAAATATAGGGAACAGGGAACAGTTTGGAAGTTTGTGAATTTATGTTAGGGCGCACTCACTTTAGGGTTTTGTAATCGTGCTGATGCAAAAGCAACAGGAGACGAGAGACTTCACAACTTCTCTCTCCAATCCTGATGCTAATTCAAGGTAAGCACATTTCTATGGAGTTTGGTTCAGAGTTTCTTTCTTTTTGTGACAA
The DNA here is from genome assembly GCA_038363315.1 of Mugilogobius chulae. Taxonomy (NCBI): domain Eukaryota; kingdom Metazoa; phylum Chordata; class Actinopteri; order Gobiiformes; family Gobiidae; genus Mugilogobius; species Mugilogobius chulae. Next base: position 13,621,219 of record CM076395.1, read on the forward strand.
ATATCAGCGGTCACAAGAGGCGTGTATGCTAAAGTCGTGCGTGTGCGTGTACATGAGTAACCTCCTCCAACCGTGCCAGAGTCAGAACCGTGCAGAGTCGCGCAGTTCGTTTGCACTCACACTGCACAAAAGAACCTGAAGTAAACACAGTCCTTTCCTCTGATGTGAGCAGAGCAGCACCACGTCACAGGAGAGTAGTGTCTGACAGGTGGATGTGGGCGTTCAGCGTTAAAAGTTCAGCCCAACTCTGGCGTCGACGCTTGTTGAGGCGGTTAAAGAATCCTCCGCAGGTTGAAGCTTCTACTTCGCATTAGCAGACGTCTGAACAGAATTGGATGCTAATTTGTAGGATGGACGAGATCTCGTGCCGCGAGATCTCGCGAGATCAAACTGTCACGATACTGTGCGCACACGTACTGATCTGTCTCGTGAATTTTCCCATGGTCATGAAATTAGGTTTTGTATCTTTGAGCAGCTGTAAATATTCTCCTCCACACACAGACTTGTAGCAGACTTATTCTGACAGAAAACAGTCTAAACTCTGTCTCAGTTTTATTTCGTAAAGATAGGACCAATATTGACAGAGATAATTAGTCCTAAACATTGTAAAAGTTAGAGCGAAAATATATAATCGTCAAATATACGCGGCGGACATCGCGAGAACAGCGCAGTGTTTTTCACACTTAAACATAGTTTAAAATAGATCCACAAAGAGATATTTTGGCCTCTGTCATGTGAAAAGTAGAAAGTCTCCTCATCTGTGTGCATCTGGTCCCTGTCAAGCAACTGGCTCCACAGCGCTGTGAAGTCTAGCTGGTGAGAGAAAGGTGCAGAATTCAAATTTTGTAATTTGCCTTGTTTAAATTCGAAATTGAAACAATTAATGCAAATTATTTAAAAATCTTGTCTCGTCTCGATCTCGTGGACCCAATCTCGTGGCTCGTCTCGTCTCGTGAAAATTCTGTCTCGTCCCATCCCTACTAATTTGCCCTGCTAATTTGCTGTATGCCTAAAGATGCGAGTTTACATTGACTTCACATGTTAACTGCTCCAACGCTGTTCAGTCTGAACGCAGCATAATGTAATGTAAAATTATTCTTAATGACTCTACAGCAGGGCTATTCAACTAGATTTTCCAGAGGGCCAGTTTTTACCGAGGACCATGGCTTCTGGCCATAACACAACAAAGGCACGAGGTTGCACCAAATACTCACAGAATATTTAGTGATTTAGGTTTGGTTTATTTGGGCGTCTTTTAAATGTCTTCAAATAAGATTTGCCATACACAGAGCAAAGTGGATTGTTTTGCTAAAAATATAAAAAAGGAAACAATTTATCACTGGAATCTAATAATAAATACAACTGGAATTGACAAAAAAAAAACACAAATATTTTTTTCAGACAGTAAAAATACAATAAAATCAAGATAACTAGTGCTTTGTAAGATTAGGAAAGTGATTTGAGGGCCAGATCAGATTCTTGGAGGGCCGATTTGGCACCCGGGCCTTAAGTTGAATAGGCCTGCTCTACAGTCTACTTATGTTCAGACATGAAAGGGTTAAACACTGAACAAATTGATTGGTGTGGCCATGACAACAGAGGATCAAGTCGCTAAAAGGTGGGCAAAGCTCTAAAAAGTTTAGATCAGGCCTGTCTTGACTGCGGAACAGGGGCCAAATGTGGTCTTCTATCCTTTATAAAACCAATATCAAGCATTTTACTGTGTAGTCTTGTGATTTTAGGCCTGAATACATGCCCTGTGTATTACTCTATATGTAAGTTTACCATTTGATCTTTACTGTATGATTATCTTTGTCTGTTTCCACATGTGGCCCAGAGATGTGACAGAAGTGTGACAGAGCAGGTTTACAGGTGAGATCTGTTTCACCCCAGAGCAGCCCAGGGCGAGCGAGGCGAGAGACAGACACTTACCAGGTCCCAGTCCACGTTTCGGAAGAACGGGATGAGCCTGGATATCTGCGAATCCAGTCTGAGGGTGACAACCGAGGCGCTCCTTTGGGTCCTGAGGAGAGAAGAGAGAGAAGAGGGTGAGATAGAGGAGAGAGAGGAGAGAGAGAGATAGAGGAGAGAGAGAGGAGAGAGAGAGAGAGAGAGAGGAGAGAAAGAGGAGAGAGGAGAGAAGAGAGAGGAGGGAGGAGGAGAGGGTGAGAGAGAGAGGAGGAAGAGAGAGAGAGGAGAGAGAGGAGGAGGAGAGGAGAGGAAGAGAGAGAGAGGAGAGAGAGGAGGGAGAGAGAGAGAGGAGAGAGAGAGGAGAGAGAAAGAGAGAGGAGAGAGAGAGGGGGGCGAGGAGAGGAGAGAGAGAGGAGAGAAAGGAGGGGTGAGATACAAAGAGGAGAGAGAGAGAGGAGAGAGAGAGAGAGGAGAGAGAGGGGAGAGGAGAGGGAGAGAGAAAGAGGAGAGGAGGAGAGAGAGAGAGAGATACAGGAAGGAGAGGGAGAGGGTAAGATAGAGGAGAAAGAGGAGAAGGTAAGAGAGAGAGGAGAGGGTGAGATACAGGAGAGGAGAGAGAAAGAGGAGAGAGAGGAAGAGAGAGAAGAGGAGAAGAGGAATCCTTCATAAAATATAACATGATCAAACATTGTGTAATGTGCCCAGCTGCTGATGTTTAAACTCCCTGATGACATCACACTGTGGAACAAAGCATTTCCACTTTGAAATGGAGACAGCGTAAAAAAGCAGGATTCTCAAACATTCGTGAATGACACAAAGCACAAGTCTGGGTCTGTTTTTGGAGAAGGAACAACATTCTAACAGGACTAAAAGCTCACTAAAGTCAATTTGCATAACTTTTAATAACATAACATAACATAGACTGTATTGTATTTTCTCTCTATGATAAATATGAGTGTGTTCTGCATTCATTGATTTAAAATGTGCGAGGAGTCTGTGACCTTTGACCTCAATAGTGAAGTCGTTTTGGGCAGGTCCGGGGCCAGGGCAGGTTGATCAGGGGGAGGGGGGCGGAGTCTGACCCTCTTACCTTGTTCAGGAATCCCTTGAGGACACTGGCGGCTTTGACGGACAGCGAGCGAGGGATTCTGATCTGTTTTTCCAATATTACTGCAACACAAGAGAGAGAGGGATGAGTGAGGGAGAGAGAGAGGGGGAGAGAGAGAGGGAGGGGGTGAAGAAAGAGGGAGAGAGAGAGAAAGGTGAGTCAGGGGGAGAGAGAGAGAGAGAGAGAGAGAGAGAGAGAGAGAGAGAGAGAGAGAGAGAGGAGTTGGTGAGAGAGAGAGATGAGTGAGGGAGAGAGAGAGAGAGGGAGAAAGAGAGAGAGGAGTTAGTGAGAGAGAGAGAGAGAGAGGGGGGGGGAGAAAGAGAGAGAGAGGGAGTTAGTGAGAGAGAGAGGGAGAGAGTGAGGGAGGGAAAGAGAGAGATGAGTGAGGGAGAGAGGGAGGGGGAGGAAGAGAGAGAAGGAAAGGTGAGGTAGAGGTGAGGGAGAGAGAGAGGGAGGGAGAGAGAGAGGGGGGAGAGTGAGGGATGGAGGGAGCGAGAGAGAAAGACAGAGAGAGAGGGAGGGAGAGAGAGAAGAGAGAGAGGGAGAAAAAAGAGAGAAAGAGAGTTGAGATAAAGAGGAAGGGGCAAGGAGGTAAGGAGTGAAGAAGGAGAGAGGAAATGAGAGGGAGAGAGAGAGGCGTGTGAAGGAAAAAAAGAAAAGAGATAAAGAAAAAAGTGTGAAAGAAGGAAGGTCAGGGAGAAAGAAAAGAAGGGGAGAGAAAAAGAGGAGGAGTTAGAAGTGAGAAAACAAAAGAAAGCAAGAGAGAGAAATGATTAGGATAATGAAAGGCAAAGAGGTGACAACAGAGGAGAGAGAAGAAGGAGGAAGAAAAGAGAGAGAGAAAGAAAAGAAGGAAAAACAGAGAAAGAACCTATAATAAATCTATAAACATAATCTAATATTGTTTTAATATTGTCCAGCTCCAGTGAGAGGTTAAAAGTGTCACAAAGGAGTAATAGGTGAGAGGAGAGGACAGAAGGAGAGAGATAAACTGTCAGAAGGAGAGGAAAAGGGAAAGAGAGGAGGGGGAGGATAAATGGGGGAGGGGAGAGTGCTTGTCTGTAATGGCAGGTTGGTGAGTGTGAAGTGAGTGACATGTCTGAGGCACAAGAGTGTGACCAGAGCAGAGCTAAAGACACACAGATCTGCAGAAGTGACCAGTTTACACACAGAGAGTTAAACCAGAGACTTACTGTAGTATGAGACACGTTTATTCATTTATTTAATAGAGAAGAGGTCGGAAAAGTGACTGTTTTGTTCGTTTATGCATCATGTAAGTGCATCTTAACTGCCGTACTCTGACTGCAGCTCGAGCAGATGATTGACAGCTGATTGTAGTGACAGTGTCCGTGTTCATTCAGCCTCTTTCTCTGTACCAGCACTGTGATCCGCCGTGAAGAACACACTCGTGCAACAGCGTTGTGTCGTCAATGTATTTCTAGAAGACACTTTCTGAGGGGCCTTTTCAAACAAAACAATTGTGCACATTGTGTGTGCAAACGAGTCTTAAGCCCTGTTCACACGGCCTAATATTTACACAAGGACCTCATGTAAATTGTAATAATTACTCCCGTGTGAATCGTCCATGTCTGTCAAATGTCTGTAAAGTTTCCCCCGAATTTTACCTCATGTAATTCTCCAAACTCAGACGTCCTCATGTAATTTAGTCCTGTGTGAATGCGTATGTCTGTGTTTAAAATCCATGAACTGTTTATAAATTAATTAAAATGACTTTGTGACTTATTTTACTTCAGATTTAAACACAATTATTATTACTATTTACCATGGTTCAGTCTCAAATTAATTTGTTGTTTTTCTAAGATAAAACTAAAGATTAATCAAACTACGATTAGAAATCCGTGACCCAGAAGTACAACAACCCTGTTGTTGTGCAAGGAAGATTGAGAAGATAGATGTTTGGAGAAAAGTTTGGACAGAACGCTGCAATGTTTGGATTTTTGGACTTTGTCATCGTACATTGATTAAAAGAGTCTTCAGCTGTTTCGTAAGAAATCTGATGTTGTGGATGTGATTCTGATAAACTGCCTCAACAACGTGACGAGGAGTATATTTACGCTGCCGCAGCTCAAGTAAGCTCACTCACGTTAAAACAAATTAAAAAAACGCTCATTTCATGAATTAAGTAAAAGGTTGTTGTCATAAATCATCTGTCACCGTTTACGGAAAGTCTAAAAACAAGAAAATACAAACATCAAATATGTCCGTGCGAATGCCTGTAAAAAACTCAAGACGTCGTGGAGTAATTTAAAGTTTACAGACGTCCCGAGGTAAATATTATTTTTGTGGAATAGTACTTTATGGTGAAAATGCCATGATGTGCTGCTGCAGTTACGCGCTGCTAATGCTTTGGTGTAAATTGGGGATTGTGCTAGCACATTGAAGTAAGAACATTTAGAAATAAAAAGGTTTCACTGTAAAACCTGAATGCAAATGAGAAAAAAGTTGAGTACTGAAGCACTAACACCTCTTTTAAAGTAATTAAACTAGTGCAGAAGTGAATATAAAGGAGAACAGAGAGTAATGCTTGTGTAATTTTTTTTCCACACGTGACACTTTTGATAAATGCACAAACACCTAAAACATTCTCCCGTTGTGTCATTGTCTTGTGTTTTATCTGCGGCACACGGAGAATAAACCTGATTTATCTGGCAGACCGGCTGACCTCGGGAAACATATGGACGACCACGAGGGGCTCCGCGAACACGCTTCACACCATCTGCGTTTCCAGCGGCATCAGATTAAAAACAACAGACCCTCATTTATTACGTTTACTGCTCTGCGTCGACTACACCTGCAGCTGCTTCATCATTAAGGTGATTTAGGTGAAATAACGTGGTGTATTTCTGCTGCAGTTCAAAGTTTTCAGCCTGGATACAGAATATTGTCAGTTAGTTTAGTAATAGATCATTCTGTTCCCTAAAACCAGGAAGTGTGCTTGTCGTTTCTGCCCAAGCTAGCAAACGTTAGCATTCAGGCTCAGCTAAACTCAAGCTAGCTCCTGAGAATCAAGAATAAATACAATTTTGTTCTATTTTAACTCTCTCACATCAGCTCAAGTCATGATTATTGTTTTAAAGTGTTCGAAATGGATCCAAAAATATGTTTTATGACTCAAACTGAACAATATTGACAAGTAGTGTGTCCATTTTTATTGATAGAAACACTAGTGTCTGTAAATAAACAACTCCAAACATGTTCAACCAATATTAATTGAGTTTTGTCTGGGTTAAACTGTATAAAATGTCTTATTTGAGGAATTTCTGTGTTCTAATCAAATAATCAATTAGCAAAACCTACTAATACTACAGTCCTAAAATGCACTTCTAAACTAAGAGATTAACAGTGCATTAGGTAAGTTACTGTACATTCGGTTATTTCTATTGAATCTAAATTACTCAACTTTATTTTCCAGAGGGACAGATATTTTGGGTTTCCATGACAACAAAATGGACTATTGAAAAGGGTGACACGGTGGCGCAGCGGTTAGCATTCTGGCCTCATGCAAGAAGGTCCTGGGTTCGACTCCCGGACCCCCGGGGCCTTTCTATGTGGAGTTTGCATGTTCTCCCGTGTCTGCGTAGGTTTCCTCCGGGTACTCCGGTTTACAACTAAAAACATGTCCAATGTGCCTCGCCTCTCCCGTTCCCAGGACTACAGATGGAAATTAGCTTTAAAGTTAGAATCTGGTACAAGCTCCCTGCCATTGTGCTTAATGTAACTGTACATTGTCCTTAATCAAATTGCTAAAATACTTTCTCTTACTTTTCACTGGAAATGCGGCGGTTTGTTACATGATCAAATCAGTGTTTGGAACATTATTTGATGTTTTTATCTGCTCTTTTCCATCTGTTTTTCGCCTGAGTCTGTGTTTTCTCTTGTCCAATAATCAAACCTAAAGGGGGTCACAGCAAACGTGGTGGAACGGCTCGCTTCGCGCAGTGGAAACAGCATAGGACTGTACCGTACCGAGCCGAGCCTATGGAAACAGGGCTTCGCCCAAATTTAAAGCAGTAAATAAGAAGAAATATATTTTCTAATAATTGGAAGATGGTCACTGGTTGGATTTAACTGGCTGGAGGGCCTGATCTGGTCCCTGGGCCTTTATGTAGAGCTTCATTTAAACCACTAGAGGCAGTTATTTAGGTCTGGCATAGTCCCGAGTTTAGATCTAGTGGTACAAGAGGAACCAAATATTATCTTAAATTATTATCTTGTAGTGTGAAAATTTTGAGAAACAGTGGATTAGACATTATAATATTTGAAGTCACAGTATCAATCATGCAACAGAGATCCTACATTTTAACTGCAAAGCCTCTTTGCTTAAATAACTGAACGACAAGACGAGGCCAGGCTTAGTTAAACATCGACAATTAAACTCAGAGCCAATGCATCACGTCTAAGCGATGGCCTTTTAATCAAACATCCATTATAATGTAAAAACTGAATGTCACGTGTTTCCATCAGCGTCACACACTTTCTTCGTTTTCTCTTCATTGACACAAACACAACGATGAGCAATGGTTTTAGACAGTTTCACAGGTTTGCCGGAGCAGATGGCGGCTGCGTGGTCTGAGATTAAGCGGTGGCTCTAAAGGTGTGGAAATGAAGGTGTTGGATTAGGCTGTTTATGTTGTCGGCTATGTTTAGTTCTTCACTGTGTTGGAAGAAACATCACAACATCTTGTATTATTAGACTGGAGTTTGTTTCATGAAGATAGAAACAGCCTCACGTTTAACACAGTCCTACATGTCCCGGAAAGACCAGTGTGTACTTTTACTAATAAACAGTATTAAAAAGACCTCTTGTGTGTAATAATAAACTATGAAAGGTAAGTTTAAGCTTCAAGGTATTATTAAAATGGGTAAGTTTAGGGCTGATGTTGAGGGTTGTTTTACGTTACATATTGACGTAAAAAAGGCGAGAAAACTGTGCTAATTGTACATTTTTGACATTTTGTTGTATATCTACGTTTTCTTCAGAGACTGAGCTGAAATAAAAACAGGATCATTGACTTCTGGCTGTTGATTTAGGCTTAGAAGTTAAAGCTCATATGACAGATTATAATATTTTTCTAATTCTGACTTAGTTTGGTGTAAAAGTCTGGTAAATATTAATCATAGTTTTACAGCATTTAATCTGCAATTTATGAAGAAATGAACAACTAAAAGTAGAAAATTCATTCTTTTTCTACTGCTTGTGCCCGTTAGGGGTTGCGAGTCACCCAGTGACTTTGGGCCTTAGGCGGGGGAACACTCTGGACAGTGGTCAACTCATCGCAGGGTTAGACAGACAAACATTCACTCTCTCATTCACTCACAGGGGAAATTTACAGTGATGCCCAATTAACCTAAACATGCATGTTTTTTGGAGGTGGAGGAAACCGGAGAAAACTCACGGTGACACGGGGAGAACATGCAAACCACAGTCTCCTTGTGTGTTATCAGCAAGTGTGGCTTTTAGGCTCATTCAAAAACACTTGCGCCTTCACACACTCACTCTCTTTCTCTAACAGACAGATATTTCCTTTTAAGAAGTGTTTCAAACTCCCAGTAAACTGAAGCTTCATATAAAAAATTTTAACTCATTTTGCTCCTTGGTGGTGGCAGTAGGTCGACTCATGGTGTGGGTCTTAAAGGATGAGAGCTGAACATTTAGACTCTTGACCTCTGACCACTTAGCCACTTCTGAGCTGGTAGAACATTAGCTGAAGCACTCACACACTGAACATGGGACAGGAAAGATGGTCATGTTAGTAATACTGTATATTTGTACCTTGGAAGAGGTAGTCTTCTGTGTTCTGGTCGGGGTTGTCTGAGCTCCCCACGATGTCGAAAGGAGACCGTCCTGCCATCATCTCGAACATGAGCACCCCCAAAGCCCACCAGTCCACGCTGAAGCCTGAGGCACAAGCACATTAAAGGTCAAAAAAGTGGACACATATTATGCAAAATCAACATTTTGGAGTTTTATCTTCTAAAAGTGCGTCCTCATCAAAAAGACTGCTGAAGTTTTCTTTGAGAGATTACTTTCATTTCCCCAAAACATTGTTCTGAAAGCCCTGATCTGTGATGCCATAGATAGATCTCTGAGATCTTCTGCTCTGCTTTTAAGTTTCTAAATCATCTAGACTCGTTTTGAGCATTTCTGCAGCTGCAGCACATCAGGCAAGAGCAGTTTTATTGTTTACACCTGTGTGACTTCCTTTGCAACCAGTAGCTGAAGCTCTTGATGTGAGAAAAACATGGCTGTCATGTGTGTTTTTCTTGGTTCTGTGCATGGGATTTCTAAAGCGAAAGAGCTCAGAGCCATGTCTGAAGAACAAGAACAACACGCTAAAAGGCATAATATTCGTCCTTTAACACTTCTGTAGTACTGTAGAGTAGTTAAGCTCAAAAAACAAGGTCTTAAAAGAGTTAGGCTACTTCAAATTCAAGACCTCATTTTGACAGGGTTAGGACAGAAAAATAAAAACCTATGTAAATAATGGACAATACAAATGGACAAACCTATTTTGTTATTTTTTTCTCTCTCTCTTCTAAACTCTTCTTAATTACACTTCTTGTAATTATCTTTATTTCGTTGGTAATAAGAATTTATTCAGAGCTGTATGATTGTTTTCCCCACTATGCTCTGTTTAAGTTTGTGCTAATCATTTGTGCTGCTGTATCTGTAGAAAACCAGTTCTCACGTAACCAGCTCAGCAATCAAACGAGTTGCTAAGGCACGACTTCTGGTAACTAAGGCGGCGAGTTATTTTCTTCTTGTTTTAATTGTGTTTGGACATTTTAGACGCGATGCTTTGGCGTTGACGCAGACGTTAAGCACAAGACACGCATCTTCATTATTTTTGTATCAGATTAGTCATCCTGATTTCACGTTTAAAGTTTAACGCTGCAAATGTCACGACTGATAAACTTTATAAAGCCGGCTGTAGACAAGGCAGTCAGAAAATACTTACAACATACTACAAACGTCGAGAGGCCAATCTAGTTGTAACTTGGCAGGGGAAAACTTTTTTACAGAATGTTGTAAAAGCACTAAACTTGATTTTTACCTAATTATTTCTGAGCCTCCAAATTGTACTCCACATTAGGCATTTTCATACTGTCAGAACTTTTTGTGAAAGCAGGTTTTAGTGTGCAGCAGGTCATCAATAAAAGAAAAAGCCATAACCTTTTAAAATACAGTTAAAATATAGACACCAGCACCAGCAGAGCGTACACCAACTAATTACAACAATTTCACTAATTTTGTTCACTAATGACTACATAGTTGGTTCTCTTTAAGACATTTTTTAGGATTAAATGTAAAATGTCCTAAAGTATCAGACTCTCACATATGAAGGCTCCTGCTGCTTTACTGAGAAGCAGTTCTATCCAAAGTTCACTGAGCAGTCTCTTCTTGACGAGGCTCTGGTTGTCCTGACTCCTGCCTCATCACAAGATCTCACAAATGTTTAAGTTGTGTAAAGATCTTGTACATAAGTCTGGTATTTGCCAGTAGGAGGAAATTTTCCAAAGTTAACATATTGTATTTTCTACAATATTACAATAATGATGTGATATTGGTTTCTTATCCATTATCTTGAGTGCTTGTTTATACAAACTTTGCAGAGGCTGCATTGTTGAACGTACAGAAGTTGTATTTCTGTGCCAGTGAAGTTTATAGGTACGCTCTGGGTTTATTTCTGAAAAAAATGCTATTCCAACCTCAAAATAAACTGCATGTGCCAGCTAGAGGCGCAGGCTCTCTGCATCTGAAAACTGTTGCCTCGCCGAGGAGAGCTCACACATGGGTTAGCAAAGTGGCTCCTGAACACACGCTCAAAAGACAGAGAGCAGCCGCTCTTTCATAACTTTTTTTTGTAGCCACAATAATTTATTTTTAAATAAAGCCAACTATGTTACATTGTAGCAGGTTTAGAGTATAACTTACATTTTGATGAAATATTATCACTATAATACTAAAGAAAGTCTACACAGGCCAACAGAATTGCTATAGACTAGTCTGAAAATCAAAACTTTCATCATCGCTAATTAGATAAAGTTATGTAAATCTATAGGTAGATCTTCGGGCTGTGCTCAGAATAAAAGTAGCTCGAGAGCTGAATAAGGTTGGTGACCACTGATCTAGCCTAGGAGCTAACGTAACATTTATCACAAATCACAGCAGTGCAGCAAGAAACTCAGGCAGGACTGTTAAAAATGTCATCAAACGCTGTCGTCAAATTCTCCCTGGACCTGGATCTTTTCGGCAGTGCAGATCAAAGCACCGAGACAGAGAAACACATGCAAACTTCACACAGAAACTTTCTTGCTGTGAGGTGAGAGTGCTCACCAGTCTGCCAACATGCTGCCAATTTAAGATATCATCAGCAAGCCAAGAGATTATATTTGCAGCAACAAAGTAGAGATAAGAGCATTTATGAAGAGAGCAACACCAACTAAAAAAGTTACAGCCACTTCAATAGAACAAATACAAAATGAATACACACAGTTTACAACAAACAGTCGCGTCACATTTGTCAGTACTGACCGTAGTCCTCTCCTCGGAGGATTTCGGGGGCGATGTAGTTGGGCGTCCCACAGAAAGTGCTCGTCGTGTCTCCAGGCCTCAAACCCTCCTGAAAACAAAACCAAAAAACAACATTTTACAGATTCTTGTCCATCACAAAACATCTGAACAGAAGCAGATCAAAGAGTTTAAAATATGAAATGAACTAGTCACAGTCCTGCAACTTTAGTTTGTTTAGTGCTGACGGTGGTAAAATTAGGAGCAAATTAATTTTAACACATTAATAAATTCACACTATTATGCATTGTCTTTATTATTACAGGTGTTATTATATCATTCTTACATGAGGGTTTTCTGTTGCTTCCTAAAAACGCAAGACAAAAATGGCAAACTCTTTATTTGAAACCACAAAAAAGTGATCAATATTTTTGTAATAGACCTGCACAAATAGTTTTTTCAAGCTTTAATAATTTTCTAAGTAACCCAGACTATCCGAAAAGCTCCTGAACATATTTTTAAAGTGACAGGGGCGGAGGCGGTACCTTGCACATGCCGTAGTCGGTGAGTTTGATGTGTCCCTCTGAGTCCAGAAGAACGTTGTCCAGTTTCAGGTCTCTGTAGATGATTCCTCGCTCGTGGAGGTAGTTTAGCGCCATGCTGATCTCTGCGGAGTAAAACCTGGGGAAAAAAAACACAAAATATTACAATAAATTATTTGTAATGACTAAATGGAAAATACATCTGAAATAGAGTAACAATGGCTACTCCAGAACCAGAATGGGGCTAAATCAGGATAAGCTGCAACGATGGACTCTAATAATCAACACAAAATAATTATATCTTCTTTATGTTAACACAGGGTTTACTCTAGTTCTGCTAACAGGCATGATACTTTTCATTCATTCATTCATTTTCTACCGCTTAATCCTGTTAGGGTCGCGGGTGACTGGAGCCCATCCCAGTGACTTTGGGCCTTAGGCGGGGAACACCCTGGACAGTGGCCAACTTGCCGCAGGGTTAGACAGACAACCATTCACTCTCTCATTCACTCACTAAGGGAAATTTACAGTGATGCCCAATTAACCTAAACATGCATGTTTTTGGAGGTGGGAGGAAACCGGAGTACCCGGAGAAAACCCACGGTGACACGGGGAGAACATGCAAACTCCACCCAGAGAGATCGTGAGATGTTGATATGGTCCGACCCGGGAGTCGAACCCACGACCTCCTTATTGGGAAGCCAGAGCTCTAACCACTCTGCTACCATGCACCCCATGATACTTTTATATTTACTAAAAAAAAATAGAATACATTTGTCAAGTAAAAGTAGTTAACTGAATAAAAAACGACTCTGGTAAAAGTCAAAGTCCTGCTGGAACTTCTTTACTTGAGTAAAGGTATAAAAGTAAACGTGTGTAAATTTACTTGAGTACAAAAAGTAAAAAGTACAATCCTACTACCAAAAGTTATTCGCTAGTTGTGGTTAGATATTAGAAATTTGGCAGATTATTTTGCTTGTTGCATCAATCATCAATCATTTCTGATTCTTTTTAAGAGATTTGACTTGACTCAAATTTGTAAAATAATAATAATAATAAATAAAAATAGTAAAAATAAAGAATATAATCCAGGTTTCAAGACATTTTAACCAATCTAGAAGTACAAATATTTTTTTGCAGTGCACAAAGTTAGTTTGTAATTTTGTGAAGTGTGATATGGGCTTTACAGTGAATTCATTATAATTCATTTGATTTTTATTACAAATAGGTAATCTTTGTGAGAAATCATAAAGCTTTGACAGTTTTACACAGCAGCAGCAGGTCTGACCTGGTTTTAAAATGTTACTTCTTGAAATGTAAAAAGTAAAAGTAAAGTTTCAAACTCAGTGATAGATGTAGAGTCTTATGTGCTGGCCTTCAAGATTAACTTATGTCTTAAAAAAAAAAATCAAACATGAGACTAAAACTAGGCTACATCATAATTTTTTGGGCAACCAAATTCATTTTGTGTTTGAGGGTCGTAAATACCCAGAATTGTTATTTTGGGAGTTAAGAGTTCTGAACCACTGCTCTAGGCCAGAGCTTTATTTGTCTATTTGTCATTTTTCCGAGAGCCAAACTTTTGGCGGGCAGTGATTGTTGGGCAGAAGGTGCAAAATGTTTCTGACAGTAGATGTGTTGAACAATGTACAATAATGATGGCCTTTGTAGATTTTTGTGGAAAATAAAATATAAAAGAGACTTTGATACCACACTGGAACAAAAACAAGACAAGATACTAAGAAAACCCAGAATCAAACCTAAAGTCAAAGCTAATTTATTTTTTTTTGGGATCAGATTTAATTGGTTGGAGCTGGTATTCGTTAGTATCTGAGTTTGTGTATTCACGATCATCACAGGTCTTCACAGTTTGATCTGTGTCATGCTGAGCTGTACCTGGCGTGCTCTTCTGGAAGCTTCCGTTGCCTCTGCATGTGAAACATCAGGTCGCCTCCATTCACGTACTCGATAACAAAGAACAGTCTGCAAAAACACAAAGATATAATTACAATTCAAGGTTCCCTGAACGTGATATTGTCATAAGACCGACCACAATCTTCCTGTAAAGTCCAACTTTAGACAAAAACATGAAAAGCAGCTAAATATAAAAACAGCCACAATGAACATTATTTTTAATACTGATTCAAGCTTTGCAAAGGAAATAAAAATAATAAAACAAGATGTTGACTGAAATATTCAGATGCTTTCCCCCACAGCAGGAACCTGGTTGACGTCAGATGAATCTGTGTTAAACTCCGATTTGAGTTCTTTCACAGTAACTTGACTCGCTGAAAGCGTTTGGGAAAAGGTGGGACATTTGTGAAATGCTTCGAGCTAATTGTGTGAGCGGCCGACCTTATTTGTGCTTAGCTAATCACAGCAAATGAGACAGAACAAGTACGTGTCACACATACAGCTCTTCTTTCAAAAAGAAATTACTCCGTATTTCTGCTAAAACAGAATCAAAAGCAGCAGAAACACGAACATCCACAGAGCAGACATCTTTGTTTAGCTTGAATTAGACTCGGCAGCAGCGCCGGAGTGCTAACAGCCCGTGTTAGCCCCTCCTGCTGCAATGTGATTGGGCCTCAAAACCAGGCTGCTGTGATGTGAGTGGGCCGAACCACTGGAAGGCCAGATGGTTTATCTCCTGTTTGTGAATTCACAAATACCGCGAGATAAACCATCTGGCTGGCCAGGTTAGCTCAGCAGGCCATACCTACAAATATGGTGCGTTGTCGACTGTATCTATTACACTTAACAGTAGAAGATCACGCTGGTTTCAGAAGTACAGACCCTCCATTATAAACCCCCCTAGAGATTTTGAATAATTCAAATACTAAGGGTTTAAAGCCATGTCTCAGGGTAGACAGCTTAGTGCTAACTCAGATCCATAACGCTGCTGTTTTCAGTCAGAAAAAACACATTAAAAACTTAAAATTTGGCATAACGTCTTAGTAATTTTGTAGTTTATGAAGCTGTAGAAGTACATTTAGAACAAAAATGTCAGTTCTATGCACACGACGGAGCTGATTAACCCCAAGAACGTTTTCAAACTTTTATTATACATGTTTTTATTTCTATCAGGAGCCTGAGTTCACTGTTGAGCTCCACTTACACAAAACCGCTATGTAGATCCACATTACCTGCTTTCCGTCTGAAAACACGAGTGCAGTCCGACCAGGAAGGGGTGATTTGACGCCTGCTCGAACACATGCTTCTCCGTTTGGACCCAGTCGATGTCCTGCACAGACACACACACACAGACACACCCAAATGTCAATCACTTACCCTTGAACTACAAGTATCTAGCGCCACGTCAGCCCTTTCACCAGCCCTGGACGCAGGCTGGACCACGGTGGAAACTAAGTCTAAGCAGAGGGCCTTATTGACGCTGGATAATAATATGTCTGGGCACGGCTGACAGCAAAACACTTCTCCATCGATCGCCGGGCTCTTGTCAATTTGTCAATCATGCTAAGTGCGTCTAATCAAGGCTAACTACTGCCGGAGCGAGGGCCGAAACGTGCTGAAATCAATGGGTGATGACATGATGGTTTATCTACACCTTCTTAGAGAGAGTGATGACTCCAAAGAACTTCATTCAAAACCAGGGGAAGAAGACAAAGAAAGAGAGAGGAGCGGGTTCAATCAAGCCAGACGAGTCGATGCTAAGAAAAACGGCTGGTACTAATTGCGCTAACTGCATTAATTAAAAGCTGCATTGACGGTGGCAGAGTGAGGGTTGAAGCGCTATGGCTAACTGGGAGCTGCTAAGAAGAGGTGTTACTCCGCTGTCACAACACGAAGACTAACTCGGATATGCATCTGTTAATTACGTTTTGACAGATCAAGAGCAGAACTGACGGTTAATAGATTCTTACAGGAGTGACGTGTGTAGAACAGCTGCTTACAGTCATTCTAAACAGCAAAATGTATTTAGTAATGCCATAAAAAGTAACACCATGGTAGTCAGGAGCAGGGAGGACTATAAACTGATTTACCCTGACTTATTTTTATCAGGCATTAAGCTGGTCTCAAAAGCTCAATAAATAGGGATGAACCTGACACGGCCTGCGGTACTTTTTATTTGTCATTTATGGCCATTTTAATGCATATAACCGTAATTTTTTGATAAAAATTGTTGAAAATGAAAAATATCCTGTATTCCTTACAGGATTGGGTTAGCTGTCAATAAATACATTCCTCATGCACAAAACACATGTAGTAATAAAAATCAGTGAAAAAATAAATCTTAAAAAACATTTCTATATTATTTTTTTATTAACTAAATGCCAAAAATGTGTGTTTTTTCCACGTTGATATTGATTTTCTGCTGATCTTGTTGTGGTTTTTCTGCTTTTCTGCTACTGTTTACCTTCTTTTCTCTTTTTACACGTCATATACACACTCAGTATTTAGCAGTAATTGTAGATGTTTAGGTCTATTATCAGACTGTAGCTGATTCTAGTTGTGTTTTGAGTCCTTACAGTAGACATAATTAATCTCCATTGACTCTCATTCACTCCAGAACACTGTGACGTCGCCTGCACAACCTCTCTCGCTGTATCTTTTCGTCTTTTCGTGTGCGTGGTTTTACCTCGTCGTCGTTGACCAGCTCCTTCTTCACCACCTTCATGGCGTAGATCCTCTCCGTCTTCTTCAGTTGCACCAGCAGCACTTTGGCGTAGCTCCCTCTGCCGATCACTCGCAGCAGGTCGAAATCCGCCAGCCCCAGACTGGACGGCGACTTCCCCGTCTCTCTGCTGCTGCGGGCCTGAGAAAACACCAAATTAAAAAACTCAATGAGAGGATGAGTATTGAGCTAGCGCTTATTAAACCCATTTAGCAACAATATTTTGTCTCTCAAGCTTCTGCGAGTGCATTAAAAGGTGATTTGGCAGGTCGTTGATTTCCTTAGGGTGATCCCCAAATTAAACTCTTGCTTTATTGTGAGAAGTACATCACCGTAATGACCGGTTTGCCCTTATTAAAACCACCAGGGGCCGAGTTTTGATTAAAAGCAGCAGTGTCCAGTCTTTAGCGTTGATGACACCTTTACAGTTCACTCACCGATCGCCCCCCTCGGCTCGGAGCTCTGATGTAATTTGTTCTGCGGCGAACCAATACCAGGACCAATCCATCTAAAGCCGCCGCGCGTCCCCAGAGTCCCACACCCGAGCTGGGATAACAACGTCAGACCACGGAGCCTTATCTGAGCCTCATCTATGGATAGTTTCTACCTGTGTTCAACTCGTTATCTCATAGAAAGCATCGATCTATTTGCGACAACAGATTCAAGTGACTCGTATCAAAACAAGAGCTGTGTCCAAATGTTCATATTTGTTCACTAATAACGCAGACACAACAAGTTAATCAATTAATCTTGTAATTCAGTAATCGTAATTGTTTGATTAAAGCTGAGGTAGCTAAACGTCAGTGGAATGTACTGCTTCACAGAGATGGAGGGAGTTCGGATGGAAAACCGTGATTCGAGTTATTATTACCCCCTTGTCAAAAAGCTCACTATGACAGTAGTCCTCCTGTTGGAGGCAATGTAGGAATCAACAAGCAAATAATGTCCACATTTTATGGGACTGTCCACTGATAAAGACATTCTGGAAAGATATTCATAGAACAGGGCATTTTTAAAAGAACGTCCGCTTTTGGACTAAAAACTGTTTGTTTTGGATGTTTACCCCAGGAATGGACAAAAAAGGTTTACTAGGTGTCTTGCTGGTTGCCAACAAAAAAAGTATAATTAAATAATGGCTTACACGGGCAGTACTGACTTTGTCAGAATAGTGGGAATTAACACTTGAGATCTACATCAACTGGTTAATGTCATGTTAGAAAAATGGGTTGATTTCGCTATTATACAAGGGCTTAACATTATTTTGAGAATATAGCTAGTTACACGCTTTGTAAGGTCCCTCTCTTTGTTCTTGTTGTATCTCTTTTGTTTTTACAATGATATGAAAGAGAAAACAACTATACATTTTATGCAAAAAAATGTGTATACCTGCAGTATACTGTGACCTTCATGTAAATGTTAAAATTTGTAAATAAATAAAAACAAAAAAGCTGGGGTAGCTGATTTTCACACTGCAACCATGAATTAGTTTTAAATCTTACTACTTCTTCTCATAAATCCTTCGACACATAATTAATATCAACACGTGTTCATTTGGTTGCAGTTACGGCTTATAAATGTTTTTTACAAACGACAAAGTGAAACTGGAGAGGACCACCCAAGCACAGCCAATCAGAGCACAGCATTCGGCTCATGATTGGAACTACAATTCTTCATTATTAAATTCAGACAGAACAGTGCTACATTTACATTTACATCTAAAACACATCATGATGGGTTAAACGCATTAGATAATTGAGGAAAACATGTAATTGCAGCAAAACGTTTAATTATTTCTGTTTGCTTGCATATTTAAGACAGCAACAATTGTGTATATCTCCATTAAATCTGAAGTAATGTTAATGCCATTGCTGTAGTGATTTGGTTCAAAGCAACAACAAAATGCAGCCTTTTAGAAATCCAGTTCCTTTTTCAAGACCTAAAGACCAAATTAGCAAAAAAAGCAGGTAGCTCTTAGACCGCAGCCGTGCTCCTAATCACGCCGAGGTCCCAGATCAATTAGCAGATGCTCGCAGTTGTTTTGTGTATCGAGTGAAGCTTATCCATGGTAACCGCACCGGCTTTAGAGCAAATTACAGGCCCACAACAAAACAAGACTGTGGATCGATCGCGGGACCACGCTGAGTTTTGATCTGCAGCGAGTCTGAAGGTAAGATGTCAAAGAAAACAAATGTGGTACAACGTGTTTAGAGCTGTGTTTATGTGAGACAGACTGAAATCATCTTATTCAATAGTCAACAGATCAAACCATTATTTCTGTTGCAAAATTAAACACATTGGCGATCACATATTGGTTGAAATATGTTTGTTTTTGGCTATGAAAGGTGTTTTTGTTTGTGTATTCTAGTCTCTACAGTTCAGATACTGATAATGATGATCAAATTACAGCTATGATCGGTGTTTCCCATTGTTAGTGGGGACTAATGTGGCCCAGTGTGATGTATTAACCAGTTTGATTTCACTCTGTGGAAACTGAGCTTGTTTGTTCTAAAGTAGGCGCAGTTTGTTACCGGACGTTACGTATGTACTGCGACCAACATCCAAGCCCCGGCGATCAAAGGTGGCGAGTTGCAATCATGGCCATTAGTTTAAACCTTTTGCTAGGTGCTCTACAGGCTATGGAAGTTGTGTTTCTTTGCATGAGGAGCGGGACAAGCTCAAACAGAGTGAATCAGAATGAAGCTGAAAGCTCACGCCTGACCGTTCGGACCAATTAGAGCGAGAGGCCCAGAGTAAGCAGAAGTAGCTGAAGCTAAAGCTTAGAAAGCCGTTTTATGCTAAACTAAAACCTTTTGAATGTGAATAAAGTTTATGATGTGAAACAAGGTAAGATTTGCCGCAAAATCCGACAGTTTTTAAAGTTGTAGATACTGTTTCTGCCGAACACGAGCACCTTTCTAGCCTGTAGAGAGATTTTCCCGCCGCAGCACCAATGGAGCGCCCACCAGGGCTGATTTACAACAGCTACAAGCTAGCAATGTTCTATCCAGATAATATAACAGACCCATGCCAACACTTCAGTTGTACTACAGGCAGTGCAACATGATGTTAGTGATAGTGGCCGTTTCCACAGAGTGAAATGAAACCGTCTGATACATCAGGCTAGAGCGGCTCCATCACATCATAAAAAGTGATATTTGAATCTAAATTTCCGGCAGCTATCACTCTAACAGCAAACCTGTGGATCTACAAACAGACACTTGAGTTTGTCATGCTTAATGTCTGTTCATTGGTCGATCGTCTCTGAAGCTTAAGTCAAGCAGCAACAAATATTACAGAAATATTATTCTGTGAGAAACACTATAATTATGTTCTATAGTCTACTTCATACAAAATAAAACTTTAGTGTATAATAGATTGTGACAAGAAACATTACAATTTTGTGATTATTACATTGTTAGCACCAAACAAAAGGGAAACATATTGCTACAGATTTGTGTTACTTACAATTCACCAATTATATTTTTAGTTCTAATTTTGTGACCTAAATAATCAAGATTATTGATCATTTCACGGTTGGTTAATGATTGTTGCTGTCTCATTAGCGGCTCATTAAACTGTTTTCTAACTCAATACACTCACTTTTAAAAACGTAAACAAACACAAATAATGAATGGTTCATCACAATGTGTTTTAAGCTTTTTTACAGCTGTTATGAGCGAGACGTGTCTGTATACTGATGGCAGTTAGCCGTAATGCTAGAAACAACAGATAAACTTTATAGAGTTTGGTGAACAAATGCAACATTATTAGACGTATTCAGGACATTTCAGACTGAAGTCCGCCCGTATAGATACAATGACAAGATTTCTGTGCTGGAGGGAAAATGATTTAAAGTTATTTTATTGTAAAGAGTTGGGCATAGTCGATGTAAAATCTAAAAACAAAAGCAGCACAAACAAAACGAAACACAAACAACTGACTTTTTGTGTAGACGTGCGTTTGATGCGGGTCATTATTACTGCTTAAAGTTCTTAGAATAATGTCTAAAAAGTTCATTTTTCAATCATTCCTGGGTCAATTTATGTGAAACAAAAAGGGACAGAATCACAAATCTTCTCTCAATAAGAAAATAACAACAAAAAGCTTCTGTTTATCTTCTGACTGAGAAATTACGGTGGATTCAACCTTTTCCTAAACGCACAAACGACAAAACAGAACTACAAAAAACACACGACGATCAAACCAAACACCAGAACTGAACGATTTGATATTATTTTCGATATCGTCCCATTCCTGGTGATCTATGACGTCACTTAACCGTCTCTAAACCAATCTAATCTCTTCAATAAAGACATGAGCTTGTACAATATTTCCCAAAACACGCCCTCGGGAAAGCGTGTGTATCAAAAATATAACTGCACTTGGCTCTCGCTGCTTCTTCTTTAAACGCTCTCTGTATCTGCGAACATCCATCAGCCTGGGTGTTAAGAGCTGTGATAAAAGGTTACTTTATTAGCCCCGCCAATGGAAATCAATACCACACGAGCGCGATGGTGCCTACGTCTGCACGAGCGCTACATCACACGGACCCGGCAGGTGCACGCGCTGTCGTTCAAGAGGATTGTGCGGGACGGATCGGAGCCAAAACGGTTCGGATGCTCTGGTAATAGTTTTTGGGAAAAGGGAGCGTGATGAGAGGTGTCGTCACAGAGGTGTAATTGATTGATTGCTGTGAGGTGGAGGGAGATACATGGAGGAGGTGATTGAAAAAGACGTTGACTAGCAGGTAGAAGAGGTTAGATCTGAAACTGCTTCTGATTGGGAAGAGTACAGTGGTCGCGTTAATGTTCCAGTTTCACGAGAAGAGTCAGTTTTTTACTACTAACGTACAACTTAGCCATGTAATAGCTACAAAAACATTAAACTGGTGATTTTAACCCAATAACTTGTGTACTGCAAGAAAAACAATGCATTTAAACAATAGGAGAGAGCGGGGGTTGGTTGTCACATTTTTTACTTTGATTTGAATTTCTCAAAAACAGCAAATCTCACATGAACCATTTTAACAACAGAGAAAAGCTCAAAGTCTTGTGTAACTAATGAATCCGCCTACTGTTCTCTACTTTTGAACAGAATAAGTTATATGACAATAATTAGATTTATGTTTTAGTTGAAACTTTACACTGATTTCCTGCATTGAATTGGAATATTTAAAATACAGTAATTGTGAGAAAATCTGTCTTTTGTAAAAATGTGACAACCAACCCCGCTCTGGCTGTGCTGCTGTTCTAGATATAATCATATGTGACAACCAACCTCGACTGGACTGTTTTACTCTCACCTCAGCTTTCTTCTACATTTTAAAACCCGCTCAGAAAAAAAATAGTCCTAATTGTCACTCTGGACTCTCCTCTTTGTAGTGTCAATGGTTAAAAGCTTTCAACACAATTTTTGGGAAAAAATAGAACATTTTTTCTCAACATCTGAAAATTTACTTTTTACAATAAATTTTGTTGATGTCGTCTCAGACCAATGATATATAAATTCCTAATCTAAATAAAAGAATTAGTCGGCTGATTTTGGTCGACCAAGACTTCATCGACCAAATAATCGACTAAAGAACTACAGCCCTAGTACCCAGCCCTACTATTCTTTTATTAGGGCTCCAATCATTTTTACTACTATGCCCCCAACCATGAAGTACATACCTCTGACTCTGCTTTACTACACAGTACACATTTACAGTTGCCATTCATAGCTTTCACTGCACCTCACCACGTTTTTTTCCCCCGTATAGAGATCCCCGTGTAATTATGCAGCGCACACATCTCTCCACACGCCACAGATTTGACACGAACAGCGGCGTCTGAAATCTCACCTCTTTCTCTTCTCCGCCGAAAGTCAGGCTTTCACTGGAGCTTTTGTGCGCGCCTTCATGACGACGACAGACAGATCCACACGCCGCAGAAGGAGAGTGGGAGGAGAGACAGAAAGACAGAGAGAGAGAGAGAAATAGACACACAAAATAAAAAAAAAAACAAGTGAGAACCAAGTGTGAGACAGTAACAGGCTTTGTTCACAGCTACAGCTCAGCCAGCGTCGTTACTTCTGCTGCCTGGTTTAGAAAGAAGACAAGGTTATGAAACGACTACGTGTTTCTTTATACAAGTGTCCATATGTTATTTCTGCTGCTGATATTACAGGCTATAATTAAACAGCTAGAGTCAAGAGAGAAAAACACAGTTGTTACTAAGATTATTGTAACTAAAAGACAAATGCTTTAAAGTAACTGTATTCTAGACATTTTAAATTAAAGGACACAATCAGTCTGTCTGTGAGATTCAAGTCTTTCACCTCTGAGCCTCAGAAAACACTGATCTGAATTGAGTAAATGTCTGAGAGTTTTGCACACAAATCCAGGGATGGTACAGAAGTTAACTTCAGATTTTCCATAACTTTTCCATAATTTGTCCGAAACAATTCTCTACATTTCCATGACCTCGTTTAACATACTTTTCAATCAATAATCAGCTTTATAAACTGATTAAGACCAAAACTCAAAGATTTTATGTATTTCTAGACATTAAAAATGAAAATTTGATTATTTAGCCAGTGTAATTACATTACACAGATACAGTTATAACTTAATTCCTGATGTGGGAAACAAAAAAAAATAATAAAAATTACTTTTATAAGCTCCAAGATGCCAAAGCAATCGATCTCAAAAGCATGTTTGAAAAATACAAGAATAATGTAATACAACATGTTTGTCCACAGCAGGTAAATAGAAACAAAAAGTAAATACATAACTATTAATGTAAAACTTGTGCTGTAGCTTATTCACATAAATTTAAGAAAAATATGTATTACAAGTTTTTCATCATGTCATGTTTCCACAGAGAAAGAAAGTTAAAACACTTTTTAAGTTGGACAAAATTGCACATAACAGGGTCAGCAAAAATAAAAGAAAATGGACAGACTAAATTAATTTTGTTGACACATTAGATCTGACGCTTCAGAGGGAGGTTTTTGACATCTTGTTTAGTTTTTGAGTAAAATTGACCTTTCACCAAACCCCGCCCCCTTAGTTACTGTTGCTAAGCCTGTCAGAGTGCCATGACAGAAAGAAATACACCGGTACGTATTAGTGACTTTTCTGGAGGTTTTTCCTCTAGGTCGCGGCAAATGGGATTGTACTATGCAGCGGAGGGATTTATTTAAAAAATTAAAATACGCAATGAAGAGGACATAACTCCTATGGAGGCTAATGCTACTGGTCCCAAGCTACATCAGAGAAACCCATGATTTTTAACGTCACCTCAAATGCAACTAGCACAGCCTTGTCCTGCTCTTGCACTGCCGGGTAAGTTCACTTTCATGGTTTATTATTGTCTATTGCAAGTAACTAAATTGTTCACTTACGAGGGTTGTTAGCGAGCTAAACCTACCCGTGTTGGCTAAAGCTAAGAGGCTCGCTAAACTTAGCAGCTTAGAGCGTAACTTCTACAGTTATATCCTCGTCATGATATAACTTCGGTCACAGTCAGTCGATAGCTAGCTAGTTAAACATTAGTCTTCCCTTTGAACAGACTTATGTGTGCTTTGTTATGTTTGATACATTTAGCTGGACTGGAGCCGCTCGTACTGTTTAATCCATTGTAGGCACTGCTCCGGTTGTTTTTGGTTTTGGAAATGGAATAAACACAACTCCGGTCAGTCTTCCGGATATCTACTGTCCGATTTACATAAACCGTAGCCGCATCCCTTTCACCATCTTGCTTGGAGCTCGGGCCCTATTTACATAGTAACGGTTGCTAGGAAGTGTGACTGAACAATGGCCATTTTGGGGCTCGGTGAAAAGTCAATTGATTTGAATGGTGACATTTTGAAGCATTTTTTAGACTTAAAACTTTTAAGGGTGTGACTGCCAACAATGTAAAGGAAAATGCATTTTGAGAAAACGCAACTTGAAACTACAACATTCATTTGATAAAAGTCTTTTGGGGGGGCAGATCAGGCAATTTTGTTGTTTCCAGATAAAAGACTATGGACTGATAAAGCAAACTAACCAAAAAACTGACAAAAATGCCTGAAGTGTCTCGCCTTAACGCCACTGTTGTTGTCGTTTGTAAGAATTTTAGAATCTGTACAAATCAAGACACAAGATCTGGGTCAAATTTAGCAAAAATCCTGTGACTTTTGTCTTCTAAACAATGAACTAATTAATCAAAAACACAAACTGATTAACAAAGATCATCGTCTGTTGCATTTCTAAAGTAAATCTCACTATAAACAGCTTTAACACTATTCTCACACTTTCACCTTTTTACATCACAATTTGTTCCTGGTGTTTTGTAGCGACTCATTATTTTTAACAAGACTACAGTAAAGTGAAGAAACCCTAACGAGAGCGTAACTAAATCTAAGCAAAAGTATAAGTATAATAATGAGGCTTTTTGTCCAGAAGAACCAAACACGTAGAAGGAACTTTTCACATTGTCAGAATACAGTCATGTCCTGCTGCGATTCGTCCAGAGCCAATTATGAGTTTTCACAACTTTGTAACCAATTTAGAGACAAACTTGAAGAGAAACAGAGTAAACATCAAAAACTACTGAATATTTATTAATAGATCATGCTTAGTTTAGGGATGTCACAGTAGAAAGTTTTAGAAGAGTGACTGTATTGTGTGAAGAAATCCGACAATTATTAATGATTTCTTTCACCATATTCAAGCAACTGTTAAATCCTTAATTTAAGATGATTCACGTCGTCATTACAATACAGTTCCAGTCTTGTGCTTAGATTTATTTTGCCTGAGATAGAGTGGGTCTGGTCACCACGCCCTTCGCCTGCGTTTCAGATCAAATCGTACCGGCCGATCAGATTAGTTTATTTGTGTGACGCTGATGAAACAAAGAAGCTGATTGGTCGTCTGTCATTTAGACCAAAATCTAACTTCACTCACCTCACATTAAAATATTTTTTTCATGTATTTTTTTCGTCAGGAGGAGCCATGTTGATTTACAGACGGCAGAAGATGAGTGTCTCTGATTGGCTATAATTAATCTGTCAATCACGGCTAAAGCAATTCGAAAGAGGGACACGTTGGCCAGACGATTTATTTTTTGTATATTGTCTAGATACAACTATTGTGGCGTTTTGGTGCTTAGATTTGTGTTTTTTTACTAATAGAGTTTCACTTATAAGTACTTTTAGAACTTGACCCTCTGACCAGACAAAGCTCTGGGGACCCCCTGGAATCTCAGGCGCCCCCCAGGTTGGGAACCACTGGTCTAGATTTTCCAGGCAGAGCTTTATTCACATTGGTCATGTTTACATGATTTTTTAATTCCAACGTAAGTATTCAGAATTACAAATGGGACGATATACGATATTATCGCTAATCGCAATAATTATGGGTCGTACGTGATGATAATCACAATTATAGCAGCAGGTGTGCGCCTGTGGCTTCATAAGAGCATCTAAATCTGACTGCTGTGAACCCAGTAAAAGCTGTATTGTGGTTAAACAAAGAAAAGGTTCATGTGTTAAAGTTAATTAATGACTCTGAGACAAAGATTTTTGCTCAACATTGTAAACATTTGTTCACTTTGAATCATTATTGATTGTACTTAGACCAAAATACAATAAGTAGTTGTTCAAACACATACATATGGTGCACTAATAAATATTTCAGTGATTTTGAATCTGTGCACTTTTACATTTAGTAAATTATCGTGATAATATCGTTAATCGCGATATATTTTGGTCACAATAATCGTGAGTGCAAATTTTAATATTGTCCCATGCCTATTCAGAATTAATAATTCCGAATAAAGGTTTACAAGGAAAACACGCTAAATCTAGTTTATATAATTCCTTCTCGAGGTAAATATTGTGAATAGGATATTAGTTAGACATCCAAAATCTCCCTCAGTTAAATCTTACTATATAACATGTAAACAAGTAACAAGTAATATGCAATTCTTGACACTTTTTGAAAATTTGAACATACCTTATTTTTTATATGAAATCACGATTAGATGAAAAACTTGTAATAAATTTCTTTTTTTAAATTCTTGTGAGCAAACTTCAGCAAAAAATGTACATTGACAGCTATAACCGTAGGATTTGCAGTATCTTGCCTTAAGTACAGGAATGTTGCTGGAAAACACAAGCTTACTTAAAAATGCATAAACTTTAGTAAATTAAGAATGCGTACAGACCATTTTTTGTACAATATGTGTCTTTTAAAATGTGAATGCAGAGTCCAACACAGTCTTTGGTCTTTGCGTTGTCGTCGTCGTTTCCACTGGTTTTCTAACAATAGCAACACAATCCTAAGCTCCGGACCCAAACACCTGACTGGACTTAAGTCTGAGGACACAGCTGCAGCACTAATCTACACCGTCGCTGCCCAAACACTCACAGATCAGTCCAATCCTGCTCATATACCACGTTCAGGGATTATAACTGAAGGTTTTCCAGGTTTATTCCATAACTTTGGCAAAAATCATTCACAATTTTTCTATGACTTTGTGTGTTTCAATTGATTATACACTTTAATAAAAGAATTTAGAAGGAATACAAAAATCTACTCTTTATGTTTTCTAAATATTGTTTTGGTTTATTGAATATTTCAAAGTGTTTAGTTACAGTGGCATTTAAATTATAGTGCAAATAAGTTTCAAAAGCAGATAAATTTAGCTCTTAAAAGACATGGACAAAACACAGTAGATGTAGGTCTAAGTTTTCTAGGAATTTTGTGACAAATCAGGGTTTAATTAGTTTAATTTAACATATTCTAAAAATCATATAGAGGGATTATTGATCAACATCACTTTCCGCTCTACTGTGCATGTCACCTACAGAAAGAGAAGCTGTCCATCTAGTTAGCTGGGGAAACTTCTTTGATTAAAACAACAAAACGGGAGGAGAGCAGCTGCTTTGGATCGGGAACCAGTTTGAAGAACGTCTTGCTCCTGAAGCTTGAGACAGTGTTTTTCTCGATGTTTTTTCACCTGAATGTAACTTTTATGTGTCGTGGGGTCAAATTTCATTCACAAATGTTGAATTAGCAGCATAACTTTTGTTTTCGCACAGTGATAAACTCTTGTAGTTAACTGACAACAGTGCAGGCTCGAGTTGTTACTGCAGCTTAGTCAATCAGCAGCAGCTCTTTTTGCATATCGGGTTAGCACGCACCTCCCACGTTGATAAATAATCCCTCTATATTTGACTTTAAGTTAGATTAGGAGAAAATACTTGGCCTAATAATATAGAGATGTTCGCCGAGCCGATGTGTGATGTTAAAATATGTTTTTTCTTTCGGGGCCTAATTGCCAAAAGCTTTCTTCTTGGTGTAGGCTTTTTAGGAACACAGTAGAAGCTCTTTGGGTTGCTCTAATCAAACCTGTGAGCAACATAGTGAAGTAGCATTTGTGTGTTTATGAACTGTGAATGTACAAATGCCAAAGTATTTTATGTTTTTGATATATTCTAACACTTCTTTTAAACAGAAATGGCTAAATCTGGTGCAGTTCGTCTCTTCTTTTAATAAGGCTCATGAACTTTGTAAATGGTTCCTGACAAACAAATTAAAAAATCTCCCAAAAAGAGACTAAAAGGACTAAAGAACGTGTGTGATTACCTGGCTGTTCCATTGGGTCTAACTGATTTGAAGGTGGGCCTGGCATTATCGGCTCCTGGATTAGAAAACAAAAGGATTAATACTAAATTAACACACGAAAAAGAGTTGGAAATGTGTGTGTAAAAGTGCAGACCTGTAAAATGGGTCTTCCACACTCCACTGTGACCAGCTTGTGGCACTTTTTATGGACCAATAGTTTGCAGTTGATGCATTTGTAGCCCTGTCGTCCCAAACCCCAGATCCGGTCTGTACAGATGGCACAGTGCGCTCGCTGGGAACAGACAAGAGAGAGAAGTGTCAGACAGTTTCAGATGGAGTTTAGATTTGATTCTAAGTCAGGAAGTTTTGTATGAAAGTGCATGTGACAGGGAAGAGCACTTTTCTGTAAAACTAAGTGTCTATATAATCAACTGCAGCTCTAATTAATGCAGGGTTTTTGAGGTATGAGGTGCTTATCAAACAAACAAGTGGTACTTACTGTTTTTATGGGTTAATCTCACAACCTGCCTCACATTAACAGACCAAGTGTGTGTGACAGCCGAAGTATCGAACTGCAGACAATGTACTTTCATTTGAGAGCATTTGGACCAGTTACCAAAACGACCCGGATCTCACAGAACACTTTGGGGCCTTTAATCAAAGTCTTGGTCGCTAGTTGCTTTCTTAAAATTGAGCCATTTTGGTTTGAGATGTTATCAACGAACCAACATATAATAGAAAAGGCCGTATCTTATCTTCAGTCAAGCTAGTGAACAAGGAAGTAGTAGTTCTATCATTAGTGTAGCAGTACTTTGTCTTGGACTTAAGACTGGTCGCAAAACCGCCTTTTAAGGTCTTGGTCTCATCTCAAACTCACTGTAGAGTTAGCAAGTATTTTTATTCATGTGAAACAAGAAGAAGGAAGTGAGTGCGTCTACAGGCCAAAAGTCAGATCTGCAGGTGCTCTTCAAGGATCAAGCGGCAAAACTTACAATGAGAGGACGAAGAGGAGATCCGAGGCACACTGACTTAAAATAAAAGTCCTTTATTAGAGCTACGGTGACAGAGCGACGCGTTTCGACCACGTCTAGGTCTTCATCATGGCTTAAAACATTGAGTAGCACCAGGTGGCTTTAAATACTAGTCATGTGAGATGGTCATGTGATGTTAGATGGTCACATGAACCGTAAAACCGCCAAACCATATCACATCAATGACAATAAATATTTACAATCAAAATACAAGTACATATGAAGAATGGGACATAAAGTAGAAAGGATCTACGCAGGCCCAGCAAGATATAATACACTTACTGACATACCGTATTTTTATTCATGTATTGTACTTAAGTAGTTTTCTTGAAAACTATTAAAACATCCGGTGACTTTTTACTTTGACTTCTTACATTTTTTAAGAAGTATCCGTACTTTCTGCTCCCTACTTTGATGAGTTACTTTATAAGAACACAAAAGACAAATACATTCTTTATTAAACATCTTGATTTCAAACTAGTTTTGATTAGGTTGAGGATTAATCTAAAACTCCTCAGAAAATTTCCAAATTTTGTCCGTGTTGAATCAATGAGAATCTGATCTGAATCTGACGTTAACAAGCGACATTACTTCAGCTCACAGCAAAAAATGAATTTCAAGACAAGTTAAAGTTGCTTGATTCTAGGATTTAAACCTAATTTCAAGCATTTTGACTAATTTAACCCCGATTTATTGTAGGGACATTGATTATTTTCCTTGTTTCAAAGTGTTTCAAACTGATTTCAAGACATTGTATTGAATAAAAAATGCAATGTCTTAGAGTCGCAGAAGCTTTGCAAAAAAGTGAAACGTCTTTTTTCTGAATCACTAAGATTGATACCAGAAAGAAAAATATAATTCAGGTATATTTTCTTCTTTATTTATTCGAAAAAGACGGTATAATGTGTGAATGACGTCAGTAGCTCTTGACAACTAGACGATTTACCATTTTCCAGATAAAAAAGACGAACTCACCCTGTTGAAGCGTTTGGCCTGGAAAGCGTGGCCACTTGCGTAGTAAAGCTTCCTCCAGCGTCGAGCCCCACGTCTGTATATCGACTCTGAAAAAAACACACATTCACACAACAATTACAAACAGCATCACCATAAATTAAACTACATTTCAGCTGCTTTTCGTGTAATAAAAACAGAGAAAAATAGCTGCACTCACTGTCTTCTCCTGGACATGGCATTCCGGGTTTTTCTGGGATATTTGGAAACACTGTTGAGAAAGGAAAAAAGATATATACATAAGTTATTAAATGAGAAATGTGGACGACAGCAGGGCAATTAGATTTGTGAATGAGGCTGAAAATAGATGAGTTCACAAGGTACATTTTAAACACATCTCAGGTTATTAACACTCGAGATCAACATTCAAATATTCACTGCTAAAGTAAAGCGAGAATCACGTTTCAACTACAGTGGGATGTTTTATTAGAGCACGTGGAGACAGGACAGTGATGAAGTAATTATCAAATCATAATTTACAACTTCTGTTAACCATAATACTAGTTATTCATAAATATTCTGTCAGGACATTCAGCAAACTGTTGAATCTTTAAATAAATCCCAAAAAGATGAGGCTTATGTGCTGTTCTCTAAAGGTTCCTAAACTTTTCAGACAGAGACCCTCCAAAATAATCATACCATCGACTCGGGACAATCAGAGCAAAATGAAAAAGACATTTGTAATGATTTCAAGCTGCATAATTGGATTTAGTTGAATTTATAATAGTTTATTGTGTTACAAGAGCCAAATTCAGCAATGAAAAGGACTGAATCAACTAAAGATTTGGGACTGAATCACTGGTGTAATGTGCCTTCTTAGAAACACACAGTTTATTAATAGTTTTCTTGTTATTTACATACAGTAAACTCTATTGCATTTCAGTCAAAAACAGATACTCCTAAGTTGCAACTTTTTTGCCAGCCCCCTTTTTAGTCGATTACGCCACAGTTTGACAACTACTCGCGCGCAACTACAACGCTTTGTCTTTTTTTCTCAAGCATTACATCACGCACATGCTCACTCAGCTTTTGTTCACTGACTGTTGGCTGCTTAGATCGTGTTTGAATGCTTTTTCACATCAATGCGCCCCAAAGAGATCAAAACAGACGGTGCGTCGCTCCTCCCTACCGACAGCAACTGGGAGTTGTGCTGGTGTGAAAGACCCTTAAGTCTTTTTAGCTCAACATAGCAATGTAAAAAGACCAAAACATAGAGAGAAACAAACAGGTCTTCATTAATAGCTCATTACACTGCAGCTTTAACAATTTCATAACTCCGACTCTTCCTCTTGCGATCTAAACTGTGATTAACGTTGCATCAGAGTGTTGTTGTTGCTCCGTGGCGGTAGAAGCCGGAGGTGAACGTCTGTGTGGGTTTGTTTGCTGAGCAGATGTTTCTGTGGAGGTGAGCCGCCGCCTGCCTCGCTGCAAAGACTTGTTCATTCTTCATTCCCGGAGCGAGATGTTTATCTGTTAATTACTTTGATTCAAGCGCCTGAATGGGACGGGAAACTATTCTTCACACAAACGCTGCATATGCAAAACACAGCGCAGGACCTTCATGCGTTTTCTGTCATGTTTTTATACGTTTTACAGCGATAGATTTTAATTATCTTATCCAAATGTGTTTGCACAGTTCATGACAGCTACAGATATTTAAATTTTTGGACAATTACATATCTAGTCTATGAAATTATTATTACACAACAGTTCAGTCCATTATAAACCATAGTAATTTCAGTTTATTTATTGCTTTTAGAGTCATTTATACGGCGGCAAATAACTTCAGTCACTTCAATTATTAAAATAATCTTAGATGTGTTAAAAAAGATGGAGGTTATAATAGCAATTGTTATGTTTATGTGGACTATGACAAACTATAAAACCAAATATGTTAGCGGAGACCTTTCATAATAAATCAAATGTAAATGACAAAAACAATACTATTAATGTAGTTTTGCATGTACTTCATTTTTGACACACACAGCTAAAGTTTTTGCGGTAATACAGAAATTAGAGATGGACTAGAGATTTGTTTGTATATCGGCCTCAATTTAGGGCCGATATTTGATCAGGCAGATCTTTTTCTTAGTTGGTTTGCAGAGAAACATTGAGACTTCTTTCATCTCTCTCCATTTTTACATCTGCAGTTTTGATTCCATCATTAACGTGACTAAGTTTTATTTTTGTTCTATGACTTTGGCTGCAGCACAAGCTTGAATAAGTGCTTGTTTCTTTGTCAATATGTACAATATGAATGTCTTTTTGGGCCAAAATACAATTGAGTAGTTTAGGTTGATTTTTTTTTAGTTACTTTTTTTTACCTCGTCTCTGCCTTTAAAACTAAAATAAGAAAATCGGCCTCCGAAAACGGCCTTGAAGATCGTCCATTGATATCGGCATCGACAGGCAAAATTTTGAAACATCAGTATCGGCATCGGCCAAAGGTAAAAAAAAAAAAATATATATATATATATATCGACCGATCTCTAGCAAAAATGTAAATAGATTTATTGTTGTAGCGGCAACACGCTTAGGTAGCTATTTTTGCGACAAAAAATAAATATCTAGTAAATAAAAATCAATAAAACTATATTATTTTAAGTTTTCATTTGTCCTTTTTGTTTTGGCACTATTTATTGGCTCACAAAACTACATACATTTCAATTATTTATGACCAAAAATAACATTTGTAGATGTCACATGATCACAGACAGGTGCTGCACCTGTCACATGATCACAGACAGGTGCTGCTCCTGTCACATGATCACAGACAGGTGCTGCTCCTGTCACATGATCACAGACAGGTGCTGCTCCTGTCACATGATCACAGAGAGGTGCTGCTCCTGTCACATGATCACAGACAGGTGCTGCACCTGTCACATGATCACAGACAGGTGCTGCACCTTTCACATGATCACAGACAGGTGCTGCTCCTGTCACATGATCACAGACAGGTGCTGCACCTGTCACATGATCACAGACAGGTGCTGCACCTGTCACATGATCACAGACAGGTGCTGCACCTGTCACATGATCACAGACAGGTGCTGCACCTGTCACATGATCACAGACAGGTGCTGCACCTTTCACATGATCACAGACAGGTGCTGCTCCTGTCACATGATCACAGACAGGTGCCGCTCCTGTCACATGATCACAGACAGGTGCTGCTCCTGTCACATGATCACAGACAGGTGCTGCTCCTGTCACATGATCACAGACAGGTGCTGCTCCTGTCACATGATCACAGACAGGTGCTGCTCCTGTCACATGATCACAGACAGGTGCTGCTCCTGTCTCTCCTTCACTGCGCTCATCTGCAGTGGCCAGCTTTATGTGACCAGACGTCACAAAATTCACGCATGTGTCCCGCAGATTCTGTGCTGCTGTCATTACCCCAGGATATACACATCCACATTTACGCTCACGTGTAAATGTGGATGAATCAAGCCCTGGTGATGAAAGATGGCCGCCGCTTTACGTCAATGGCTGCGCTCAGTGGCGCATTGTCGCGAGATTAGCTAGTTTGAATTCAGCTAACCTCCGGCCACTGAACATGCGCAGTTGTTCTTTCTCCCACGCGGACGTGCGTCAGTTGCGTGCTCGCGTAACACGTGACACACGCTGACCAATCAGAGCGGGAGTTTGCTAGAGCGAGCAGAGCGGTAGCCGGAGCTAAAGATTAAAAAGCTATTTTTAATGAAACTGAAGACGTTTGAACCGGGAAAAAGTTCACGATATGAAACTAGGTAAGATTTGTCACAAAGTCCAACCTTTTAGAAGTGTGTAAGTGTTCTGTGAGGAGAGCAGAAGCTGTTTGTGATTGCATTGTGCTCTATGGAAAAAATGCTTTCTGGACAGAGGGGATTTTGCCGCTGCAGTAGCAATGGAGCGGCCACTACGTCAACTCGAGACGGTGTTTAGCTAGCAATGTCCTATCCAGATATTTTAATAGATCCATGGGATGAATGGATGGATGGAACAAAGCGGCTAACAACTTGAAGCTAACGTGGACATAAGTGAAAAGTTTTTTTGTGCACTAACTATCGCACAACTTATATAAATAAAGACAATTTACGAAATGCACGCAGTGAAGCTCAGAATCTGCAGCGCTAGAGGGGGTTAAAGTCAGACATTTTCAGCCCGACCTAAAGCGCTGTGAGCTTACCTTAAAACTAGCTCGCTAAGTGAAACATGCTTTTCCTTTGGCCAAGTTGAATAGTTCTTGTTTAGTCCCAAAGTTGTGAGGCGATTCGTGCTAAGCTAACAGTGAGCTCATGCGCTCTGACACACCTCTGTTGTGCTTATTTACATGACGGGCATCACAACAAATGCAACTTCTCTGACACAAACACGCACAGTCTTCATTTAACTTTGATCAATCTGCTCCAAATACAAGGTCTTAAGAAAGCCACTTCAAATTTAAGACCTAAACACATAATTTTGACAAATGTAAGACTTTTTAAGACCTTAAATTTCCCATTTCAAATTTAAGACTTTTTAAGACCCCGCGGGAGCCCTGCTTTATCTTCCTTACTTGCCTCTCTCACCACTGACTCTCATGCATTTTGTCCGCGAAATGCTGATATTTATACCGCTGTGATGTCATAACCTGAATTTTCTTGTTGCTTGTTTATACCGGTGGTTATTTGTGCGTGACGTTGCCAGTGCGTCTGAGTAAAGCCAGTCTTTGTGACCGGCAGCAGCAGTCGTAGTCTGTGAGTTATAAATCTGCTGCTGCTCCAGACTCGGGGCGCTGGTGTGAGTCAGAGACGAGGCGTGGGCTTAGCGTCGCCGAGCTTGTTAGCGCGCAGATCTGGCAACCCCCCGGTAACACTGTCAACTTTCCTCTGCTCTCTGTTTGACCCCCGACCTTTTGGCTTTGAACAGAAGCAAAACGAAAAGTAGAAAGGCATTTGAAAGATGAGACTGAGCAATGTCACAATCACAATATTAAAATTTGACGATGTAGTTATTGTAGCGCTGTAACTAACGATTATAAGGGTATTTGATTAACCTGTCGATTATTTCTTTTGATTAATTTATTACTTGTCACAAAAGACAGATTAAAGTTTTGATACTGATTCTGATACTTTGGCTTTAAGTACCTGATATGAATCTATTTCAGTACAGGAACTGAAATAGTTTTTTTTTCACATCAAAACATCAGAATTTAATTGTCATAAAGTGTATGTAACTGTTATTTATAGAAAATCACAACTTAAAGTTGGGGTAACTAACTTTTTAACTTGCAAATTAGTAGGTTTAGTGTTTCCACTAAAAAGTATATAGCAAAAGCAGCAATTCATGAAAAATAGGAGCCAAATGCAGCTCTGTGATTGTCTGAGCTTGGGTGGTCCGCTCCAGTTTCACTTTGTTGTTTGCAACAAAAGGTTTCTAAATTATGAATGCAACCAAAGTGAATACTTGTTGACATTTCTCTTAATTTGAATAAAATGTCCAATAATATGAGTCTATCGGCACTGGTATCCGATCAGTGCATCCCTAAATTTGACAAATACTGCAAAAATAATTAATGTTAAAAACAAGCTTCTTGAATTCATACAGTGAGGCGTATCAGGATATGTATCAGGATATATACTGTATAATTTACACTTCTGAACCTGGACGGTAGCTCTCAGGCTGAAATTATTGAGCTAAAAATTACTTATTTGTAAGACACTTGTATCTAACATAAAACGCAGTTTGAAAATACAATTCTTCTGCATTTTGTTATTTTAAATAATCAAATTTACATTTTTGACACTGATTTTAGTAGGGCTGGGTATTGCCAAGAGCCTTCCGATACAATACGTATCCCGATGCTGCTATAATTTCCTCAATATGTCACGTATCAAGTGTCAAATGCAGAGGAATTGTATTTTTTTAACTACTCTTTATGTTAGACACAAGTATCTTACAAATAAGCCATTGTTCAGCTCAATAGATTCAGCCTTAAAGCTGCAGTCCATCTTCAAAAGTGTAAATTATATCAATTTAAGTATGCAGATACGTATCCCGATACACCTCTTTGTAACGATACGCGTATTGCCAATGAGCTTGTCACGATATATCCCGTATCGATACATTGAGTACAGCCCTAGATTTTAGAGACGGTTATACTCAAAAACATGTTTTTACAGCTAAGTTACAATACTTTTAGTTTTTTTTTCTACATAGTAGAAAAAAAAAATCAATGCACTGTATTTTTTCTGCATTGGCGGATTTTTTTTTTTCTAAAATATATCTTGAATAAAGAGTTTCTGGATTTCTGCTGGGATCCAGAGGTCAAATTTAAGACGTTTTAAGACCTTTTTAAGACCACAAAACATACAGATAAAGATCTATTCTTGAGTCGTGACTTATAGTATTTCTTTTTATTTACAATTCTATAGTTGGCTTCAATTATGAAAAATTACCAAAAAACAAAACAATGTATACACAAACTGAGCTTTCCTTCAATGAAATAAAAGCAGAAACATGACAACTGTGTTATATTTTTGAGAAATGTTTGACAGAAAAAGCTGCAGGAGTCAGAAATAGTTTAGAAAATCTGACAGAATCTACTTCATAAAAAACTTAAGACCTGTGCAAACGTTTTTAAGACCTATAACGGTGAAGCGTATCGTAACGGAAAGCTCTTGGCAAAACCCAGCCCTAGTCTTGACATTATTTTTTTGCAGTAAAATATTTTTCTCTCGTGTCATTTTGAAGCAATTACCTCGTGTCTGATTCCTAACACTTGGATGATTTTGAAGTCTGTGTGCAAAGTAAGTAAACAATAATTTGAGAACTAAATTTGTTGTCACAATTAGCCCCACAAGTTAATAACAACAACTATTTTTCAAGTCCTTACGCTTCTATTGTGACCTGAATAATGTGAATAATGTTTGAATCCAGCGGTGACGTTCCTGGCTGAGAGCTGCAGCCGTCTTAAGCTGATAAAAGGCCGTGTTGTGTGGTAGCCCAGGGGTTGTAGTGCAGACGTCAGCAGCAGCAGCAGCAGCAGCTCGTTCACAGGTCACTGCTTCTCTGAACATATGTTAGAGTGAGTCTGTGTTATGTGCGGAGACATAATGTGTGTTTATAAATAAAACCGGAAAAGCGATTAGAGAGAGAGGAAATAAAGGTTTGTCTTGGAGACCGTCGGTGAACCTGAATATAATCTTTACAGTCTGGCTTGATATGACATGAATAAAAAGAGGGACAATAGCAGCAAATGTAAAAAAAAAATACTGTTAATAAAATAAGATTAACAGCTGTGGATCTCAGGGTTTATGCAAAACTAATTATATGCATCTAATTACCATTAAGTTTATTATATCAAAACTACATTTACATTTTGATTTGATTTTAGCTATTAACCTGTGAAGATTGAATAAATTAGGGAACATCTGGATGTATCTTTTTAGACAAAAATGGACTTGAATTAAGGCACTGTATTTTTACTTGGAGGTTTTTGTTGAACTAAACACATCATACAAATGTGACTTTACTCTGTGCAAGCTTGTATCTCCCTAAAAAAGAAAAAGGAATAGCTTGTCCACAGAAACATACAAGAGGAGGCCAGTCATCACTCAGTTTAATTTCACTCCAGCTGTTAGGTCAGGTATCGCAGGACTGCAGACGGTTCACAAAAAGCAGGAAGTACAGTCGTCCTATCAGCGAGAAGAAGCGGAGTGGTTTGTTGGCCAGAACCAACTCGAGTTGAGAAAGCAGACTGTATATATTTTCTCCTCTTTTAACCTTGTGTCAAATATGAAACTTAACATGTTGTACCTTTTAATTTGAAAGTTTACCACATAGAAACAGTAACAAAAAGCGGTGCTTGTTAAATCAAGAGTCTCTCCTTGGTGTCAGTGGTCTTGTTCGCGCAGGCTGTGACGCCCGCAGACATAATGCTGTTGTGCGTCTCACGAAAGTCGCTTCCTAAATGTGTATTTGTGCTATAGTTGATAAAGCAAATCTCCAGCGCTTTTACCTTCACAAGTTTACACATTTACACTGCGTAGTATATCTTGTAAATAAAGTGAAAGGGGGCAGCGAGGTGGCGCAGCTGCGAGCAGAGGAGAGAGAGAAATGCGCGAGGCTTTGCTAAATAAATTTTAATTTTAACGTTTTTAGCAATAAAATTCCCAAAACTAACAATGTTCTATAACAAATGAGCATTGTTGTATCTATACCAGAAAACATTTTTGAGCTGTTTTAGCCTTAATTAGTAGGCAGACGATACTTTCGTCTATCATGAAATAAATAGAAGATGATATGACGATAGTGAAAAATGACCCAACCATAATTTTCATGGATACAATATAAAGCTATGACTTGTCTTAACTTACTTAGTTGGCTCATGTCCTTTCAATAATGATCACTCAATACAGTTTGATGACTTAAGTCAGTGGTTCAGTCTTTTTGTTATTCAAATTTTAGATAAATATTTTTACCAATAACAGAATATTATTTTTGTTGTTTTCATGAAATGTATGCCGTTATATACTATTCAAACCTGATCACAAATAACTATTACAGCTTTACATGTTCTTTATCATTCCATGTAAACGTCTGTACCCCAGGTTGTGAAACACTGACTTAAATAACTTTCACTCATTAAAACTTTGACTTGTACCAGCAGACATCTCTCTGACCTGGTTCACTTTTGGACTCCTTCAGACTGTTAGCATGTACGGTGGTAGCGTGTTAAGCGTGTTAAGCGTTGGCTCTCACCGTGGATAATGAGCTCTGAGTCTTTGTTGAGTTCATAGAGACGCAGCGCCTCCTCCAGCTCCAGCTGCGACGACACTGTGCACGGATCACCTGCAAACACACACACACACTGTAAGTCACATGAACAGACACAACAGAACACAGAGAGTACAGACAGACCCTTACAAGAGAGCTTCTCAAACTGTGGGTCTCCTTCAGGTGGTACTCTCTGCTGTGCCAGTATGACTTGAACTCTGCTATCCATATTTGTAATTCATGTAGTTGTTTTAAAAGTGGAAAAGTGTGTGTAATTTTCCCAGTCTACATTACAATGGATAAACGCCCAACATGGAACTTTTTAGCCAGAAAATAGACTTGAACAGCAGGCTTGCATCTCCCTAAACTCGCCACTATATTTCTTTTAGTTTCAGTGGGTGTGATTGACAGATGAATTAGCCAATCAGGGACGTGCATTGTCTTTTGTACAACATGAAACACAACCTGCCTCTACCTGATGGATTCTCGCCATATTTGTGTCTGATACATTTATCTGGCGCAGTATCTTTGCGTCTGAATACTGTATTTATCATAATAAATGTTATAATAGTAGATTAAAAAGCCTGTTTTGCAAAAATACAATAAGAATAATTTGCCACACCAATGTCCACACATATGTTCAATTCTTTCCAAAACGCCTTCAAAAATATTTTTATGCAATCAATAACCATCGAAGAAAGAAATGTATTGTCTCCCGGACAAATCCAAAACATATCTGTAAAAACTAGAAGCCTTAGCATTCAAACGACGGATCAAAAAAACATACAGTCTGTCAGATAGCTGGACAGTGAGCTTCTGCGTTTGGGTATGCACACTGGAGAAAAACGGGTATACGTTTAACTGGGACTTAACAGGATTTATTTTAGAAAATTAACTTGATATTTCATTAAACTTTTCATAAAAGGGGTGAAGCTCCTTGGTTATTTTTTTTTCAAAGGCTCAGTCACTTGTTACTCTCTTAAATCTGGCAACACTGGTCAGCCTTTGTCCTGCACAGTGCCTTTTTGAACAGAAAAGATGTTAGATGTGCTTTTCTGTTTGTGACTGTATTTAATTAATAACAACAACAACAACAACACCAACAAAAAACGCGACCTCTGAGCTACTTCCAGGTTCAGACGCTTCAACCAATCAGATTCAAATATTGTCATGATGTTCTGTTTTTCAGCAGCTGTCAGTCCAGATTGATAATGTGTATAGCTCAATTTTGAAACATTTGTTCGTAGATGATACTGTACATTGTGTGTTCATTTTGTAGAGTCTTCTTGACCTCTCTTGTATATTGTTTGTATGTTTTTTTTGCCTTTTCACCACATTGTCTCAGGTAATTTAAAATAAAAACATACATATACCTGCTTCCCTCCATCGCCTGTGGACAAAATGCCACAGGTCCTTCAATAAAACACTTGTTACGCACTTTGCAAAACCGAATCAAATCTCACATTTACAAGAACTTTGCGGCGCCAGCGTTGGCCGTCAATAAACAATTACTTCGGCGGGAGCTTTAACAAAGACCGGTTCAGAGTTACGGCAGACGCGGGGCAAAAGTGCGAAAGGTGAAGTGTCCAATAAAGCAACGTGACATTTAAAACTATGTTCGTCTCTGCTGCAGGTGTGAGGGCAATTGTAACACGTGAACTTTTGAGAGAACAAAGAAAATATGAGGAAATTCAGACGCCGCTGCCGGACTAATCGATGTTGCCATTTTGTGTTGCTTAATTTTATGACTTTGTGCAGTTGTTTAGGTCGTTAATTAAGATACCGGCAGAAGCAGAGTCACTTATTTCTATTAATTAACGAGGTGTGTCAACAGATATAGCTTGTTTGAAAGCTGTTACAGTTTAATGCGACGTTGACAAAAAGTTGTAACATAAAAGTCATTATCGAAGTCACATTGAAGACTTTTTGAGACCTTTTAAGACTTCTGTTCTAATTTAAGACCTCAACAAGACTCAAACTTTATCTTTGCTCAGTGTTTCCCATTCATAGAGGAGATTATGGCGGCCCATAGTCTAATTTTTGCCCCCATAGTCTAAAACATTTGACTGATGGGGATATAACATTACTTGAAGCTGGTAGCATAGCAATAAACATAGGTAAGGAGTTATATTTAATCTATAAGCAATGAATTATAGTAGTAATTGAAGACTGACGGCCTTTT
This sequence comes from Mugilogobius chulae, assembly GCA_038363315.1. NCBI lineage: Eukaryota > Metazoa > Chordata > Actinopteri > Gobiiformes > Gobiidae > Mugilogobius > Mugilogobius chulae. The sequence goes on from CM076395.1 coordinate 13,662,508, forward strand.
CTCCATAATAACATCACCTTAATTTTCAGGTAATCAGTATATTTTTAGTGCAGGTGTTGTCAGTAACCTTTACATTTTTCTCATTAAGACAGAAAGACTCTAGTCTACATAGATAGTTCTATGGGAAATACACTGGTTGCAATTATCTATTTCTGCATTGCCTAATGCTTTTCCCTTTCTTCATCACATTTAAAGTAAAAGTTGTACAGTTTTACACTGACTGCAATTCCCAAAATGCCTCTTGACCCAATGTTTCTGGATGCACAGATTGTAAACGCTGGTATTGTTTTATAAAACTGCACAAATGCATTTTCAATTTGAGCGTGATTGTTTGCGTACGCCAAATTACAAAAATCCAAGATTGTTTTGATGACAGAACTGACAACCTCTCGACTAAGCACAGAACCCCTTTACCAAACATTACTCTGTGTAGAAATATTAATTACACTCAACACGTTCATGCACCTTCAGTCAGATTAACTGTCTTATTTCCTAAATGTTTGGTTTGTAATGGGCAGTAATGCATCCAAATATAATAGATTTGATATTGATTTTTTATTTTGCAACATCCTTTATCTGCACTGTCAACGATATGTATTTATAAAGCAGCCTCATTAAAATTAATGGCACAAAGTGTTATCAGTACTACGGTAAGTGTGCTACAATTTTAAACACATCACAGCTAATAAAACACCGATTTCATTATTATCTGAAATATTGCGTGCCAATTATTAGAGACAGACGGATATTTTTGGACCTATATAGAGGTTATACACTGACAACTTTATTCTGAAAATGCTTAGCAACATTTAGAATGAGTGGCATTTCTCTCAACTCAAAAACATATTTTTTTTTTAAAAGAAAAATGTAATAAGTTCAATTGTGTGTGATTTCAATGTCTGATAAATGTGAGAAGCTAAAGTCTTGCAGCCCGATCTTGCCCCTTTGTCTTAGCCGGTCTTAGCCTTGGTCTTAAGTATTCCTCTGTTGGCCACTAGTGGCTCTCTCCAAGCTCTATACACTGTCAGTGTAGAAGGTGTGGCTCCAGCCAGATGTGAGGGGGTACAGTTTTGTTCATTGAACCAGTCACATGCTCACGCCTGTGACAAGTGAGCAGCTGCTAGGATTACAGGCAAAAGAGAACTGTAGCAGCAGCTTCAGTTTGGAAAAAAAGTGTAATAATAGAAAACTATTTGGTGAAAAAACTATAATAATAGAAATCTATTTGGTGAAAGTCTATTTACTTGACAGACTTTAACAACTTTGTCTAAAAATGTGTCTTTTCTTTACATAAAGCCTGTTGACTTCTATTATTATTATTTTTTTTTTCCAAACTGAAGCTGCTGCTACAGCTACTTTTGCCTGTGATCCTAAAGCAGCTGCTCACTTGTCACAGGCGTGAGCATGTGACTGGTTCAATGAACAAAACTGTACCCCCACATTTGGCTGAAGCCACACCTTCTATACTGACAGTGTATAGAGCTTGAAGAGAGCCACTAGTGGCCAACAGAGGAATACTTAAGACCAAGGCTAAGACCGGCTAAGACAAAGGGGCAAGATCGGGCTGTTGTTGTTCATCTGCTTTGCTACAACTGTTGACTTGATTTTCTCTTTTTAGATGTCAGTTACAAACCCAGGGCTCAGTAGACTTGTTGTGGATTGAATTTGTTATCAAACTGTATTTTATTTTTCCTGTTTTAGCCGTTTATAGAACTCTTACAAGGGAAAATGTCCGTTCTCTCCATTAACTCTCACTCAGCATGAACATTTAGAATGCTGTGATGTCACCTGCTATGACAATTTTTTCAAGGTTTTTCAAAATTTTCATAAGTGCATCTATAAACATTGTAATTTCAATTAATCTTGCAGGCCTTATACCAGTGCAAACTAAAAAAAACAATATGTAATGTTTTTAACTCTACAGTGAACACATAAACTGATTAGACGCCACATTAAAACAAACTCACGCCACAAGCTAAACACCACAAAGTTGACTTGAGCTGTACATTCTCATTATCGTCTGCGCGTACTCCTCCGAGCAGCAGGTCACATGTCCGTCATCCTCCCGCTGACCTCTGATCCCGGCTGCATCATTACTTTCAGCTCCTGTTGTTTCTGCCGAGGTCTCGCAGGAGGATGGGTGGATTCCTCTAAACCGGCGCTTCATTAAGGACATCAGCGGCTTTTATCGGGCGCGGTAATGACTGGACTAATGGTGCGTGGGCGCGCCGTGGCAGGTGAGCGGGCGCTAACGACTCCGGGGCAGATGACCTCGTCCCGACAGCTCCTGATGAAGCGCCTCGCAACCAGGAAGTGACAGAGGAGTCCAGCACCTTTTGTTAAGAACTACAACTGAAACTAGTGTAAGACAGGCAGGAAGATGAGGTGTACGGTGTCAGACTCGATCAGGGTTAAATGTGAGACCATAGTTTTAGTAGGCAACTGAAGCTGTAATAGTGCCCAGATGTGGACTTAAACATATGCTGTCTAGAGCAGAGATTACGTGGCTGGCACCTGCCGGTCTTTTGTCGGTAAAATGTGCCGCTGACCGGAAAAAATAGACGTCCCCGGTCAAGTTGACTGGCAAAAATAATAGGCAAAAAAAAAAAGTCGAAGTAAAATGAGGAACATAGATAATTTACTATAGGCAATTTAATTATAATTGCACAGTTGTTCGTTCTGCAGTCAGTCCGGGCACTGCTCGGGTTCAGAGATTACAATATAAACAAGACTTGCGCTGATACATGTGACTCGCAGATCATTGACAGCTCTGCAGAGACGCGAGCGCAGCGTTGACCATGCTTTTTACTTCTCAACTCAAGACAAATCTTTACTCGCGTGAATACAGTGGCTTAATGCGCTAAGTGAAGAGAATTCATGCATGCAATGAAAGTAAATCGCTTATGAAGTAGAGAAAAAAGAGAGAAAATGGAGAGAGAAACGCAGTAAAGTGCGTCTCTCTTGCGGATTTGCTGATCAGTGTCAGCGAAACAAACAGACGAGTGTTTCTGCTGGAGACAAACAGGTGACACTTTACACGTGAAGCCCATTAGAATTTGCCTTTACTGTCACTAAAGCCTTGCGCTTAACTAAAACATCTCCAGTTTAAGAGTGGGCTACGCTGCGCGGTCCGAGGTTCCAGGCTTGTCTCAGACACGTGGGGGTTGACGCTGGCTTGACTCAGGTCCAGCGCGTGTGTTCTCCCGGGTTCTTGTCTCAAACACACCGCGGAGGCTTGGCTCTGGTACACAGACAGGCGCGAATCAAAGCGCGTCTCATCATTATGAAAAGTAAAAGTTAAAGACACAAAATTAACAATGACCAATTTTAGCTTTAAATAGAGACTGTAGGGCAGTTGAAAGCGCGCACCTGCTGCTATTTATCATGTGCAGTTGTTTGCATGAGGCAATAATATGTGACCGGTTGTTCTCGTAATTGTATAAGTATAACAGCAGAACCACAGTTTTTAGAACCAGCGGGCAAAAGAAATTTAAACATACTTCTTTACCGTTGTACAAACACAATTATTCCACTGTGTAAAAAGTAAACGCTCTTATCCTCCTGTTATGCGCATAATAGATTTTAAACTCCAATATTTTCAAAACAAATAGCTAATTAGCATAAACCAACAAGTCTAGGCAGGTCAGGTCAGGACGGTTTGTTTCATGTTAATGTTTACGGCCACTTCCTTTGACCAGACAGAAAGAAAAAACATTTGAGATAAGATGAGTCTGAAGAATTCAACAACACACCCCTGTCTCTGTCAATATTGTTTTCTATTGCAGTAAATTAAGCTTTAACTGGTCTTAAAACAGTGCTGCTATTATAATAACTTGTTTTTATGTTGCGTATAAATTAGATGATGAGTGGAGGCTTTTTGATTGAATGAGGAGAAGGGGCCATTGGCTGTAAATCTTTAGGTCAGTGGTTATAACTGCCCTCTCTCATCATTAGTTTACTTGATGTTGTATTTGCATTGATTTGTGCATGTTTGAGTAATCTTGTATTGTCTATCCTCGCCCACTTGAACATGATCAAATATAGCATGTGGTAATTTAAAATAAATAAATAAAAGCAATTCAAAATCTTCTGCTTGTCACAGTTAACCCCTTCTCATTCAGGCATATTTACCTCTCACACGACTGACTAAAAAGTCTAAAATTCAAACTGTTTCTGATCCTTTGGACACAACAAATGTCTGTGAGAAAAAGCGCTACACAGACACAAAAAAAATCTCATTTCTGCCTACATTTTTGGGGGATAATATAGGGATTGGTAAATATAGGATTAGTAAATATATGGTTTGGCAAATAAAGGATTGGTAAATATAGGATTGGTAAATATACAGTTTGGTAAATATAAGGATTGGTAAATATACAGTTTGGTAATATACGGTTTGGTAAATATAAGGATTGGTAAATATACGGTTTGGTAAATATAAGGATTGGTAAATGTAGGAATTGGTAAATATAAGGATTGGTAAATATAAGGATTAGTAAATATACAATTTGATAAATATACGATTGGTAAATATACAGTTGGGTAAATATAAGGATTGGTAATTATATGGTTTGGTAATATAAAGATTAGTAAATATATGGTTTGGTAAATATATGGTTTGGTAAATATAAGGAGCGGTAAATGTAGGAATTGGTAATATAAGGATTGGTAATATGAGGACTGGTAAATATATAGATTAAGGATAAAGGATAAATCACTTTGTCATTCACAGAGTATTTCCTAGAAATACGGAGGAACAAAAATCGTTTCTCACCAGCAAAGTGCAATGTATAAATAGATTAATTAAAAACAATTAATTGGCAAATATAGGGAATGGTAAAGCTGGTGTTGACAACAGACCTGAATGAAACTAGATTTGGCATATTTTGGGTTTTCACAATTCCTCTGCAAAACCTGAATGTAATTGAGGTCAAGATTAGTTTTAGGGACATAAAAGTAAAAATTTATGTGAAGCCAATACAAAACTACAATGGGCTGCGTGCACGGAATTTCAGTTGGCTTGCGATTGTTCAAAAATGCTAACGTCTGTACATACAACCATTTCCTGTTAGCGTTAGCATTTAGACGCAATTATGTCTCTTTTTAAACACACAAGTGTCTCTGATGAAATATTCCTCTGATATGTAAAGTCTTTAACATGTTTTCTGTAACATTCACCACAACTGTCTGATCTAAAGAGGATTTATTAGTTTTAAACTGGTGGAGTGAAAACCTCATTGAAGAGTATTTAACAGGAAGTCGTTGTATGTACAGGATGTAGTATTTTAAACCAAACAAGACAACTGCACTCAGCCAATTAAAATGGTTTAATTTGTAAGTTTACAGTAGTGTGAGTCTGATTCATCACAGAGGCTGATTTTACTTTAATTAAGAGTTATAATTCTCTTTTATCTTTAAAGAGGACTGTCATGTAAAAGCCACTTTTCTAAGTTTGTAACCATGTTATAACATTGTTCTCTCAACAGTAGTTTACTCAAAGTTGTATTTAGATTGCTTCTTGTACTGTGTGTTTGAGTAAGCTTGTATTTTTCTGCAGATGATGCTCGACTGCTCAGAGAATCACCTACCACCTATCAACAATCAGATTCCAAGTAAACATTTCTCACCTCCAACATTTCTAATTCAAATTTGCTGCCTATTAAAGTTAAGTTTTGCAATGAAGAGGCGGGGCTTATCAATTCTGCTATTTTAAACAGAAAGTCAATGGACCTGTCGTTTTAGATCAGTTTGTTATTACTAAAAAGATAGAAAAATACAATCAGTCCCCTTTAACATTTCCAGGTGCTTCATAGTTTGTTTTTATCAAATACTGAGAAAAAATTATCAAGAATTTTTCAAGAAAATGGAATGAGAAGAGGTTAAATTTTACAATAAAGAGGTGGCGCTTATTAGTTTTGCAGTATTGCACAGAAAGTCAAGGGATCTGTTACTAATTCTAAGTCATTTGTGGATAAATGTGTAAATTTATGTATATTTTTATGTAATGAACAAAATCTTAAGTACTTATCCATATATGTCATAGAATATTAAATATGTCTCATTCAAATTCTTGTATCTTTGCTCAAAATGTAATGTATTGTCACGCTTTAGAGGATCATACAGTATTTGTGAGACTGTGTTTGATTAGCGACGGAACAGAGCCGTACCTTCCTCGTCGATCCACTTCATGGTGAAGAGCTGGTCGTTGTCCATGGAGCACATGTCTCGCACCTCTCCGTACAACCCTCGAACGAGATGGACGGCTCGAAGTGAGTGATCATGATGTCCCTGAGGAGAGAGAGAGAGGACACTGTAAAAAACACAGCCAAAATCAAGAATCTGAGGGAAAATTGTAGTGTTTCCATGTCATTAGAAAGCTACGCAATCAATCAAATCAATAGATGTAATTAGCAAATCGCAAAGGCTGAAGTTCCACAATTTTCTTCACATATAACAAAATGTGTGACTATGTGTGTAAATTAAATCTGCTTTAAAACATCTTACATGCTTAATTATTTCATTCAAAACAATAAAAATATGAACTCTGAGCTAAACTGTATCATAAAAATACATCGCAAATCAAAAAGTTATCGCAATATTGGTCAGAAATATCGCAATCAAGTGCAGTATTTTTCCTAAATTGTGTAGCTCTGGACACTAAATTGTACTTTTCTACACAATTGAGAGCTCCATAGTCAATCAAACAACTGAAATATGTCTGTGTGACGTAACAAACAACTAAAACTTTCGAACTTATGATACTTCAAAAATCCGCAATCAGACCTCTGTGGGGGAAACATAACATTGAGAGTGCAAAAGAACAATAGTTTTATCACTCACTGCTCAAAAACTACAACAGCAAATATAGACTTATGGAAATATATTGTGTCAAATATAGATATGAAGGATGGAGATGATACAGTGATCCTACTGTCCAAATATTTAAATATATCCAACAACGGTAACGATAGCTACGAGCTAAAAGCTAACGTGATGCTAGCATTGTCTGGCGTTTTCTCAAATAACGCCACATCAACAACCTCTATTTAAATGTGGTTGTGACTATGTTAAGATTATTAGATTAATCGAGAATCGTGATGATTCAAGTCACAATATAATCGTAAAAAGAAAAAATAATAATCGTGGCAATTTTAGAAGCAAAATTAAATGTTTTTTTTTCATTCATTCTATTATTTTGTGATGTTGGTTCCAGCTAGTATTGGTCAGGTTTAAATTAAAATGGGTGATTTTTGGTACACACACTTAACTACCCAGATAAATATGTTTAGTTGTAATATTTTTACACACACATCTAGTTTTTTTTTTTTTTAACATTTAAATATTTTCTTTCAGGAAGCTTGAATTGACAAAACTGATTAAAAACTTGCGAAAAAGTGAGAATGAAATAATCAGTAAATAAATTGTGATATTTTGTCTTGCAATAATCACAATACTAAAAATCCATATGGTGACATCTCTAGTTGTGACTCGACTTAAATTAGTTGTGCTAAAAAACACTTAAAGATGGGGTAACACAATTTAGGTTTTAAATCTGACAACTTTCTCTCATAAACACATTGGTAATATCAATATGTATTAAGTTTTAGTTGCAATTTTGACATTAAACCCTCTTTCTTTCTCATTTAAATGAAACTGGAGAGGACCACCCAAGCTCAGCCAATCAGAACGCCGCATTCTGCTCCTGACAAAAACTAAAATTCTTTATTATTCAATTCAAAGAGTGCTCAGTGGACTCATTTTTTTCACAAAGTGCAACATTTATTTTATATTTTTTGGTGAAAAGACACAAAGTTGACTTATTTACAACTAAAAAAGTTAGCTACCCCAACTTTAATTCACCAGAAACATCTTAAAAGAGGTAAAAAGTTTAGCTTCTCATGCCTTAACATAGGACTTTCCCCTTAATTATGACGCATTGCCGACTGTATTTCTTCATAGATTTAAATCATAATAAAGGCAAAAGAGACAAGAGCTAAAAATAAAAACGAACGACACAAATTGACTAAACAATCAAGAACTGGATCAACATAACTGACTGTAGAAAAAAAAATATATATACACATGTGGGCTTAATTTAAAACTGCATTACTTTGTCAGACTTTGAACAATATAAATGTCTGTATACAGTCCATCTCTGTCTAGTAACACGTTTGACAGCAGAGAGAGGGTTCCTGGAGGCAGCAGAGTTCCTCATTAAAGCTCAGACTATGTGCACTATTATAGGCCTCACACAGTCATTTTACAGACAGAAATGTGCAAAGGCTCCTAGGAACAAAAAGAGACAGAATAAAGTGTGTTTTTTCTCCAAAGGCTGCTGCAGTGAGTCACAGTCTGCCAGTCTGTCACATCCTGAGAGCATTCAGCGTCACAGCTGCTTTGTACGAGAAAGAGAGAGAGGGGGGGGAGAAGAGAGGGAGAGAGAGAGAGAAAGATAGGGAGGAGAGAGAGAGAGAGAGAGGGGGGGGGGGGGGGGGAGGAGAGGGGAGAGAGAGAGGGAGGAGAGAGGGACGAGAGAGAGAAAAAGAGAGAGGGACGAGAGAGAGAGAGAGAGAGAGAGAGAAAGATAGGGAGGAGAGAGAGAGGGAGGAGAGAGAGGGAGAGAGAGAGGAGAGGGAGAGGAGAGAGAGGGGGGAGGGAGAGAGAGAGAGGAGGGAGGGAGGGAGGGAGAGAGAGAGGAGGAGAGAGAGAGAGAGAGGGAGGAGAGAGAGAGGAGAGAAGGGGGAGGGAGAGAGAAGAGGGGGAGAGAGAGAAAGAGAGAGAGGGGGGGGAGGAGAAGAAGAGAGGGAGAGAGAGAGAGAGGGAGAGGGAGGAGAGAGGGGACGAGAGAGAGAAAAAGAGAGAGGGACGAGAGAGAGAGAGAGAGAGAGAGAAAGATAGGGAGGAGAGAGAGAGGGAGGAGAGAGAGGGAGAGAGAGAGCGGAGAGGGAGAGGTGATGGGGAGTAAAGGGAGGAAGAAAAGGAGAAGGAGTTAGGAAGAGGAGAGAGAAAGAGGAGAGAAGTTATGGGGAATAAACGGAGGTGGAGAGGGGAGAGCAGAATGATGGAGGGAGAGAGAGAGAGAGAGAGAGAGAGAGAGAGAGAGAGAGAGAGAGAGTACATATAGAGGAGATAAATATTTATGAGGGAGAGAGAGGAGAGATAAGAAACAGGGGACATGAAAATGATGGAGAAGGGAGTAAAGAAAAGGAGAGGAGGGGAAGAGAGATAGAGAGTCAGAGAGAGAGAGAAAAGAGGGAGAACGACAGAGGAAAAGAGAGAGGGAAGGGAAGATGGGAGTAGAGAGTAGAAAGAGAGAGAGAGAAAGAAAAAGAAGTGATGAAGAGGGGAGTAAAGAAGAGGAGGGGGAGAGAGGAGAAGAGAGAGAGAAGGAAAGAGAGAGAGAGAGAGAGAGAGAGAGAGGGAGAGAGAGGACACAGAAAGAGGAACATGGGGTGAATCAGAGGTCTTAGTCTGCAGTGAGTCATGTGACACAGTTCTCCATTCAAACCTTTGACAAACATCCCACTTCTCCAAACATCAGCTCCAAACATCAGCTCCTTTTCATCCGCCTCTCAGGGTTTGATTCTGGCTTTTTCAAAACCGACACCAGCAAAAGAGCCGATCACAATCACAACTCGATCAATAAGGCAGCACAAAGACACAGGAGGACAGAGTTATTTCAAACAGCGGACGCATCAGCACTGGTACAAATCTGGTATGAGTAAAGTCTATTCAGGCGTCATAACATACTACTGACATTTTACTCAATGTTCACTCATTAAAGATGGGGTACTTGGCTTTTTTTGTTGTAAATTCATAAACGCAGTCTTTTCAACCAAAACGTATACTGCATAAGCATCATATTGTGACAAAATCAGACCACTGTGTACTGTCTAAATCAAAATAAGAGGCATCATATATATTTCTCTTTAAGAATCAAATGCAGCGCTCTGATTGGCTGTGCTTGAGTGGTCGCCTCCAGTCTCCTTTTGCTGTCTGTAAAGTATGTTTTTAAGGTTTAATTGCAAAAAAAAACCCATAATGTGCTGAAGTATTTGTGTGAGCTAGAAACTAGTTGGACCTTGCTTCAGGTGTTGTGTCGTGAAACTCAGCTACTCAATCTTTAATCTGTTAAAAAAAAAAAGTAATTCCAAGAAGAACACATGGACACACAGAAAGAAGAAAGGATAATGGTCCCAAATATCAGCTTAAGTCTCGGGTAGAGTTGTGCAATATATCGAATTTTAGAAAATATCGTGAGTGTCGTTTTGTAGATACGTAAAAATTAAATATCAAGTATGTCGTTCGATTGGAAAAAAAAAGGAAATTTAACAAAACTAAAAAACAGATCCTGCCTTTTGTGATTAGTTTACAGACATTTAAACATTTATCTCACATTTACAAACTTAAAAAAGCTAATGCGCTAAAAAGTGCTTGAATTAAGTCGTTATTATAATTTTTATTGCTGACTGTGGAGTAAAACATAAATGCGTTCAAACAGGTCTTTGTTCCAGAATCCAGAATAAATTAAATGACTTTTTGACTGCAAGACAAGAACGTTTTTCCCGTTAGTAAATGCTTGTGTTTTATGGTTGTTTCATTGATAAACAGTCAAAATAAAGAACAAAATTCAAGGTCAAATGTGTTAGGAAATCATAAGTTAACCATGAGTCAAACAAATAAGTCAATCCTCGAGCTTGTACTTGAGAGTATTTTCTTTCCTTTTCTTTATGTTTTGTTCTGACACGTTGCTCAAACCGATAAACTAAAACAAAGATTCAGATTAACACGGTTCATCCACAAAGATAAAATGGTGATAAACTCTCCTTTTAGAGACAAACAAGTGAAGCAGAGATTATTGAACTACAGAGAGTGAAGGCTAACTGCATACCTGCATGTCTTTAAACTTTAGCCACAAAAATGCATTGCACATTTCCCAGCTTTGAAAACAGGAAAAGCAGGACACCTTTCATAGAAAAAATAACAGTATTCGCCTGCCAAGTTTGCTTTATAAAAAAGATACTTTATTTGTTGGCATTGGTGAAAATCTACATATATTCAAAGATTCTAAAAATTTGAATTCCGGCAATGAGGCAGACTTTTTAAAAGGCACTATATGGATTTTTTTTTTAACACATTTTGTTCACAGGGTCTGTCTCCTGTTGCTTCAAATGTCTCATTTGTCTATAAAATCCAGAAAGTTGGCTTGGTATTATTAGCATTTTGGCTAACTTTTGTCAACATTAGGGATACAAAATCAGTCGAAATATGCAGTGTTCAAACTGAAAAGTCCAGAATTGATCTGTTTTGCTCAGCCACTGACTTATACACACACTGTAGTTGTATAATACACACAATAATACAACAATAACCACAATGTCTGAAGTAACAAAGCATGAACTTGTCCAGACCTGCCTGAATGTGTTTATTATGTTGCGTTAACAACTGATGGTGGGCTCCAAATATGGACACTAAATATATTTACTGTTCAAATGTTCATAAAAATTAGGGAGCACCGATCCGATACTGGGATCGGATATCGCTGCCGATCCAGGAAAATTTGCTCAATCGAGTATCAGCTCCATGATATCGGTTCAGCCGATATCAGTGTTTTGCCATTAATTAAACATAATGAAACTATTTACTGGCTGGTGTTGATCCAGAACATCATGTTTGACATTATTCAGATTAAGTTGTGACTACACTATAAGTAATTATTACATAATACTATATGACCAAATGTCTATGTAGGGCTGTATCGACCAAAGAAATTCTTGGTCGACTACAAACGTATCACATCGACCGATTAATCGACTAAACAACTAAAGGACTACAGCCTAGTCTTAGGTTTTGATAAGAAAAATATGTTTTTTTCCGTCCTTACACTGGTATGGTTGATATCGGGTATGGCCGATATTTTAAGCCAAAGTATCAACAGTATCGTATCAAAACAGAAAAAGCTGGATCGGTGCATCACTGTTAAAAATAAAAGTTCTGACACTAACAACAGTGGCTTTGTTTTAAATGTAATTTTGTATGATTTATTTTGTCTTAATGTCAATTTTTTTTTTTAAAATAAACTAAGAAAATTAAACTAAATTGAACAAAATCGAATTTGAAAACTGAATCGACTTAAGTGAATCGACCCATCCCTTAACATGCATTACCAACGTGGTTCATTTTCTAAAGTTGCCAAAAGTATTTAAATTGGAGGCTCACAGTGCATCATAAAAAATGTATGTGTGTGTGGACAAAACACAATCATAAACCTCATCAACACAGCCAAACTGTGTAAAAATTGTTAAATCTTAAATATCAACCACTGTTTTACTGAAAAATAGTCTTAACCTGTCGTGTGAACTTTAAGGATGAATCTGGAGTAGTGTCTTTAACTCTCACCATGACAGAAACAGACATTTTGTCCATCTTTAATATTGTCCCTCTGCATCTGACCCATTCATGTTGCCATCAGTGACACACTTCAGACTGTTTTCTCCCTGTATCACGGCGGTCATAGTCACAGCTCCTGTAAAACCAGCCCACCTCTGCTGTACATGTCTGTGGTGTGAGTCATTAAGCCAAATCAGAGCAGCCACACGACGGTCTGAAGATAAGAACAAACAGGACTCTGGGTTTCAGGTCTGAGTCAAGACTGAAGACTGACACTGACTCAAGACAACACTGATGAGTAACGCAGCCTCCAACGTGAAAAAGAGCTCACAAAGACACAAGACTGGAGCACATCAATGAGACAAGATGGACAAGACATAATGTACGGCTGCACAGTTATCACAATCAAATCAAAATATTATTATAAAATTATAGATATATGTAGATTCGTCAACAAAATTGTACTAAACAGTAAAGTTACATCAAAATAATGTCACTTTTTCTCAACTCACTTTAAGAGAAAACAAATCCCCACGTGACAGGTAAACCAATGAAATGTTACGCCTGCCAGACACTGTTTCTGATTGGTCTAATATCCTGTCGATCTGCTCTCTCAGCCAATCACAGACACAATCAAAGGCCACGCCCACTAACAAATCTTCATGGAACAAGAACTTTCGCTCACTGCTCAACAACAGCAAAAGTGGACTTAAGGAGATTTATTGTATCAAATTCAGACTCGAAGACTCTGAGATAAATAAAGTGATCCAAGGGTCCAACAATGTAAATATATCCAACAATGCTAACGGCAGCTTTGAGCTAAATGCTAGCGTGATGCTAGCGCCGCCTGGCGTCTTTTAACTTTCTGTTTACTTTTCTGACATAACGCCACATCAGTAACCCCCATTTAAAAGTGGTTGTGACCCGACTTGAATTAGATGTGCTAAAAATACACTTAATTCACCAGAAAATGTCTTAAGAAGTAAACAGTTTAGCTTCCCATTCTTTAACATGGTGAGACATGAGACTTTTTCCCCCTCAGCAGGCCACGCCCCCAAATATGACACATTGTGCTCGATTATGATGAAAATAATAATCCCGATTATTTAAATCAGGGGTGTCAAACACAGGCCCGAGGGCCAAATTCGGCCCTCAAGAAGATATCATGTGGCTCCTGAGCATGATTTCAAATTATTATTGATAGTGGCCCCTTATATTGCTGAGATGTGACTATTAAATGTAATATGCACTGGAATGCAGCAAAAAGCAAACAATCTGTCCAAAGTTTTCTTGCAATGAAATTATGTGAAATATAATGTAATGCAACATAATGTAATGTGACACAATATAAGTCTGGATATACAGTAAATGTGTTATATTAGCTTTATACAGCCCTATTGCCATATTTGATTTTAACACAGAGGGACATATATTTTAAAATGCAGCCCCCGATCAACTCTGATTCTGATCGATTTGGCCCTAGCACCATTTGAGTTTGACACCTGTGATTTAAATCATAATTGAAATCACAATTATTCAAACGATAATTTACTTAGAGAATGTGCAGAGTAATATTGCTCCTTAATATGCAGAGAGAGAGTGAATAGATAAATGAAACAGTGTAATCTCATAGAATAGTCTGTAGTAATGTATGGAACAGTTGTGAACAAATTGTCTAGGACTACTTTTCGCTAAGGAAATTTTTCTTTGGCCCAACCGCTGCAGTTCAGTGGAGCGGCCGCTAATGAAACTCACACTGGGAGAGACGGAAAGGTCTAATCCAGCTCTAATAATACATCCATGATCAGGCCTTAGTCTGTTTAAAATAAAAGACACGTAGGGCAAGTTACAGAGAACTTTCTCTAAAAATATCAGCCCCAAATATAGACAGTTTTTTTTTTACAATATCGATCAATAAAAAACGTTAATATCAGCAATAGCAATACTGTCTGATTCTAAAACTGTAAACAAAAACATTGCACAACTTATCACACCCACAATTACATATTCTTTCAATATCGTTCTGCCCAGATTATCGTTTTGTGTGCACTAGAAAATTGTGTTGGGGAAAAAAACACCCCAGAGAACTCGACGTGTTAAAGTAGATTCATAGAAAACCTTCACTTTCTGTGGATGTTCCCTTTCGTAACACTTTTGGGACGAGGCCAGCAGTAATTCTTTCATTACTTCTAACATGTAGCACATAAACAGAGGCGGGAGGTGTGGAGCTGCAGAGCCACACAGCAGGAGCTCACAGCCTCCCATCGAGATACAAGGTCGACTGAGCGGACGACTCGCAAGGACACACACTGCCCTCCGCTCACTGTAGTACTACCTCTAATACTACTGTAGTACTACTGTAACACACTACACATCACACACGAGCACAGGACAGTGAGTGTAAAGGTCTGTTTGCAGTTTGTGGAACCCTTAATAACACAATAACAGTAATAATTGTTCAGAAATACCTTATTCAGTGTTACTCAAACGATGTTTACCACTAGTTTGCCTTTTTAGGTAAATATTCATAACTACTGCTGGGCAATATATTGAATTTTAGATATCTAGTATCTAGTATATCGTTTATAGAAAAACTGCCAAAAACGAGACAGAATTTTCACGAGACGAGCCACGAGATAATTTGCATTATTTCAATTGTAAAATTTTTAAAAAGGCAAATTACAAAATTATACTTTTATTATTTATTATTGTTAGTTTAATATTTATTTAGTTTAGCGTCACCTTTCATTACGTTTATCACCTTGTATTCTTGATACAAGTTAAATCATTTGACAATTGTCTTGCTCCCCTGTGTGTAGCTCAGGCTCCGCCCCCTTTCTCCTGCCTCTGCAGCTCTGCTGACAAGGACCAGACATAGTAGGAGCCAGACTTTTGTACTTTTTACAAAGTTAAAGTAAGTAAGTAAGTAAGTAATCTTTATTTGTATAGCGCATTTCACAGAAACAGAGTCACCAAGCGCTTCACAGTGAGATGAACCCTCCCCTCCTCACTCAGTGACAGTAAACAGCCCTGGGGCAGCTCAGCAGAGGTGATTCGCCTAAACACCTGGAGCCTCAACCTCCGACCATCACCAAGCATACCCTAACGTGCATGTTAGAGATGATATAGGCCAAAATATCTCTTTGTGGATCTATTTTAAACTATGTTTAAATGTGAAAAAACACTGCACTGTTCGCGCTAACGTCTACAATGTTTAAGACAAATCTGTGTCAATATTGGTCCTATCTTTACGAAATAAAAACTGGGACAGAGTGTAGACTGTTTATTGTCAGAATAAGTCCACTACAAGTCTGTGTGTGTGGAGGAGACTTTTTACTACAGCTGCTCAAAGATACAAAACTTAATTTCATGAATATTCCCAATAGCCTTTGTATAAGGAAAAATCTCACGAGATAGTTCTGTACGTGTGCGCACAATATTGTGACGGGTTGATCTTGGCACGAGATGTCGTTCCATCCCTAATGTCTAGCATAACCACTGGTACAAGTAAAACATATTATCAAATTATTAATGTTATACTTTGTGAATGATGTTAGAACCGACGTTGCAAAAATGATTGAGAAAATGCATGTTGTCATTTGTTTGATACATTTTGTTGTATCGATCCAACGCATTTCACAACCCAAAACATTCTTATGGTGATACTGGTCAAACTCTTCCAACTGAATCACTGTACATCTTGTGAAAAGTCCCTGCTGACTGCTCCATCCTTCCTCCATTGTTAAATATCTGGCTCGACCTTGTGAAAAGCCTCCATTACTCCGTGTCTGTGATGAGGCAAGACTTTGTGCTCGGCTGCTTCAGGGACTTTCTGTGAATAAAAGTACACACATACAGAGAGCTGAGGAGAAACGCTTCCTGTATTTTAAACAAAAAGCAGAGTCCTGGAGCAGTGGAGCGGCCGGAGGACTGCGGAAACACTGACAAAAGAGCTGGAGAAGAGCAGCTCCGGCGGGTCCGTGTAATCTCTGTTTCCTGTCAAATACAACATGAAATAACAACATGGTCGACACGCACACATCCAGCAGGGAGTCAAGTCTGAAAAGCAAGACTAGGGGAAAGTTTACTGTGCTTTTTGAAGAACTGGCAACTTTAAAAAATCAGTGTTCAGATTCAAAGCTACACAGGCTGATTTTTGTCTTTGTTTTGAGGGAGACAGACAGATTGTGTCTAACTTGTACAATCTGGACTGGTAACTAAATACTTTAAAAAAATGACCTAAGCACATACCGTACTGTGGAGGTTGTGCAGAGGCGACAAACACAAACAAGGTGTGAGAAGTAGAACTTAGAGCTATAACTTATTATTCCTCAAAAAAAGTTCCTGAATAAGGTTGCAGACCGTTTCCTAAAACCAGGAAGTACAATCTATCAATGAGTAAACAGAGCTAAAGCAACGTGTGGCCAAAATAACCAGAGTTAAAATAGTAGACTGTAAATGCTCTCCTCCTTTGATTTTGTGTCAAATATTAACTTAGAATTTCTGCACAACTTCTAGAACAAAATTTAAGACCTTTAAGATATTTTTAAGACCTTGGTTGACAAAATTTAAGACCACGCGCACATTTAAAAACATTATTTTGTGGGGAAAAAATAAATAAACAAAAAACTAAATATATACATTTTAGTTTTGTCATATAAGTACTATTATTGGCTTACAAAAGTACATACATTTCCAATACTCCTGACAAAAAAATAACAAATTTAGAGGCCTGTCCCCATTTGATGCAGTCATGCCTGCACCGGTCACATGACACCTTATATAAATAAAGAGAATGCGATGGAAAGTACGTGGTGAAGCATCTACAGCATCTGTAGCATCTGCAGCTCAATGACAAAGTCAGACATTTTCAGCCTGAAGTGTTACATTTGTGTTAAAGCGCCATAAGCTAAACTTGCTTGCTAAGTGAAACGTGCCTTTAGTTTGACAAGTTGAATATTTCTTGTTTTGTACCAAAGTTGTGAAGCGCTTCGTGCTAAACTAACAGTGAGCTCATGCGCTCTGAAGCACACACTTTTGCTTTGCTCTATCCTTCCATCTGATGATCATTTACATCAGGGGTGCCCAAACTTTTTTCCTTAGTGGCCAAAATTTGCCGATTTTTTTCTTCGCGGGCTGAAATGTATTGCATTGTAGATGCCAAGGGCCAAACATAATTTTATTCGGCATTAAAAAAACATTTTGAGAAGAGATGAAGATAAAATACCTTTAACTAACACGTTTTAAGAGATTCCACATGAATTTTGTCATTTGACAGTCTTTTCAACACAAAATTGAATTAAACAGTTAGTCCTAACAAACTTGAACAACCCTTCGCGGGCCAAATTGAACCATCTGGCGGGCCGAATTTGGCCCCCGGGCCCCACTTTGGGCACCTCTGATTTACATGATGAGGATCACAACAAATGCAATATCTCAGACACAAACCTCAAACACGCACTTTCTTCATTTAACTTTGATAAATCTCCTCGAAACAGAAGGTCTTAAAAAAGTTGCTTAAAATTTAAGACCTAAAGTCCTAATTATGACAATTTTAAGACGAATTAAAACTTTAAATTTCACAGCTCTAATTTAAGACATTTTTAAGAGCTCTGTTGATACTGTGCCCTTAATTCAGCAGGGAAATGACAACAATCATTGAAACACACGTTTCAGCTCTACTTCATTATACTGATGTGTTCAGGAGAGACCAAAAAACACTATTTTTCTCCTATAGACTCATATTCAAAATCAGAGAAATGACAAAGGGCTGGAAAACAAACCAAATCTAATATTCTGTAGAACATCGGCTATTTAATCTATTATTTTATTAATTATTGCGCAGCTTTGATGCACGTTTCATAACTAGAAAAAAGAAATCTAAAGAGTAATGTTTATTAAGGATGCATCGATCCAGCTTTTTCATTTGTGATACAGATCCAACTTTTGGGTCGGGCCAGGAACATTCACAAGAGTCTATTTCATCTGATACATCATTGTCTCTCTTCCTTTTCTGCATTTAAAGGAACACCAGAACTCTGCACTCTCATTTTCATCATAATCGAGCAGTACTACAATCACAATTACAAAACGATTACAAAGCTAAATGTGTTATGAACCGGAGCCAAAAGGGAAGTGACTCCGAAGAGGTGTTGTGAGCTGTGTAAAGACCTGCCTCCTGTCGACTGCTGCTGACTGAGGCTAATGCAGTGAGCAGAGTAAACAGTGGGGAGCAGCAGAACAATGGACACTTGTATTAACTGTATTTACTTTGCGTGTTTTTCTAATGCAGTCAGCTAAATGTTAAAGCTACAAACAGAAACTCGTGACCTGCAATTACGCCACCGCCGGGAAATCATAAAAGCACTGATCAGCAGCAAGACTATTAAAGAGTTTTATTGGAGATTATTGTCTAGCATCAAAAATCTGAAGCTTAGTGTTCATTTAGTGACAAAAACATGAACCTTTTTCCTCATTTGCTTATAAGGTTTCTAATTTTTGATAGTGACGACTCGTGTAAAAGAGATTCTGTCAATTAAAGCGGAGTATGTTCTTCCTGTGCGAGTGATGATTTCTTGAGTTGGAGATCTTATCGTTAAGAACAGGAAGTGTCTAACGTCCATAGAGATACAAAACAGTCCAAAAGTATGTCTGTGGAGTCAAACAGGCTGATAAGCTGCTGGGTCACTACTACTACTGCCAAACAAATGTATCAGCCTAGAGTCAGAATACTACTTTTTGGATAACTTGTTCAGACGCTATGAAGTTTTTCCCCAAATGAATGCAAAATGAAGTAATCTCCTGATGACACTTCAATGTTCAGAAACAATCTTATGAAATTCTAACTTTGCCGGGTCATAAATCTCTGCGCTTGGCTCATAATAAATATTGGAGACAGACTCAGTACTTCAAACCTCTAAAATAACTACCAGATATTCCCAACCGTCTCAGCAAAATGAAACCAACATTTCAAAGCTTTATTCATCTCAGTCTAGAGGTCAGCAATATATCACATTTTAGATAATATCGTGATTGTTGTTCTTAAAATATGCTACAATTCAATATTGAGTTAGGTGTATTGTTAAGTTGGGTTGGAAAAGAGGGAATTTCTTAAAAACAAAACTGAAAAAGAGAGATCCTGCACTTTCTAGTAAGGGTTTAAAAGTCATCTGCACTTGTGATTAGTTTACTGACATTTCAACATTCATCAAACTAACCCTAACCTAAAAAGCTAAAACGCTAAAAAGTGCTAGAATTATCGTCAATATCATTTATATTGCTGACTGTGGACTAAAATTATTGCTGCGGTAAAAACAATATTGACTCAGTCTGACAAAATGTGTTCAAACAAGTTTTATTTACTTATTAGTAACTAACGGGAATCCAGAATAAATTACTGTAAATGACTTTCTGTCTGTAAGTGTTGTCCTAAAAGAAGGAAGTTTTTCTGTGTTTCAAAAAAAGTTTGTCTTTTATGCTTGTTTTATTGGTAAAGCGTATTTTGTTGCAGGCATTTATGAACATTATTAAGATGGTTATTTTCTTGTGTAAACCTTAAATAAACTAATGGCTAATTATTTGAATTAGGGCTGTTCACAAGAACCATTTTAGCTGTTAACTAGTCAGAGATTATTTTTTAAGTTGTCAACCAATCCCATTATTACTTCTGTTGAACATTCAGACTTTCTAAATATATTATATATCTAAATCAAGATTGAACTACGACTTTTTAGAGGCTTCTAGGCATAGAATAATTATACATTATAGATTTTTTTGGACAGAAAAGTACTAATCGCACGGCATAATATTTACCTAGCACGTCTGTAAAGTTTAAATTACCTCACGACCTCTGATTTTTACAGGCACGGACACATTCGATGTTTTTACAAACTTACAGACTTTACGGAAACGACGACAGATGATTTAAGGCAACAACGATTTACTTCATTAATGAAATAAGCGTTTGTTTTCGGGTTGTTTTAACGTGAATCAGCTAAACTTACCTGAGCAAATGTAGCTCCTCGTCACGTGTTGATAGTCGTTCAAAATCACATCCACAACATCAGATTTCTTACGAAACAACCGAAGACTCTCTCTTTTAATCCATTTATGGAAATAAAATCCAGTCATCCAAACTTGACTGACTTTCAATCGTAGTTTGATTAATCTTTAGCTTTTTAATCGTAGAAAATACGACAATTTCATTTGAAAATGATCCTAAAGAATAGTTAATTACATATTTTGGTCTTAAATTTTTGGAAGGGTAAAATAAAAAGCCCGTAGAAGGACATTATTTATTTATTGATAAACGGTTCACGGATTGAAAACACAGACATACGCATTCGCACGGCTTTAGAATTACATGAGGACGTCTGAGTTTGCGAATTACAGAAGGTAAAATTCGGGGAAACTTTACAGACATTTTTACAGACATGAACGATTCGCACGGGAGTAAAAACTCAGCGATGTCCGTAATAATTACATTTTACATGAGGTCCCTAGGTCATTATTAGGCCGTGCAATAGGACTTCAGATTTAATAGTGGTACTGTTTTGTATAAAAAGTGTTTCATACAGTATGTTCTTGAGTCTCCTTGGTTCAGATAACAATAACCATTATCTAAACACAAGTCCAGCTCTAATCTGAATCACACATTTACTTCCTTGATCTAATGTTTTGTCCACAAGATTAAAGACTGTGGTGGCACAAGCAAGTCAAATGTAATACATTTTAGTAGAATTGACTTTACTAATAATAAAAAGCCCTGATTACAAAATAAACAGTAACTTCTATCTTTGTAACTCTAACTATTTGTTTACAGACAATAGGAACCCACCATAGTCTCCTGTTAACGAGAAACACTGCCTTATTCCTTCAATCACAACTAACATACTTGTGCAGCCAGCCTCGCTCTTACGTCACATGACTTCTCCAGTGGCTTTGGCGCTGGAGTAAGAACAGATGCATTGACAGACAGAGAGAGCTACGGGCTGACACCAGAGCTCAGATACTAACGCTGTGATGTCTGCAGCTCCAAGACCTCACAATCCACTGGAACACAAAACACACATACAACACACGAACGATAGAGAGCAGAAACAGGCCTCAAACAGACACGGAGCAGAGCGGATCAATGACAAGGAATTAGCTCAGGCAGCAAGATGTTTTGGATTTGTGTTCTGTCACAGTGATATTGAAGTGTGATGAAAGAAAACTACTTGTAAATAAATTGTTTAAAAAAGAATGTGTAAGTATACAAGTTTGAACTGCCAAATATTAATCAGAATATACTGTAAAATTAAAGTCTGAGTTTGTAGAATAACTGATGCAAGGAGCAAAATAGGTCTTTTATAAGATCTTGATGTGTGGCTAATGGAATTATCCAAATATTCAATTCAAATTCATCTTTATTCCAGACTATAGATCCATTTAAAAAAACAAAAAGACAGCCAAACCAATATTAGCCTGCAGATAAAGTAGGGCTGGGCGAAACTGACAACAAAAAATCTCATTGCCAATTTTTCTGTATCTGCAACTGTTTTTATCAGTTTTATCAGCTCTTTATACCCAGTATTACAGTATCTCGATATTTACGATATGGTCAACTTCATATCTTAAGGTAAGGTAAGGTACACTTTATTGTCCCCGTAGGGAAATTTGTCCTCTGCATTTAACCCATCCTTCAATGCCTCTGGAGCATCTCCTCAGGACCCATGTCCAGATGTACTTGCTAGGCTTGGTCAGGACTACCATAGCTGGAGGATATTACCCTAGCATGTTATTGGTTGGTGGGGGAAACCGGAGTGCCCGGAGGAAACCCACCCAGACATGGGAGAAACATGCAAACTCCACACAGAAAGGCCCGGACCGTGCGGGAATCGAACCCGCGACCTTCTAGCTGTGAGGCCAGAGCGCTAACCACTCTGCCACCGTGCCCGGTACACTAAATATCTACAATATATAACGATATATCGCCCAGCCCTAAGATAAAGCTGTACATGAGAGTTCTTAGTAGAGCTTGTGAAGTGTTCACTTGTCGTGCTGTAACAAACATTTTCCCTTGCGCTAGTGCATCGTGGCCGCCTCAATGAGCACTCCAAAAGCGTTGTAATAAGCCAACTGCAACGTGTACAAAGAATGTACAAGATGATTTAAATATTGTCACCTTCACATTATCAGTACATGAACCAAACGTGTGCTTCTACATTGTCTATAAATATCACTGTCATCTGTCAAGTCAATTATTGTACTATATTCCTCCTTTCCACTTTTGTAAAAATGCACTAGATGTTTCTTCTTTCTGTCACATTTCCCTCTTTCACTTTTTGTAAATACACACATATAAAAATATATATATCAGTCGGGCTGCATGATGTGGGAAAGTGTTATATAATGTTATATGGCGTTGACATAATTAATTGAGTTATAATAAAACAAATACCAGGATGTTTATGCCTTGATGCTTTTGCTTTCCAAAATGGGGTCAGCATGACCTGGCACCAAACTATTAAAATGAACAACACTGAAGATAATTCAACATGTTTTGCCACTTTAAATTATTACGGATTTCAGTTTAATTTCATAGTAAGAGTCTTGGGTGGGTCGTATGGCTATGTTGGGTCCCAGCTTGCAACAATTGGGAAACTATGTGTTTCTATACAATCAAACTCTGTGGTCTAACTATTTCAATAAAAAAACTTACATTTACTACATTAATTATTACGAATCCTTATAATAGTAAAGATTAAGCTACACCACACATAAAAAAAGAGTATTAATTGAGTAAATGAGCTTCCACCTAATTTTCAATAACAAACCACTTCTATCAGGCTGAAACTATGACAATGTATTCTCAATGCTTTGTCAGGTAAAGCAAAAATAATTAGCATTTCAAGATTTGTTTATGTGAAGTACAAAGCAAAAACTAAACTCTCATCTTTACATAATACTAGCATTTGTTCATTTACATTGCTTCATGTCACTGTAACTTTCTTCCTGATAGTCTGACTACGCTGTGCCAAAGTATGACGAGCATCGAATTCCACTGACTAAATACTAGCTTTATTCATCTTAAGTAGCCAAATAATAATAACACACGATAAGAGCAGTTAACATTCCCTCTTTGGCATAGCTGGCATTCTTTAGCAGTGAGCTCATGAATATTTCAGATGTTTGGTTTTGTAGGATGTCATCGAACGATCGGCGCAGAGCACAGGTGTGTCAGAGGCACACATACAACAGGTCTGGCCAAAGAGACTCGCACTTCACGTTTTTCAAGTCAATCTCTGATCAATGACACAAGCCACAAGTGACAGCCGCCAGACATTCAGGCCGTTAAGACCAAAAGCAAAGTTATCCAAGGCTGCTATGAACACGGATCGAGCAGAATATAAAAGAGAAATGGCTGCTATGATTAGATCTTAAGTAAATGAGGCCAGAGGGGCAAAACAAACATTTCCAAATCATTAACATCACTACTACAGCAGCTACTGTACAGCTACTGTACGACAGCTGTAACTGGGCTATTGCAAGAAGCTTTTCTAGTGTCTTTAGTACAAAAGAAAAAGTTTGATATCGACATAATTTGTTTATTGTTTGATAGCTAAGACTAATGTTTATATTCTCACCAAAGATTTCTCTCAAACAACAGTGTCAAAACAATAAAATGAAAAGTTACTGGCTGATGTGTACTATAAGTCAATGAATAAAAAGACAACAAGGAATGTCCATTTCAAAGCTGAAATATTAAGAAGGGTTGAAACATACTAAATAGATGAGTGACACATTTGATCTTGTTCTCGCACATAAATCTCAGTTTTGTCGTCACAGATGCTGAAGATGATTCACGACACCTACAGCAAATACTTTTTCACCAAAATGATAATGTTACATATGAAGTTGCTAAATCTAACTGTGACAACAAGAGTTAGTAACACTTTAGCTTAGGGGTGGGTTTTTAATTACTAATAACTGGTGTGTATTTAGTTATTCCAGTATTAGGAAATGTTACTGCATTGCAAGATAATAGCTAAGATAATGTACAGTGACAACCATTTCTGATTAAAGGACGATAAATATAATGCTAAACGACAGCATGAATTGCTCTCCTTCAATTAAATAATTTTTTTATATTTGTTTATTATTTGGCTTAGCGTAAACTAGCTTGAAAAAGTAATGTTAATCAATAAAGTCCAGCTGAAGTCTCTAAGACAAAACTCAAATGGCAAATCAATTGTTAGATACAGGCATACATTAAATAAAATGGTACATTATATACCTAACATCAAGGCAATTTAATGTTATCTATTCATAAACTATTCTTCAGCTAGTGATACCCAAAAACTGATAGAAACTCTACTAGTTGTGACAGAAACTAAAGTTAGTCCCAAGTCACTTGTAACTAAGCTGTTAGCACAGCATGAAACTAAACAGTGGGCTAAATCTGCATTACTAAACATCTCCCAAGCGTGTCTGGTATTTCAGAAACAGCCCACAAATCCAGGATGAAAGCAGTGTCAACAGTCTGGTCAGTTTCACCTGTGGTCGCTTTGACAAGTTTATCCAAACCTAAACATCCAGCGCTAGCAAATGTTAGCTTACGGAGTTAGCATGTGTTAGCCTAGCCAGAATTCCAAGGGTTAAAAAGCTTACAAATAGCTTATTCTGTGGCTTTTAAAAGACCGATGGTACCGATGGTTACTCACCCTTTATAGTAAGCTTTTACCCGGACTTGGTGTGAATTTTCGCCGGGGTGGGACATGGTGCTGTCCCGCAATGTCGGCATCATAAGCGGTCACTCCGATGATGATACTATCCCTCTTCCTCCTTCTTTCTCTGGCTTCCAAGTTACGTACCACGCACCAAACTCACTATTTTAGCGATCGGTGTCCCCCGTTAGATGTGTCGAGGTCATGAATGTCCAGAAAAGTGTAAATTTACAGTCCCAGGAAAGGTAAAAATGAGATGTAAAGTAGTGAAAAACTTAAGAGGTCTGTCTAGCAACTCCCTACTGCAAAGGCCTGGAGACGGACGAGTCCATTGTGGGAATGTGGGGGAGCTCGGCTTAGCAACGCACGGAGAAATTTATTTATTATTTAATATTTAGCGAACCACGAGACAGTGTCGTTACTTGTCAATTTATTTAAACGATTTACATTTACTTCTTGAAATATTAACGCTACATTATGTTTATTAACTATTTTTGTGTTTCTGTGTGCATTCCGACTGTACCAACTGGAGCTTTTCTGGTCGGTTATGTGCAGCATTCAAAGAAGGACCAGACCCTCTAGTCATGACATTGAAGTGCACTGATTTGTAAGCGATTGTAATGCATCTAACAAAGGTAAACAGCTATTTGATTATTTCTACAGTGACTTGGCAATATTCTGAAAACTTACAGTACTCTAAACTAGGGCCACACATCAGGTAAATTGATTACTAAAAGTTATATTACACTACTACTAAATTTTTTGCATTTTTAGTGTCTTTGTGAGTCCAAAATGTCAGCTGTGTAATTTTTCTTAACAAATGCTTGATAAATGAGGCCTTATGCTGCCTTCCTTTGGTTGGAATTTTGGTAATACCATTCCAAGTGGAAAATAGCAAATGAACGCCCCCTCACGTTGTAATTACTTCTGGGAAACAATTTTGATGCCAGAATTGCTGAGTTGAAAAGCTTGGACCTCTCAATATGGCAAACAGTGGCAAATAATTACAAATGAAGAATGTTAAATGTTTGGCAAGTTATTTTATTATCTGGAAAATTATATGACACACAAAGTTGAACGACATCGCTATTTCCATTTACCGTAATTAAGTAAAAAGTCAAAATGTTTTTTTTTTTTTCCTTTAGAGCCATCTGAAATAATTAATTTACGTGTTTACTCTTGATTTAGAATCAGAATCAAAAAGAATTTCATTGCCATTCACAAACTAGGAATTTTCTACGATGCTAATATGCAACATATAACACTGAAACACAAATAAAAATGTAAAGAGTATCAACTATAATAAAACTATTTAAAATATACAATTCAAATATAAGGGTATGCAAAAAAAAAAAAAGTTATTATTACTTTTTTTTTTTTCTTATTGTTGTATGGGTGTTATTGTTTATTAGGTCATTAATTTATTAGCATTTGGTATGGTTACTATTAGGGGTGTCAAGTGGTGCATTGATTGAGATTGGTTAATTGCAGACATATTGATGATTTTTTTTTTATCGCATTGGTCTGTTTTGATGTCTTTGGCTTCATTGTTTTCATACGTGAGTTGCGGGGTGGACATGTTCACTTGACAACTTAACAACAAAGGACAAAAGTCATTTTTTTTGCAGTATAGTAATGTTTCCATCTGTGGCAGTAATGTAATTGGTTAAGTGGATAAAGACAAAACTAAAACACTTGAGTTGAGCGTTTGTCTCACCAATTTTAGGTGAGATTAAAAATATATTAATTTGGATTGATTAATCACAGATCATAATTAATTAATCTCTTCAAGTTTTTTTTAATCTCTTGACAGCACTAATTACTATTACTGCTATTGCTATTTATATTTGTATTACTATATATATATATATTTTATTGTTTAATTAATGGATTATTATTATTATGATTACTATGATTATTATTATTGTTTAATTATTTATTTATTTATTTATTTTAATTTTATTATTATTTTTTATTTATTTTTTTTTTTTAGGGACTGAGATCTCCAGGGGTAAATGTTTGTTTGTCTGTTTATTATTGAAAAATACAATAAAAATATTATTTAAAAAAGAAACAAACAAAAAAAAAACATCTGTCTATGGACTACAGATGAAAAATAGCCTTTCTGGCATATTTACACGGAAATGTTCATTAATATGCACTTTCCCTAAAATAAGTAAATATAAAAGTAAATAAATAAATTATTTAAACACTCAAAAAAAAAAAAAAAAAAAAAAAAAAAAAAAGGTATGCAAAAATAGGCCAACAAAATTTACATATATTTGTCGAGATAAAGTGTGTTTTTAACAACTTTTCATTTTGTTTGTTTTTGTTTTTTCCAGAGCAAATGAAGGCAGCATTAAGTACAGTTACATGTCTAAAAAATTACAAGCTGCTTTATGATCTGTCCATCTATTTATTTACTTTTTGGGAGACATTGAACAACTGAAAGCAGAATAAAGTTGTTTTAAGCTCAGTAATGGCTAAGAAGTGATGCAGTTGTTTACAGTCAGTGTCGTTGCAAGGGTACCATGGGGCCCAAGCGAAAAATTATTTAAGGCCCTCATGTTCGCTAATAACACAGTTATCAGACAAACTATTGTGACAAAAAATATCTAATTGTTTCATTAAATTAAACAACAAACTAGTCAAAATTTTAAGATCCATTAATAAAGGGTGATTTAGAGAAATACTACTAAATATCCTTTAACTATCAATAAACATGGTAACAAACAAACAAACAAAAAAACATTATCCGGAAAACAAAAAAAAAGTGGGGCTCTCTGGTGAGGGCCCTTTTGTCCTAGGGGGCCCCAAGCAATTGCCTAGTTTGCCTGTCCTGTAGCAACACCTCTGTTTACAGTAACTTCTGCAATTAGGGCTAACATTGCTTTATTTACTTTCTGGATTTGATAGAGCAAGACTGCTTCTGCATTCTGGGGACACAAGTGCCCTAAAGACATGACTGCTAATCAACAAACACATGTTCATCTGGGCCTAATATAAAATGGAAGTACATGCATTGACTAGGTTGTATAAAATCCCCCAAAGAAATTATTCAAATGTGTATATAGGTACAGTTTGCTGATAAAGCTTTTGTTGTTCACTCTCTCCAGCTGTGTGTGTACGGTGAATCTCTAATGCGTTCTTCTTCTCCTTTTTTGGACACCGGCTGTGCTCCGGACCCACGCTGACAGCTCCCCGTGGACAGACTCAGTGAGACGAGCGTGTGCAGCCGCAGTGACGCCTGACGGGCTGATGAGAGGGACATGATTTCAGGGAGAAACTTCACGGACCGCGGAGGCAGGAGGAGCGAGCACGAGGGGCATCCAGGGAGCATCACAGACCACAGGGTGAGAGAGGGAATGAATAAACCTGTGAACCACTACGCCGCTCTAACACGCACCAACAAGCTCTGCATTTCTCTGATATCATCTGAGAATTTCCAAGTAGGTCTGGTGTTTTATTGTGTTTATTGTTACAGAAGACCTGTTGTGATTTTTCTGTATATTTAGGAAGAAACTATGAAGTTGATCAGTAATTCACATTTTGTTCATTGCAAAACATAAAAATTAGATAAAACTGCTTAGAAATAGAAACAGATCTGTTGACTTCATGTTCAAAACTGCAGAACTGATAAACCTTCCTTATAAAATATGACTTTAATAAACCACAGATGTAAAAATTATATTTTATTGTTGTTGGAAAGTGTCTACATGACAATTTTGAACCTTACATGATTCACTCGCAATCCTATTTTTTGAGTAATTGCAAGTGAAAACAGACAAATAGGTGATAGGTGAAGACAGGGATTTTTGAACACTCAAGTATTAGGGTTATAGTCGACCAAAGAAATTCTTGGTCGACTCAAAACATGTCCTATCGACCGATTAATTGACTAAAAAGTGGCGTGGTAAAGACTCTGAAGCTAAAAGTAGAGTTGTCAAAAATATTGCAAATCAATGTTAAAACTGGTGTCAAAATTCGAACAAATACCGATAACATTAACAGGACAAATATTAGAACAAAATCTGATATTTCTTGAGTTTCAACAAAACTGGTTTGAAACTTAAATGTTTGATCATATACTTGGGTTCTGTGTTGAAAATGTCAGTCCAGTTTTATTGTGACTCTGCAAGAAAGCTGCTCAAAGAGACTCATAACATGATGTAGTTTATGCAAAAACTATAGTTTATGCAGAAAATTAGTAGAAAACTGTGTGTTTTATATAAAGGCAGATCAGACCTATGATTCTGTTACTGTTGAATACAAATTCCTTATAATCCAAATAAAATAATTAGTCGACTAATACAATTTTGGTTGACCAAGACTCCATCAACCTATTAATCGACTAAAAAGGGTGCTTGGCTAAAGATCTGAAGCTAAAAATAAAGTATAATCTGACAATTTCTCTGACCCAAACTGTGCTAAAAGTGTAATGGGGTTCATTCAAAAACAACAATTTACACAGAAAATGAATAGGTCCCAGTATGTTTATATCAAAAAGGATTTTGATATAACAACTCTTAATTCAATACCATCTGTTGCTGCTCAATATAACTCATTATAATCTAAGTAAAATGATTACTACTACTTGTTTGAGCATATTTTAACTTTGTCTTTCTCTACAAATAAGATTCGGAAATAGAGCGAGAGCTTTGCTAAAAATATAATGAATCAGAAAATGAAACTGGAATTGAAAAAATAACTAGAGCCTAGTTCACATTACTGACACATTAAGAAATTTAAGTTGGGCCACTATTTCCAGAGTTACCTAAATTAAATCTGCAAACAAGAGGCAATATATTTTTGTAATTGGTAGTGAAAAGAAGGGCCGGATCAGATTTTTGGAGGGCCGATTTGGCACGTTAAGTTGAGTAGGCCTGCCATAGAACAAAGAGCAAATTTGCCAAAAAAGCAGCTGTGGTGCATCAATACTGGTAAATTTATATCTCTATTGTGTATGTTTAAATTTACGCCTTTGTCTTTATTTAGCCATTTGAAATCTCCATTGGTTTGACATTAGCTCTACTGAAACCGAGCTCTACATCAACCCGTCGACAGCCCACCTCAGGATGCCTGGCTCTGTCTCCATGGAAACGTCCACCTGTCCCAGAGCAGCACCTGCCGCAGGACGACCCGGGCTCCTCTGCATCACTCGCACTGACAGACGCACGGGAGAGGGGGCAGGTGATAGACAGAGGGAACTGACAGACTCTCTCTCACCACAGTGTCTGAAAATACTGAACCAAACACAGCAAAAGTAAACTGTGTGTAATCTAAATCAAAAGAGCTTAAATGTTAGTATTGCACAGGGATGGGCAATTATTTTTCTTTGAGGGCCATATTTGAATCCAGACAAGTGACAAAGGGCTGGACTACTATTATGAACAGAATTTGTTATTATTGTAAGCACATTTTGTAAAAAAAAAAAAAAATAGGCTACTTATCTATTATTATTGCACTTATTAATCCCAGGTGCAAAAAACACACGGTCAGGTCAATCAAATAAAAGAAATATACACTGCAAAAAATGTAATTCTCGATTTGCTAAAACATCTTGAAACCTGGATTTTAATCTTTATTTTTTTAGGTTACGATGGTTTTAGTTGATGGACTTGTATTATCTAACTTGCTTCAAGGTGTTTCTGTCTTGTTTAAATAGATTTGCAAACTTGATTCAAGCTAAAATATCTTGGAAATGTCTTCAAACAAGTGTAATATGCTATGAGATATTAACAATTTTATTCAAATATTGCTAAAATTAATACAATTAAGATTAATATTTAGAATTCTAGTAGTTTTAACCTAGACTAGATAACATAGATAATAAGACTTTGCAGGGTAAGAATAATGGTTATTCTCAAAAACATGCCTGGGGCCTGATTGAAACAAGTTCAGGGCCGCAAATTGCCCAGGGCTGGTATAGCAGGTGCTCTTGTTATGTCGAAACTGGAAAACTGGAATTTGCGAATATTAAACTTCACAGGACGACTTTATATCTTATGTGGTACAACATTTTGTGTTCATATATTTAACATAATTATTGAGACATGTTTTATAGTCTTAGTTTGGAGGTTAGCTTGTAGAGTGCAGTAAACTGTAATACTTACATTTGTGAAAGAATTATGACAAAACATAGCTTAAATCACTAGTTAATGTTGTTGCCTTTCTAAATAGTCCACTATAGACATTAACCAAAATATGCATCCACTATGGTGAGCTGAATACGCAATACGTCCCTGTCTGACTATGTTAATTTTGTCTGTTCATTTGAGACCTGTACACATTTAAACTACAAAACATACACATACAACAAAGTCATATTTCGGAAAGTGTCTGTAGTGGGCTATTTTGGAAACAGGATTATCTGCATGTGTCAGGGTCACCTCGTATAACAACTTTAAAGGGACTGTACTCGATTTTTTTGCAACAAGATAACTTAAAAGCAATTTCCCCTAGCACTGATGCCTTGTTAATGTATCTAATCAGGTGGAAATTAGTCCCCAAAGTCCAGTCTATGTCTAATAAAATCCCGTTTGTGTGCAGCTTTTTCTGTTTTTGTTTTTAGCATTGTGGCTAACTGTTGTTAGCATAGTGACTCACCTCGCTGCTAAAAGATGTGAAAAACATTAAAACTCATCATGATAAACAATTCTGAAGCGCAGAATGCATTAGCTATGTGAGGAAATCATGTAGCCTGAAGGAAAAAGGTTAAAATTAATTATTTCTGTTTGTTTACATTTTTAGGATGCAAAAATCAGGTACAGTCCCTTTAACTAGTGACTTAAGCTTCAAAATAGAAATGATTGTAATGTTTAGCTGTCTTAGTGGCTACGTTTGTCCTAATGGGCTGTGTGCACGGAATTTCAGTTGGCTTGCGATTGTTCAAAAATGCTAACTTCTGTACATACAACCATTTCCTGTTAGCGTTAGCATTTAGACACAATTATGTTTCTTTTTAAACACAGAAGTGTTCTCTGATGAAATATTCCTCTGATATGTAAAGTCTTTAACATGTTTTCTGTAACATTCACCACAACTGTCTGATCTAAAGAGGATTTATTTGTTTTAAACTGATGTAGTGAAAACCTCATTGAAGAGTATTGAACAGGAAGTCGTTGTATGTACAGGATGTAGTATTTTAAACCAAAACAAGACAACTGCACTCAGCCAATTCTTTCACAAATGTAACCAAAACAACCAAACTGGGTAAACAAGCTGAATGTTTAGTGAAATCTTAATCATAATCATGTTTACTATGTTTAACTAAAAATGTAGTCTAACCTGTCATAAACACTTTAAATTGTGTTAAATGATTATTTAATCTCCAGGAAACTGTATCAGTTGCGTGTAAAGTGTCTTTGCATTTGGCTCTTTTTGACGACACATGTGGAGGGATTCTGTTTTAGAAGTCAGATTACTTCCTGTAGCCTAATTTTCAACTTTTATTAGTCAATTTCTTCATGAATTGCAACTGAACTGCTTTAAAACTATGATAAATATTTACCATTCAGCTAAGTTACTATGACAACTTCCTATGCTTTGACAAAAAACTGGTATTTAATTTGTATTTTTTAACTTCACTAATCAAGCACCCATTACTTTAGTTTCACACTGGGTTGTCAATCATTAAACTGTCAAAATATTATTATTGTGATTTATGTCACAACATGAGTTCAGAACCAGCTACACACTTAATTTTTCAAAACATAACAACTTTATAAACAACTTTCCTCATAAGAAAACAGTTTACCTGAATGAACTGAAGAGATGGCTAGAACGTCTGATAAGATTATGGAAAGGGAGGCTCAAAAAGCACGCGACCGCAGACGTCTGGGGAGCTTAATCACGAAAACGACCAAAGACCCAAACAGGCCAGATCCAGCTCAGTTCAGGTAAGTTCTGATCTAGCAAATATCCAACAGAATGCTACTCTGATTCTGATTAATGTTGCTGCAGGTTAAATTAACTTAGTTTATTAAATGTTTTTTATCATTTACTACTCTGAACAAGGCATGAACAGGTCAGTATTTGCATCTCAACTAACTAGCTAGCTAACGTTAAATTAGCTTAATGTTAAAGCCCATACGAAACACTATCGTATTTTCACATTTTAACCTAGTTTGTTGTGATAGTCCTTATAGTAAATGTTTATTGGTATATTATCGCTGTTTAGTTACAAATAGGCTGTGTGCACGGAATTTCAGTTGGCTTGCGATTGTTCAAAAATGCTAACATCTGTATGTACGACCATTTCCTGTTAGCGTTAGCATTTAGACACAAACATGTCTCTTTTTAAACACACAAGTGTCTCTGGTGAAATATTTCTCTGATATGTAAAGTCTTTAACATGTTTTCTGTAACATTCACCACAACTGTCTGATCTAAAGAGTATTTATTTGTTTTAAACTGATGGAGTGAAAACCTCATTGAAAAGCATTGACCCCTTCAGAGCCTACGTCATTTTGGGGGCGGAGCCGCACTGGTGCCCTCCGCAGAGTTTCCCCATAAGTTTCTATACAAAACGAGTAAGCTGTACTAACGATATTAAACGGTTAGAAAACTTAACAATGACTTCAAACGAAGCTCTGACCATTCCTAATGTGTTCCTTGGGTTTGCACCAGTTGACACATTTTATAACTCGTGATTTTTTCGGGCTAATTAGCTTGCCGCTAAAATCTATAGAAAAAATGAGACATCACTATCAAAACAAATACATCGCCTCAGAGTCATGTAAGTATATCATTGGAGTCTTTATACAATAATCTTCTGTAGAAATCAGCACAAAATAATGCCACACAGGTGCAGTTTACTGTGAGTCTAATTCTCCACTGATAATTGATAAATAATTAACACAACTTGCACAAAAATCTTAAGTAATGTCATGGTAACTCACCTCCTGTACTTTTCTGCAAATTACTTAGTCAAACTCATCAAGGGATTTGTATGCTCAAAGCTTTTTTCTTGTGCACACGAGTTTTTCCATCAAATATAAGTGAATATCAGGTCGCTAAGTATCGAGACACTTACTAACGTCATGCTAACATTCAGTAGCTAACTGTACATGGATCTGGAGTCGCTTTCTGTTCGTTAAATTGAGTTTTTAAAGAGCGTTTTGCGATTTATTATTGAAAATGCACCAGCGTAGCTTGAAAAGCCTGGGACTGGGCACCACTCAGGGCTCCAGTTAGCGCGCGCAGCCATCTTTGTTTACTAACAGTAAATGGGTCTATTGGACAGGAAGTGTTTGTATGTACAGGATGTGTTATTTTAAACCAAAACAAGGCAACTGCACTGAGGTAATTATGAAGAAATTGATGCAAAAGTTGAAAAAGGAAGTAATCTGAAACAGAATTCCGCCACATATGTCGTCAAAAATCACCAAAATGCAAAAACAATTTCACTAGTTTCCTGAAAGTTAAAACTGGTTTAACAAAATTAAATATTAAAGTGTAACAAGAGTTTATCATTTGTCAAATAGTAGCTAACTTGTGTTATTTATGTGAATTTTAACTAATATTAAAATGTTGTTGCTAGGCAGGTTGCTAGGTGGAGTTATAAAATGTGAATCTAAACTGGATTTGTTTGGACCTTTTATTACAGGGTTAGTGCTAGATAGTCAGGTCCGAAGGGACAGAAGTGAGCTGGTTGCCATGGACCTGACTATCTAGCATTAACCCTGTAATAAGGTTAATGCTAGATAGTCAGGTCCGGAGGGATGATGGTTAAGTTTGGGAGAACGGGTAAGTTTAGGAAAAGGGTTAGGGTGATGGTTAAGGTTAGGAAAAAGGTTGGGTAAAGGAATGTTAAAAATCAGTCCCACCTTTGACTTTGATGATTTTCTAGTTTTTGTTTCTGAGAGCCAGTGTTGCCAGATGGGAAATGTTGATATATCATACCAGAGCCTCAAAATGACCGTATTTTGCTAAAATAAAATTTCGGGCCAGAGCAATTTCAATGACATAAAGGCTTCTTTAGATGATGCTAAATCATTCTAGAAATTAATTTTTAAAAAATATTTTAAATATGTTCCTCTCAGTTGGGAGGGTGAAAAATGCAGAAGACAAATTTCTCTACGGGGACAATAAAGTATACAAAAAAAAAAAAATTAAATAAAAAAAAAAAAAAATACAACACGGCTTCTAGGTTTAGTGCGATTCACAGCAGGCTTTCTCCTCTTCACAGCTCAAATCAACCTGATTTAAAATAATATCACTAGAACTCAATTATACTTTATTATAAGTAAAATAAAGCATTGATTCACTCACTCTTTCCCTTGTTCGATGTCTCCATTATTGTTCATGAAGCATGGTTGTGTATTTACATTTGGCCTCGCCACAATGAGACAGACGCAGCCGCAGCCGTGATGAACGGTTGGTGCTGTTGACCAATAATATTACAGAAAACCACTAAAGCTCACGCTGTGTTAAGTGTTTGCTGATCCTGGATCAGTTTTTCACGTCTTTCAGGCGAGCTCAAGTTAGTTCAGATGAAGGAAATACCTGGCGCTTCTAAATTATCGTACATGGGACTGATTTTGAACAAGGCTGTAATAAAATGTCCAAAAAAATCCAGTTTAGATTTTAAATAAAAAATGTATCATTTTGTGTCACATTTTTTCATAAGTCTGTAAAAATAATAAAACCTTGAAAATTTATTCATATTTGATATTTTTAGTCAGAATAGAAGTGGATTAACTGATTTAAGCAAAAAAAAAAAAAAGTTTGAAAAAGAAATGTATTGCTCAAATTTTACAGCCATCAAATTTAGCGGAAACGTGGGTTAACCTGACGTACGCACCTCAACATTTTGATTGCGACATTGTTTGTAAATCATAACCTTCCTTGTCATTAACTGTCCTGTGTGTGTTTTCTTTGCAGGTCTAAAGCTGGTCTGTGGATGTTCCAGCCGCAGGGACGGTCCCCCAGCAGCAGAGTCGTAGCCGTGACTGCGAGGCACTTTATGAAGCAGGTCTGTGTCTCCGTCAGGCCTCAGTGCCCTGGTGCATGTTGGGAAAGCAGAGGTCTGTAGGGGTCGGTGCGGGGGTCGCTCTCTGGAGGACAGGAGCATCCAAACATGACTGCACAGGGCTGACCTCAGGCTTGTGGAATTCTGCTGAATATTTTTGCTTTAAGTTAGAGCACATTTTATTCTCCAGATTTGAACCGGACAAGTGGTGAAGGAACGAAATTCTGTCATTGGTGCGACAAAGTATTGTTATTTTAAGTACATTTTTTGTAAAACAGGCTTTTTAATGTACTATTTTGATCATTTATTGTGATAAATATTAGGGCATTAAGCAAAGACACATGCTCCACAGCTATGTCAATCAAATAAAAGAAATTTAAAGAGTAACACTTATTCTCAAAAGTGTTCCGTTGGCCAGATTAAAACAGTCCGAGTTGTCTTTCAGTAATAACAATACATCAGTGGCTAGTGTCTGGACGTAAATAAATACTTCTTCAGAATCCTAATTTAGTGTAACTGTATTTAGTTTTAGTGTAAACTGAGCAAATTAGCAAGTTTTAGGTGAAAATAGTCAAATTAGAGCATTAATTGTGATTAATTAATTACAGTTTAATCGCATTAATCTGGGACAAAATACAACTACATACCTTGTAAAAACAGCCATTCTTGGTGAAAACAAGCAAAATGTTTGGTGAAATCTTAAATATAATCATGTTCACTGAGTTTTACTGAAAATTAAATAAATATTTTAATTTTCAATGGGAAAAGTAAAATAAAATACACATTTATTTTGAAGACAATGGGAAAAACATTGTCTTAAAAAAAAAGTTTTTAATCGATCAATTATTTTACATTTTAAAAAGTTGCATTGCATAGCTAACTGTAAAAACCTGTAAACCACTCATTTGTCATTTATTTTTTGTATTATTTATTAGGACGGGACGGATCTCGTGCGCGCGATCTCGCGAGATCAACTGTACGATCTGTGCGCACACGTACTGAATTGTCTCTAATGGTCATGAAATTAAATTTGTATCTTGAGCAGCTGTAGTAATATTCTCTCCACACAGATTGTAGCAGACTTATTCTGACAGACATTACTCTGTCTCGTTTTTTCGTAGATAGGACAGTATTGACAGAGATATTTCCTAACATTGTAAAGAAAAATATAATCGTCAATTACGCGCGGACATCGCGGAACAGCGCAGTGTTTTTCACACTAAACATAGTTTAAAAAGATCCACAAGGAATATTTTGCCAATCATCAATATAAGTACATCTCCTATCTGTGTTGTATATTAATCATTGTCTGCTGTCAGCAGGCTGGAAGGGGGGGGCGGAGTGAGTCACATCTGATAATTCAGTCTCATATGGAATCATAAAAAAAGTGATACATAATAAAGGTAAAGCAAATAAAAAATAAAAAAAAAAAAATAAAATCGAGGATTTGGCACGTGGATCCAGGTTGTGAATCTCCAAACAGAAGAAAAAGAAGCAGGAAGAGCCAGGAGAAGGTCCGAAGGGAGGCAGACGGTCTCCATGAGAACTCGTCGCCGTGGGAAACAGGACAGGCGGAGCTCTGGGACGTCCAGCAGGTGTATCACTACATCAAAACTCTGCCAGGTAAGAGTAAAGTTCACCGAGTAACTTTTCAGTCTGTGGGAGCGCTAAAGTTAAGCTAAACTCTACCCACAAAACGTTTCAGACACAACTTGCTGCTGGAAAAGCATTTTGTTTTAGATCTCCTATACATCCTGTAATTTTCACCTTTTTTTGTCCATTTCTTCATTAATTGTATCTTTACTGCTGTAGAACAATGAGAAACATTTACCACAAGGACTCTCACAACAAACTAAGTCAAACTTTTAAAAAATGTAATAAAGTCATATGGACTTTAAGTTTAGTTTGTTTTGGAAAAGCTTTTTTTTTGTTACTGTTAGCTGACCTGCACTGTCACTCAACAAACCTGCTGGTTATATATTTTATTAATACCTAAGCATGATTTGTATGCTGTGGCTTTGTTCCAGATAACAGGGGTCTGTAGAGTTTCTCTTTACATATAAGATTTCAGTTAAGTTTATTTACCAGGGTTCCCACGCATCCAAAAAAAACAACAACAGGGAAATCTGGAAAATGATTTGCCCATTTTCCAGTCATGTAAAACACATGGAAAATGTGAAAAACAGCCAAAAGTCATGGAAAACAAAATGTTTTCCTGGAAATGTATCGAGCCCAATAATAAAATGTGTAACAGTAGGCAAACAAATTAACCAGATTTTTTCAATGTGCACAGCCAACTCTAATGCCGACTCTTATGTGTAAGTTAAAAAGCAAACAAACAATAAAACTGCCTTTGAACTAATGTAAAACTGCTAAAAAACATAGGATCTGCAAACCCAGATTGCAAAAACTTACATCCAAAATCTAATGGGGGAGGACGTCCAGACCCCCTCACATCTCATCTATCATTGTTTTTAATTGGAAGCATATATTTTTACAAAATGGGCAGTAGTATGATTTAGTTCCACTTGAGGTAAAAAGTGTCAAAAACATGATTTTACAGTATTCTCATGTTTTTTTATTCACTAGAAACCTGTAAAATGCATCAGAATGCACTTAATAAAAAAAAATCTCATGTTTTTCTCCCTGCACCATTGCCAAAATACTGTAATGCTGTGATGCTCATGAAACACTAAAAAGAGGCTTTCAAACTGAACAGCAGCTTTGCAAATTGCTCTGACAAGATCTCATTTTGATTGAGAATGGCCATACGACTCTTATACTGTATACGTACTTTGATTGTCTTAAATGTGGACTATTAGGCTGTCACAAACTTGGCAAAACAGGCTAAATATTGGTATATGACTATATATCTTGCTGCGAAATGTCCTGGAAAATGTTTTTGGGATATGAGTGGGAACCCTGTTTACAATTATCCTCTGTCCTCAGGAGGCGAGAAAGTGGCGCAGAAGTTTCGCAGTCATGAGGTCGACGGGCCGGCTCTGCTCCTGGTCACGGAACACACCTGGTCCAGACCATGAAGCTCAAACTGGGCACCGCTCTGAAGATCTGCTCACACATCAACAAACTCAAGGCCAAGAAAAGCTCCAAAAATCCAAAAAGTAACATCTGTCTGAGCAAGATTAAGAGCTGTTATGGTCAAAATAAGAAATATAAAGGCAAGTTTACTCATCAGGTTGTATTGTGTAGTATTAAGGATTTTAGCTGTATTTAGTTGAGATGTAGTGAAACTGACCAACCACCAGAGGACACTATAAGCCTGGTCTTAGGTCTGATTTTGTCAGTGTAGTTTTTCCATAAAGACACAGAAGATTTCCGATTGGACACCCGTGCTAAATGGTTAATTTCTATAATATTTTAATGTAAAAAAGAAAATAGACATTTTTACTTAGACTTGAATAAACGTTTATTTGCGCAAACAAGAGTATTTATATCCAAGTTTATGACCATATTTTACCTACAGCAAACTGACAGCTGCTGACAGAAGAATAAAGATAAACAAAATGTTAATTATTGGGCACTAAGACACATCAGTAAATGCAATCATTTATTTTACTACTTGTGCAGATGACCTTTATACTCACACCATTTTTAAAATACCTGTACAAATTATGTTATAAACATAGTATATGCTAGTGAGTCAAGGGCCAAGTCATTGTTTTGTAAGTCTCAAGTCTTTGGCTTCAAGTCCAAGTCAAAGAGAGACAAGTCCAAGTTAAAGCCCATATGACAGATTATACTTTTTTTTTAAATTTGGTCTTAGTTTGGTGTGTTAGTCTTTACTGGAGTTTAAACAATCATTTAACACAATTAGAGTGTTACAAGCTATAATAACTTGTCACTCCTGTGTTATTTATGTTGATTTTGGCCCAGATTTACAATGTGGTTGCTAGGTAACATTTGTGGATTCCCTCCACATGTGTCATATTTACTGGACATAAAACAATAATGAACT
Organism: Mugilogobius chulae; assembly: GCA_038363315.1. NCBI lineage: Eukaryota > Metazoa > Chordata > Actinopteri > Gobiiformes > Gobiidae > Mugilogobius > Mugilogobius chulae. Next base: position 13,702,553 of record CM076395.1, read on the forward strand.
TCACCAAAACAACCAAATTGAGTAAAAACAAGCTAAATGTTTCATGAAATCATAATTATGTTGACTGTGTTTTACTAAAAATGTCGTCTAACCTGTCAAACGCACTTTAAGCCCAAGTCAGTGCTCCACAAGTACCAACTCCTCTGCTTTTAGCTTCAAGTTTTTCAGTTTATATCAAATTACCAACATAAACATAAATCTAGTATTTTTAATTTCTGGTTACAAACAAATAAGTGAGGAATATTTTCTGATTGTTCTCATTCTGGTGTACTTCAAAGGGCCATCCCACTTTTTCTTGTTAAATTCCTTTTTGTTCAGGATCTGAATAAAACAAACTATGAACCACCTGGAAATGTTTAAGATAAAAATGTAATTGTGTTCCTCCTATTTAGAGTCAAATAGCCATTCTGGGTTGAATCAGACTCAGTTTCTACTGTAAACTGACAAATAAAAACAATTCTCAAACATTTTAATAGGATTTTTGTATTGGCTTTGCCTATTGACCCTATTTTGTCCTGCCCACTTGGCTTGGAAATGCACTTCCTGTTTAGCTCTGTTAAGGTAGCTAACGGGTTTGTTTGTCTGTCTTGTGGGGAGATTTTAATTAAATATAATGACAGTTAAAATAAACCTATCGACTGAAATCTACAGGCTAAATGCAGCTAAACAGGAAGTGCACGTCCTAGAAAAGTAGACGGGACAAAATAGGGTCAATATATATATATTTTGTAATTTTAGCCAAAATATGCCAAATCTAGTGTCATTCAGGTCTCAGCTGTCAACACCAGCTTTACCATTCATTATATCTACAAAAAAAAAAGGTCGAAAAATCAGATTCTGTTTTTCTTTTGTTTGGAGAATGTTCTCACAGTTTTAGTTTGAAATTCAGACGATTTTAGTCAGACGTGTGAAGGAAAAAAAGGACGGAATGATAAATTATGTCAAATTAAACTATTATTTTTTTAAGAGAAGCATCAAGCCGTCTCAGAGTCACAGAGACATCTTGGACTTGATGATTTTCTTCACCAAGTCGAAGCTCCAAGTCAAGTTCAAGTCTTAATCCATTTTTTCAAACCAAGTCTCAAGTCATGACTATGTACATGTGCTATAACTCAGTAATAAGTATCTGGAAAAAGGCTTCTGTAAGTGTAAAAGAAATACAAAAACAAACATGTCGATTTACTTGAGTTTATTTGAAACAAGCCGGGACATTCGCAGCTCATCGTTACAGCTCTGAATAAAATAGTTTCTTCTCATTAAGTGCATCGTACATAACATTTGTCTTGAGGAAAAAACTCTTCTCAGTATGAGGAATGTGCTGCCTGGATGTAAAGTCTCCGTGGAATGTCTAAAGTCTACAAGGCTTAGACAAACGTATGGTCGACATATAGATTCTCCATGCACGCTTTTTGGTATAGCAAGGCTTTTGTGCAAATGTTCAGACTAGAGATGATGATGGCAATAGGTTTAAACTCAGTATTAAGAGGCACTGTAATGAGAAATGTCCTTCTTATATTTAACAAGTTGCATATTTTTACTGCAGTGGTTTTCAACTGATTTGGGGTTTTAACTGTGCACTGTGACCCAGCAATAACGGAGCTAAAACCTGACATTTCGTAATTCATTATCATTCATTTATTAAATTAAGTCATGTCACATTTCTTCAAATCGTGTCAAATTGTTATTTTGCCCATTAACCTGAACATGCAAGTTTTTTGGAGGTGGGAGGAAACCGGAGTACCTGGAGAAAACTAGAGATTGACCGATAATTGGGGGCCTCAGTTTTGGCTGATATCTGATCAGGCAGTTGTTTGGGCTTTTCGTGTGGGAAAGTGATCAGCTGAGTCTGAGTTTGGAGAGAAACGAAAAATTTCTTTTATTTTCTCCATTCCAAAGTCTGCAGTTTTGATTTATCATTAACATATCTTTAAAGATGGTGGGTAGGTGATTTTCACATTACAAACACAATTTAAGTTTTAAATCTGACAACTTTCTCTCATAAATACCTAAACACATTGTTAATATCTATTATGTATTCAGTGTAGGTTGCAATTTTGACTTGAAACCCCTTTTTTTTCTCTTTTAAAGTGAAAATGGAGTGGACAACCCAAGCACAGCCAATCAGAACGCTGCATTCTGCTCCTGATTAGAACTAAAAATCTTATTATTTGATTCAGAGAATGCTCTGTGGGCTAATTTTTTTTCACAAAGTGCTGCATTTGTCATATACTTTTTGGTAGACAACACAAAGTTTACTTATTTACAACTAAAAAGTTAGCTACCCCAACTTTAAGTTTTATTCTTGTTCTATGACTTTGACTGGAGCACAAGCTTTAATAAGAGCTTGTTTGTTTGGCATTATTAACAATATGAATGTCATTCATGAAGCAATAAAATTATTCATCATTACATTGTGTGAAAGAGACACACATGTACTGTGGTGAAGAACAGTTTAGGTTGAAGTTTTTTTTTGGTCATACTATTTCTCCGCAGTTGTGCTTTAAAACTAAGAAAATCATTCTTGAAAACTGGCCATTGATTGATCGGTCAATCTCTAGAGAAAACCCACGGAGACACGGGAAGAACATGCAAACTCCACCCAGAGAGATCGTGAGATGTCGATATGGTCCGACCGGGAGTCGAACCCACGACCTCCTTATTGGAAAGCCAGAGCTCTAACCACTCTGCTCCACTTTCCTCAGGGCAAGCCACGCCCCCTCAGGCATCTCCATGGAAACGAGCAGATTTCTGTGCTAGATAGTCAAGTTTGGAGGGACGGTGATGAAGTTTAAAGGAATGGGTAAGTTTAGGGAAAAGGTCTGGGTAAAAGTCACGCTAAAAATACACATATATAACAGTTTAAACTAGATTAGCAAAAGAAAAACGCATTACTATGGCAACCAGCCTACTTCTTTCCCTCCTGACCTGACTATCTAGCACTAACCAGTACAAAAAGCTACATTGTGCTCTCTCAATGTTGTGTGTGATAAAGTTTTATGTACATATTTACATTACATACAATTATAATCTGTTACAAAATAGGCTTTTATTATTATTGTTTTAATAATTTAGTTGTAAAACACTAACTTTGCCTTGTTCAGTTCAATTTGCAGGATTTTAAAGACTTCCTCTCCAAATTATTTCGCTACAGAATTTATGGCACATGCATTTTAAATCTGTTTATTACGTTTAAGTCAGTTCATTTTCTCCGCGTTCCTTCAGATCAGTTGAAAACCACGGCAACATTCAGTCTTAATCGAGTGAAAACAGGTCCGAAACAGCACCACGTGAGCTGAAAAGTCAAACGATTGTAACACGGTACAAAAAATATAAACACAAATTTTAACTAATCTTAACTTTACAGTACATAAAATCTTTAAAAATCATAAATAAGTTATAAAACAGGAATGACTAGTGTTTCCAAAAAGGCTTCGTGCTGGTGTAAAGAGTGATTCAGCAGCTTAAAATGACAACTGACCCGCTGTGACTGGCAAGAAGTGGATATGCGGCTACTGTAGTAACGAGGATTTGTGTTGAAACTCGACTCACAAAACCTTCGTTTGACCCTCTTTTCTGCTTTCTCTTCTCTCTCTTGTCCACAAACTTTAGCATTACATTTATACATTTCCTCTTTGGTCCTTCTCTCTTCCTTCATTTTACTACTCTATTAGAAATATTGTAAATAATTGTATATATTAAGGTCTAAACATTATTATTGGGCATTTCAATAAGTTATGTTTGTCATGAAATATCTATATCTACTCCTTAACTTTCTGTATTATAGCAAAAAACTACATTTAAACAATATTAGTTTTAGCTGCAGTTAGGGCTGGGCGATCTGGGAAAAAAATAGATCACGATTTTTTTCTTCATATCGTTCGATCTCGATTTTCGATTCGATTTTTTTAATGAAAATAATCTAAAAAGTGTAGTATTATGCAAATTATATATTATAGAAAAAAAAATGAAACTACATGTCTTTTCAAAAAAGCTTCACTATTATTTATTAATAGGTGAAAGTCCCCCTAATTTTAATGGTAAAATTGACCAGAAAGAATAGACTAGACGTCCCAGGTCAGCTTGATAAATAATAAGGCTAATAAATAAACAGTCAAAGAAAAATAAACATGATTTACTGGAGACTATTTAATTATAATTATTTGTTCGTTTTGCGGTCAGTCCGTGCGTTCAGAGTCAGACTGTAAACAAGACACGCTTATACACGTGAGCCTGACGCTGTTCACGGATGACTGACAGCTTCCCAGGGAAGCGAGCACAAGTGCTGCGATATACTTTTTTTTCTCAACTCAAGACAGATGCTTTACTCACGCGTGAATACAGCGGCCAAATTCACGAAGTGAAGAGAATTCGTGCGTGTAAATGAAAGTGCGTCGCCGCTTATGAAGTGGAGAAAAGGGAGAGAATAGAGAGAGAGACGTGGGAAAGCGCGCCTCTCACAGAGATAATAACGGAACAGACGAGTGTTTCTGCGGGAGACTCACAGGTACAACACTTTACGCGTGAAGCCGTCTGTATGAGCCTTTTCTGTCACTAACCTCGCGCTGAAGTGGGCTGCGTGGTCCCGCGGCGCCCCAGGCTCGTCTCACACGGGGATTGACGCTGACTTGATCCGTGCTCAGTGCATGCCTCCCCGGCTGCTGCCTCAAACACACGCGGGGATCCCGGAGGCTTGCCTCTGGTTCAGGACGCGCACGGACGCGGATAAAATGTGTGGCTCGTCATTATAAGTAAAAGTTAAAGGCATTTCATTAACGATGACCATTTTCTCTTTAAAATAAAGGCTGTAGTGGGCGGCAACTCCCACTCTGTACCGCGTGCATTTACCACGTTGTGATTGGCTAAAACTACCAGGCAGCGCCACGTGCATTTCTGCATTGTGATTGGCTGATGGACTTGGCGATCTTAATGCGCAAGCCTTATCATCGAGATCGAGCAAAGGTGAGATCGCGATCTCTCGATCTTTCGATTTTTGGCACAGCCCTAGCTGCAGTGCATTGTATAATATATTATTGGCCCGTAGAATGTTGTGCTGAATAGAAAGTATTGATAAAGTCGAAAAATATATATATTTGAAGAGCATATGTTTGAAAAATCATGTACATTAGCGATTGGCTAGTTCACTGGGTCTCAACGCTAATGCTAACGCAATGCGATGCTAATGCTGATGCTAATGCTAATTTAAATAAAACGTAAATTATGAAACAAATAATCAGCTAAAATTTCTTTAAACTGTCTGGGTGTTTTTATGTGAAGAATAAATAGATTTGAGTTTTATTTTTAGCATTTTTTATGGCATAACAGCACAGTTAGCGTTATAGATTCATTCTCGTTTGAAAGTACTGACCACATTTATTTATCTTTAACATGATTCAGTCACATTCATACCTCCCGTTCAGCTCCTGATCTTATAGCTTATATTAAATTTTGACTGATTAGATAGAGATAGAATTGGACAAAAAGTACTGAAGCTAACACTGAGCTAGCACTTTTACTAGTATAGAAATGTTTTATTAACTTCACTAGATAATATTTCCAAGACTGTAAACTTGAATTAGGTTGCTCTGTTGATTTATTTCCAGGTATATTATCTGCATAAATAGTGGACAATCGCTGTGGTTAAACGTCAATCTACAAAAAAGTAAGGAATGTAGAAAAATTTACATTTTAGGTTCATATTTACACAGTCTTTCATTCTCCTTATTCGTATTTACTTCCTGTCCTGTTTAATAAAGCCTACTTCCTGCTTTCTTTCATGTGCTTACCGTCCTGTCTGGGCCTAAATCAAAAGAAAAAAACTCCCAAATTTCAACACAAATGCACGCTAACGTCTCTAGCCTCGTGTGTGACGCGGGTCGGCGAATACTTGTAAGATGTAACCGTCTCTTTTTATGCTCTTCTCGCTCACGGCATGCTGCTTGAACTCTCCTTCTCCACCGCGATGGACTTGACCAGCTCCTCCACCCAGCGCACCTCGGACGCCACCTGCTCCGCCAGCGCCTCGTAGCGGTTCTCCAGGCGGCTGAACTTCCTCTTCAGGATGTTGGCCGACTGCATGGTGAGGCGCGCTTCCTCCTGGCTCTTCTTGCGCTGGGCCTGGGCGCGCTGCAGCTCCTGCCGGATGTGGCTCAGGTCGGTGGAGATGCTCAGGTTCTCCTCCTTGTACCAGCTCTCCTTCTCCTCGTAGATGGACAGCAGCGCGGCCACGTCGTCCCGGCAGGACTTCTGGTTGCGCTCGAGGTCCAGCAGGCCCTCCTCGGCGGCCGCGATCTCCTCCAGGACCTGGGAGAAGCGCTCGAAGTTGATGTAGGTGTTGTTGGGGGGCATGCTTGAGTGAGACTTGATGGTGTACTCCTTCAGACGAGTGGTTTTCAGGCGTCTGCGCTCCGTCTTGGTGTCGCGCTCCTCCTGACGAACGTTTCTCCTCTTTATGACCTGAGGAAAGAGAAAGATACATATTATATAACGTTTTCCTCATCGATAGTCAAAACTCTGTAAAGTCTTGGGAAAATCTAAGTCTCCACTCAGGCCAGATTTATCAAGCATTTGCTCATGTGCAACAGAATAGGGGAGCAAAACTTGGTGTAGCTGACATTTTTCTTTCACACAAACACTAAAGATGTTTGCACTCGCAATTTAGCACCTGGCTTGATAAATCAGGCGCTTAGACTTTCCCCATCCCTCCTTCTGCTTTTATCTTGTAATAATTGTAGAAGGGATAAAAAAACAAACAAACAAAGACTGTGTTTCCTGTCTTAAATTTCACTGTGTTCTGACGATCCCAGTGTAGGACAAGAGACGTATGCAGTGACGAACTGCAAGGCTCATGTTTGTAAAGCCCGGGCACCTAGAGCTGATGCTCTAGTTGCGCTGAATTGAATTTGTCATTTTGGGAGAAATGCACCCGCATGAGTCAGAAGTCTGTTAGTTACGAGTGAAAGAAACGGAATGACACAGGAAGGAGACGTGCTACTGTAGTGGCGCACGTGCAGGTGGCGAGCGTGCAGAAAGACTTTTATAATTAAAACATACATTTCCATCCCCCCTTTGTTTTGTTTTTTACAGATCACACCCTGATATTAACCATGCACAAACCCCCCAAAAGTCTGTTCCATGTTTAATACGAAACCCGCGTTATTTTAGGGTCAGAAACTGAAATGCTGAGAACCGTGCAATGGACTAGAAACTAAAATATAGGGTCAGTGTCACTTTAAGTATTAGATTCATGAATTACAGTATGTAGTAATTCCAAAGTCTTTCTTCAAGTCTTAAATCCAAAACTACAGTTGTTATTTGAGGTCAATTCCTAATTATATACAGATATTTTTTCTGTTAAATCCGGAAGTCGTATATTTATATATTAGCAAGAAAAACTTCATGTGTAATGTTTTGTTCTATTATACAAAACCAACTGAATAAGTTACCTTAATCCATGGGTGTTCAAGACTGTCATCTATCGTCATTCTCTTCCTGAAAAACACAATGAAATACTGTTAGATGATGATTTTGGGCGTCCTGTTTTATTCTAACCACATCGCAGTCGTTTTCTTACTTTGGATCTTTGACCAGCAGGCGGCGGATGAAGTCCTTGGCCAGCTCGCTCGTGCTGCTAAATACTCTTCGTCAAAGTCGTAGTTCACGGCCGAGATGTTGGTCAGAGTCTCCTGCTTCGTTTCACCCAAAAATGGTGAAGCTCCACTCAATCTAAAGACAGAAAACCAGATCATTAAGAACTACTCAGTCGCATATTATTAATTTAAAATAAGCACTTGAATCCAAACTCGAACTAGCAAAAACTATGTAAGCACTGGTTACAGATTACTTAAAGCCCATATGACAGATTATCACAATTTTGTAATTTTGACTTACATTATATTATCATAGTTTTACATTAGTTAAGTTGCAAATTATGAAAAAATTGACTAATAAAAGTTGAAAATTGCAGGACGGAATCTGAGTTCTAAAACAAAATCCCTCCACTCGTGTCGTCAAAAAGCAAAGACAATTTTGACAAAACTGTCAAATTTGTTTCCTGGGAGTGTTACAAAATATTATCATTTGTCAAATCATAACATCTGTCTCATTTATGTGCGTTTTGGCCCACATTCACAATGTGGTTACTAGGGAACAGTTGTTACCTAGTAACCACTAGGTAACAACTTTCTCCTTATTTCAAGTTAGAAAATGCTTCAAAGTAGATGTCAAAGTAGATGTTTTATGCTTGTTTCAATAGAGAATCATATTTTGAAACGATCAAAATAAAGAACGTAAATCTTAGTTACCTAATGTAACCGTAGTTCTATGAGTATGCACTATTGGTTAGACATGACATATTACAAAAAATTTAGCTTTATTAAGATGGATATTTCCAGTTAAACCTGAACTAATAATGCTTGAACAGAGTTTTGTTGGACTGACTTAATATCGTTTTAATATCGTTATCGACAAACATTAAAAAAATATCAGGATAATCATTTTTGTCAATGTCGCACAGCCCATAGGTAATTCATACTAGACTTGATGAGCACATTTTGATGCATAAACGATCCAAAACTGAGATAATTATTGCCAGACTTCCTAAAGCTCGATGCACAAAACATGACAAAGAAGTGCAGGCCACAGACATAAAGTCATTTGTCACAACTAGTCGTCTAAAGTCACAGAACTCTTTGGAATTTTCTTCTTGTTTTTGTTGTTTTTGTTCTAAGACTGTCAGAAGGTACTGTAGTCATATTTTAAAACTTACAAAATGTATGTGATCACTCCAATGCTCCTGAAAAAAGGGAGAAAACCAAAATGAATGGAAACAGGCACAGACAGGGCACAGGCACAGACAGTAAACACAGTACAGATGTCTCACCACATGTCGGCCTCCAATCCCAGCGGCTCATAGTTCACTATTTCTGGAGCTGCAAAGAACAAAGAACCAAGCCATTTTAATATGAACCAGATGTACAAGACTCCAGTAGTTTTCTGCTTTTAACCAAGAGGCCAATGCGCTTGGTGTAAATGGCTAAAAAAAGACTCTTACCGACAAACTCTGGTGTCCCGAAAATGTTCTTGAACTCATTGCCAGCTTTGATCTGATGAGCGATTCCAAAGTCGATCAGTTTGATTCTGGGGTTTGGGACATTTTTATCCAACAGCATAATGTTTTCAGGCTGTAAAGAGGAAACAGAAGAGTCACACAAGGGAACGGTTACTACCTACAATTAAATAACCACAAACCAAATTAATACAAGACTATATCAAAGGCTAAAATCAACTTCTGTGAGTTTTTTGCCATGGTAAATGATTGTTGCCTCAAACGTACTGAAGAGCTGTCATCCAAGCTTCATTCTTGCGTGTTTGAGTAATCCTGAGTTAAGCTTTCTACATCTCTAAAGCTCTAAATACACCGTTACACCCTACGATGTCATCAAGCGAATGATTTATGGTTAACAGCTTGTTTCAGCCACAATTATACAGTTTTACCCAACAAAAAATGTTTTTTGTTTCTTTCATTTGAGATTGGTATATTAATAAAAGTCTTCGTTTTTTGTGAATTAAAATTTAATGACATTACAAGGTGGAAGAGAATGTTTTCAGTTTAATTGTAGAGCACAGCCTAATTATGCAAAGTGTGTGTGAAATGAAATAAAACATGACTTCAGGTGACTTTTTAATGAGGAAGCACCAATTCAGCACAAAAGAATTGTAATATAGACATTTTAATGGACAAATCTTATGTATTTGTTGACACCTCTGCTTTGACTAAAGGAAACAAAATGTATATAACAGCCAACACGATTTCATGTCAGCCAGACATTTAGAACAGAGCAGAAAGATGTATTGTCATTGTACATCAAATTTACGTTTGGAGTGAGCCCCCGGGCGACTGCACTTTTGGGCGCCGCCACTCGCTCTTCCGAACATGAAATGGAAAGCAAGCATACAAATAAATAAATAGATAAATAAATAATAAATAAATAGATATATAAGTAAAGAAAGAAAGACAAGAAAGAAAGACAAACAAAGAAAGAAAGAAACACAAATTAGAACTCTAAACTTGCATTGCAAACGCGAGTTAAGCTCAGATGCGAGAAAAAGGATTTATCAGACAAGCCTGAATGAAGCTATGTATGTTTTTGCAGTGGGACAATGTAATTGGCTCTGTACACGGAACATCAGTTGGCTTGCATACGTTCAAAATGGCCAACTTCTATACATACGACCACTTCCTGTTAGCGTTAGCATTTAGACACAAACATGTCTCTTTTTAAACACAAAAGTGTCCTCTGGTGAAATATTTCTCTGATATTTCTCTGAAGTCTTTAACATGTTTTCTGTAACATTCACCACAACTGTCTGATCTAAAGATGATTTATTTGTTTTAAACTGATGTAGTGAAAACCCCATAAAAGAGAATTGAAGAGGCAGTGGTTGTATGTACAGGATGTAGTATTTTGAACGTACGCAAGCCAACTGCACAGAGTTAATTACGGCTAAAAGCTCAGGAAAGTAAATTTTGTGTAAATATTTGGTCATTATGTCTTCATTTGACTGACTACAGCACAGTCTGAACTCTGAATATACTTAAGCAAGCATAATGTAATCCTCAAAAGTATGTCAATGATAAGAGAGATTAATCTTGTGAGGATGAATTTTTTGAAGCCATAATTTGAAAAGTACAAACATAAAAACCCTTGCTCACCTTGAGGTCAAAGTGCGCGATGCGTTTGGAGTGCAGATAGTGAACTCCATCCAGGATCTGTTTGAGAAACCCAGTGGCCTCCTCCTCCGTCAGCGACTCCTTTTCAGCCAAAAAGTCAAAGAGCTCTCCGCCGGACACCAGCTCCAGGATCAGGATCACGTCTGTTTTGTTTTCAAAGATGTCGTGCAGGGTGATGATGTTGCTGTGCTGGATCTCTCTGAGGATATTGACTTCCCGTTCGATCTCCTCGCGACTCACTCCTCTGCGACTGGACGAGAGGCGCCGTTTCTTAATGAACTTGGCGGCGTATTCGTTTCCCGAGCTCTTCTCCTTACACTTACGGACAATGGCAAACTGCCCACTGCAAAATGACAACAAAAGAAAAAATTAAAGCCCATATGACAGATTAGCTACCATTTTCAGGAAACCATAGCAACAGCAATGCTTACCAAAATATTAGTCTTTGTTTCACATAATTATTTATTGTTTAGCTGTAAAATACGATTTTATTGTGAAATTCAAAATCTCTTCCGCCTTGAACATGTAAGTGAGCGATGACGTAGGCGGAGGGACGAACTTGACTAACGTTCGTAATTCTCTATTGACTTGAATGTATTTTTATGTTACAAACATCGGTGTTTCCTAGTCTTACTGCTCCTGCCAGGACATTTTCACCTCCCTCAGTATTTAGGATACACTGTAGTTTATCAACAGAATTGCTTGAAATGTGTTTATGTGCGTTAAATAAATGAGCAGAGTCACTTGAATCGGGAGACACACAGCTGGCTGGCTCCTCCTCCTCTTCCCTCTTCCTCTCAGCGTCTCGTGTTATGATCACATGTTACAGTAGCGGACGTCCACTTCGCAGACAGGGAATTGTGAACTTTTGTGCCCCTGTTTTTGTAGAGAAAGTTGTTTTCGTGGCGCTCAAAGCGATAGGTTTATATCAGCAGCGCGGCGCGGCAACAGGAAGACTCCAGCGGCTGTTTGCTGCACGGAGCATGTTTTTGACGCGGCTCACAGACTCAGAAACAAAGCAATGCTTTGCTGGAAATGCAGACTGGATTTAAGGTGAACTTGTGGATTTAGACAATGCGTCGGGGGCCGACGGGGCCAATGGATTTAACGCGGAAAGAAACAGAACAGCCAGCGTATCTGCAGAGCCCTGATGTGGATACGAACAGCTGGATTAACCCGTGTCCCCGTCAGATACATGTGTTTTAAGCTTCCCCTGGACATCAGCGGACATCGTCTTACATCGTCAGACATCCACGGTAAGTAAAAAGTTTGTTTGTGAGAGTTATTTGACTTGAAAGGCTCGTTACACGTGCGTAATCGCCAGGCGCTGTTCTTATGTGAAGCTTGGAGGAGGATGTGCTCTGTTGTTGCTGCTGTAATAATTTGGCAAATGCATGTGCCATGTTGATCATCAAGAGCACATAGACAGTGAACAAACAGGGTATTCAGGTGCTGGGAGGCTCACAGACGAAGGGCTTGCGGGAGGTGAGCGCAGAAGGGCGTCTGACCAGTGCAAATGCTTTGAGCTGTGCATATCTCGGGTGTATAACACTCCTCTGACATGTGATTAACAGATGAAGCTGTGTTTGGGCTTTGTATTCACGTGTGGAAGGCTGGGTTTCTTTATTCCTTCATTTAAAAAAGCTACAGCCTTTTTTTGGTCTGGAAAGCAATACACAATGTGTCCACTCAGCAAACTCTTATTGGTCTGTTCACTTACAATAATTAACCATTTTAACAAAAAACTATATAAATAAACTAAAGGTGAACACACAAAATAACACCCTGATATCTAATTTAACTATATATAACAATCAGCTCTTTACAAATCCAGGCGACAGTGCAGATATTTGATCAAAAAGATGCTTAGTTTTACATGTAAAACAGCCTGAACTGATGCTGCGTTCCCCTCCGTCTACGTCATCCTCACAGCTCCAGGGGGCGCCCTAGCAACGGATAAACAACACTAGAAAGTGCATGGTTTTATCAAGTTTTTTATCATTTTTGGCAACTTTTATGGAACAAAATTAATATTTATCATATCTACAAATATATTCTAAGTGGATTATATTAAAAAAATAAAATTTAAGCAACCTGTCATATGCACTTTAAGTTAATCCAAGTTATATCATCTCTTAGGGCAATGGTTCCCAACCTTTTTTCCTCGAAGCCCCCTCTGACGGAAAGGGAGACTTGTCGAGCCCCCCTGTTTAAACCGGTGGCCTCTAAAGTGTTATTGTATGATGAAAATTAGAATTAAAAACTTTTATTTCAGCCAAATAAACAACTATTGTGGTGTTTTGGTGCTTAGATTTGTGTTTTTTACTAATAAAATTTCACTTATAACTACTTTTAGAACTTCACCCTCTGACCAGACAAAGCTCTGGGGACCCCCTGGAATCTCAGGCGCCCCCCAGGTTGGGAACCACTGTCTTAGGGCAATATTGTAATATGAATTAAATTGCAAGTTCATCTCTGTAACAATCTGTTTTGTTAAAATTGTCTTAACATGATTTGCAATTCTCTATTTCATGCAGCCGTTTGTTTTTCCCACCTGTTTCTCTGATTGGTCGGTCTTTGAGTTGTATTCAACCAATCACAGCGAAGCAATTCATGTTATTTACCTCACAGACAATAAGAAAACGCACAGTCTACATTTATCTTGCTCCAAGAATATCTTGATATTAATTTAATTTTAAATTAATTAATCAGCTCAGCTTGGGAGTTACTTATTTAGCTAGTTAGCACTAAAATTACAAAATAAAAATAATGAACTACTGGAAGTTGTAGACATTTTGCAACAGAAACAAACAAACAAAAAACAATACCGATTTCAACTTTTTAAAAATCTCTAGTTTATGTTCTATTTAGCTGCATAAAAGTATTAACACATCCTTCTCATTTCGTGGCTCTGAACCACAGCAGAGTTGGACGAGTGCCCAAGTTGCTATGATGTCACAGTTTTGGTGCATTACTGCAGACAAAAACACCTTGGGACCAAGTCAAGTTTTCACCTCTACAACAGCACACAGTTGTTGATGAGGTGAATGCATAACAAAGTGTGGGTAATTGTCTAATAATGTACACTAAAGTAAAACGAGAATAAAATCATAATAGAATCACTTAAAACAATGCTGCAGCATGAAGAAAACTGTCATGTGACTGAGGTACTATGATATTTGAGTCAAACCAAGCTAGCAGCAGGAAATTATACATATAAAGCAGGTATTTTTGTGGCTTAGGACGTGCCACAAGTCTATATTAGCTGTAGGGATGTCAAGATTATAAGGTGATTATTCAAGACACAATATAATCATAAGAACAAAAGAAAAATAATCGTGATTCATTCTGGAAACAAAAATGTATTTTTTTTTTTTGTTTGTTTGCTGGTGACAAACACTACATTGACTTGTCTTTCTGCTTAGCTGTTGCAAAATGTCTACAACTTTCAGTAGTTTTATTTATTATTTCATTGTTTTTATTTTGTAATTTTAGTGCTACTAGCTAAATAAGTAATTCCAAGCTAAAAAAACAGGAATAGGAAATATATTTAAATCTATTCTGGCATCGTCCGCTTTTGTAGGAAAAAAAAGCAGATATATACATTTGTGATATTTTGAAACTTGTTAAGAATTTAAAATTCAAATTTTCGGTTTGCAACAGTTGGAGGTTTAACAATAGCAAAAATAAAATCTGATGATCTCTAAATGTGGCCATTTTAGAAGCTAGATTTTGTTTTTCAGATTTATTGTTTTACAATGGTAAAACTAAAGCATCCAAAGGTATTTTATCACAGTAAGTTTTTTCATACACAATATTTGATTTCATAAACTGGTCACAAACTTGAGGAAAAGTGACATGGGTGAGAACAAAGTAGGTAAACAAGATGAGAATGAAAGAAAAGGAAAAAGTTCACTGTTGTTTGAGCATGACAACAGTAATCGTGAATATTCGCTAAATCGTTATACTTTGTCTTGCATTAATCGTGACGCTAAACTTTAACATCTTGACATCCCTGATTAGCTGTTCAATATGTTCGAGTAATATATATTAAAAGTAAAATCTATTTGAAACATACCTGCCCAGCTCTTCTCCCATGTCATAGTACTGCTCCACATCCTCCTGTCTGAAGCCAGCCATGGTTGGTCACGTAACTGATGGAAGTCCTGGCTTTTACTGTGAGAAAGTACATAAACAGGTATAAAAGTTACTAGATAGAGATACAGCATGTCAAAACAAAAATCTTGACCATTAAAAGGCATTTCCAGTGCAGCAAATACAATAGTAAACTGGAAAAAGTGTCTAAAAAGTCTTCTCATCAAAACAAAATACTGAAAAATAACAGCATTTAATAAATGATGTCTTAATCTTTTCTTTTTCCTGCTATTGTCATTATAAATCATCACCCTTAAAATAGACTATCTGTCATCTAATAAAAATGTGGTTGACAAAGACACCATGAACTGATTAATCAGCCAGATGACTAAAGAACAGCTCTTTCAGATACCAGACAAACTTTATTGATCCGAGGAAAATTACTTGAGCACACTTACTCACTCATTGCAATGTACTAACCAGAGTAAACAAAAGCTAGGATTAGTATAAAGTATGTTTCAAATAAGGTAAACATATATAGACTGTGCACAAAAGAGTCTAAAGATAAGTAAACAAAATATAGTTCAACAATCTACACTAAAACTAACAACAAACTAATCGCATAAACAAAACAAAAACATTATTTGAACAGTTTTGGAATGATTTTCTTACCAGATCTAGCAAAGACCAAGCATTTAATAGGTAAGACATTCTCATTTTGAAGTGGAAATAATAATATATAGTATCTGTTTTAGTCTGAGTATGTTTGGATGAGACACTAGTGAAAGATCAGCACATATGTAGAGAAAGTCTGCTGCTCCTTATTTGGTTTGGGCAAAGTTTTCACGGACTTTCTACTGATGTCAGAGCTCTGCATACCAGCAGCACTACATCATCGCTTCCTCAGCCATCTCTCTCCAATTAAAAGGGTCCAGGGCAAAGCTTAGCCTTCCAGTGAAACAAAGAGCATTTAAGCTAACCAAAAACACATATAAGACAATAAATGTGCTATTGTTTTAAGAAAAATCACTTAAAAACAGACTAATATCGCACTTAAACTTACTTACACAAAGAAAAAAGCACGAATGTAAGAATTTAGGAAGCAGAACCATAAGTAAATAAATGGATGATTGACAAAACATCACAAAAATACAACTTAAAAGTAATAATTAAAGCCGCTGCTGCTAGCTTAGCCCTCTGACAACATCCGAGCTAACATCAGCAAAATGAGCATTACAGTTGATGCTAGTCTCTTAAACGGCGTGTCAATTCAATAGAAGCATAATAGCAAGCTTGAAATGTAAAAAATACGTTTTGGAAAGTGAGATATGGTGGAAGAAACTTACATTGCGGCTGGTTACGGGCTGCTGCATTCCTGTATGCGGGATCCTGTATATCTCACAAACTGTAAGCAAGCTAACGTTTGTGTAGCTAACGACTTCTGGTTTCGCGTGATATTTTAAACGGCTAAGGCAAACGAATTATTGTCTAAATCGTTATATTATAAATGTTACTACTCAATATGAGTTAGATGTAGAAATATTCAACTTCAATTACAAGCTGGTGGATTTTTCCATGGGTGATTTTTCACAGTATGTCGCCGTTGTAATCTTATTTTGAAATGCGTTCTCCGTCTGTTTCCGGTGACTGAGGGTTTCTTCATTGAGGCAAATCTCTGGGCAGAAGGACAGACATATGGGGTGAGCTCACGCTGATTCAAGTCCCTTACTACGTCAATGTTAACAAGATGCAGCATGCTGGGCACCCAGATTATAGAGTCTGCAATCAACAAGCCCCAGGTAACGCTAAAACAGACTTCATCACAAAGGCTGAAAGACCCAAGCTGTCTAATCAAATCAACAGATTCAACTTTTTAAAGGGAACCCTGAATATATTCATATGTTTACCCTAAAACACTTATAACATCATCACTTATATAAATACAGGACAAATACCTTGGAAGTATTTGTAGTTTTATTAAAATAGTGTTTGAAAGAAATTACATGGAGGCTGCCATTTTGCTGTGGTAATGACATAAAATAGTGTTGTCAAGTAACAGGTAACTAAGCAACATGAATTCCTGGGTTAAACATTGTCAGTTTGAGCCGGAGCAAAGCCAAATACAGGAAGATAAAGTGGAATTTAGTGAGACTGAAGATATTTGAGAGGAAGAGGTAAGAACTGGACACTGTCAGTGGTGTTTTTGTGGCAACTGTTCACAGATGAAATTGTGGAGTAACCATGGAAACACTATTTTATGTCATCAAACAAAATGGCGGCTCCTAGTGGCTTGAAAACAACATAAACAATGACAATTTCATAAAAAATAGTAAGCAGTTATATATTTGTTTGTAATTTATTTAATAAGCATGAGCAGTACTAGCATTTTAGCCACATTTGTCTCCATATTCAGGGTTCCCTTTAATGCTTATTCCTGATCCTCAATGGTAATTTGTTTTCTTTTACCAGAACTAGCAGCAGAGAAACAAACTTATCAAAAACAAATAAAGTGGGAAATTAGGAGATCTACAGCAGGAAAGTACATTATATCTACCACTCTAAAATCCATAGATGAAATAAATATGCTTGCAATCTTTATGACAGTTTCAACAAAAGCTAGTTCCCTGACCGGGAATCGAACCCGGGCCGCGGCGGTGAGAGCGCCGAATCCTAACCACTAGACCACCAGGGAGCGCTTATTGAGAACTAACTGGACAAAAAAATGTACATACACAAAAACTAAGGGGTACAAATTATTCTGTTGTGTTTTCGCATATTCCACTTGTATCAATAAACATTTGCTCCTTCAGTCTTTTCTTTTTGTTTTCCGATATAAAAGAAGATCTTTAAGAGTAAAACAAAATGTACTTTCTATGACAGACATGTACCCAACCAATCAGCAACGAATCTCCGCTCACTTTTCTTCGTAACAACCAATCACAAACCCCTGGAGAAAGAGGGCGGGTCTACGGAAACAGCTGGTGAGCCTCGGCGCAGAGACGAGCTGAGCCGAAGTCGATGGGGAAACAACAACAAGCTAGGCATCATGAGGCTTCCTAAAACACTACTGTGGGCGGCTTTTCTCATCCAGAAGGTGAGACCGATCGCATCCTTCCCACTGTAACCCAAAAGTCTCTGTATTTAGCTTCTACAACGGCACGTGTTGAGAGGAAAATAGTTTAGCCGTGGCATTAGCCAGAGTTAGCTTCCACACTGCTACAACTGCATTAGCTTGCGGGTTTATCACTGGCCCTGCAAACTTCCACTCACACCCACCGTGACCAAGCGTGCCCACTTTTATCCTTTATTTTTTACTATGAATTATTAATTTCTGTTAGCGTTTTTGCCTCATAAAATTAGTTTATATTTGATAATTTAACGTTAACTACCAAGCTATGACATCACGTGTAGCATTTTAACTGATGGTTGACTTGTCTTAACAAAATAATAAATTACAGTCTTGTGAATTATTATACAGATTGTTTGCGAGTCTATAAATAGTAACAACCAAATATTTTGTTGCTTAGCTTTCTATTTTCTGACGTTTGTCGCTAATTATAGTTACAACAAAGACTATTTTTGTCACCCAACTAGCGGTTAACTGTTACTGGTTATGTTTACCTGCACACCAAAATATCATTTGTTTGTTAATATTAGGTTATTGAGATGTAATTATGTTAACATTAGCATCAGATACGTGTAATCTGGTTTCTTTTTTAATACTGACACATTATGCAAAAAATATTAAACTGATGTGTAGCAAAGACAAAGGACAAATATCAGTTACAATTCCCAGGCCCTGGAAAAGTTTTGGGATTCTACAGGATTTGGAAAAGTTCTGGAAAATTAGAAAAATGTTATAAATAATGTGCTTTGACATAGTCCTGCTCATGTGAAAATATCATGCACTGGAGTTACTTTATTTTGAAAAACTTTGTTGCTTAGTTTGAAACTGTAATAAAATTCAGTTTTTTAAAAAGTATATTAGAGATGAATTAATTAAAAAACAACATTTTCATTTTGTTATGTCTAGAAATTCCTGAAATCTTTGTGTTTTGGTCTTAATCAGTTATTGAAAGACGATAGTTGATTGAAAAGTGTGTTAAACGAGGTAAAGGAAATGTATGAAGGGAATTGTTTTGGATAAGTCATGGAAAAGTCACGGGAAATTTTAAGTTAAAATATCAAATTGCATATTTGCATAGGTATTGTCATTGCAATTTGATTGAGTACAAGTCTTCTGAGAGTTCACATTTTTAACACATGTTGCCTGGTGTTGATTATCTGATTTCTCTTAAGCGTAAAATCATATTTAAGTAACTCAATATTTGAGCTTTTTGATTCTTTTACTGGTCATGAAAATGTACAATATTAGGTTGTATTTATCTTGTAGAATGTGATGATGTCCAGATGGTAACAATGTACTTTGCTATGAAATATTTAAAAGGTAAATTCACAAGTAGTTACTCACTAAGGAAATTTACAGTGATGCCCATCAACCTAAACATGCATGTTTTTGGAGGTGGGAGGAAACCGGAGTACCCGGAGAAAACCCACGGTGACATGGGGAGAACATGCAAACTCCACCCAGAGAGATCGTGAGATGTTGATATGGTCCGACCCGGGAGTCGAACCCACGACCTCCTTATTGGGAAGCCAGAGCTCTAACCACTTGGCTAGCGTTAATTAAATCATATTCTGGCACTACAGAGTGATAAGATAAATTTACCAGTACTGACCCAGCAGTTTATTGGGCTGTTCCACGGCTGTTTAGTTTACTTTTTTAAATTGTTTTGTCTAATGTATTCCTATAGAAATTCTGCTAAACTGACAACAAACATGGCAGCTTTGCCATTATTTCCATAGTAACCGCAGACGCTTCCCGAGCCTAATAGTATTGTTTCTGTCCAAGACTATATTCTAGGGCTGTGCCATTAATCGAAAGATTGAGAAATCAAATCGAACCGAATCGTCAATCAAACTTTAAGGGCAGAACATTTATATGTAGTTTCAAAAAAATCTAAAGAAAAAAATTAGACATATTAAAAGTGTTCATTAATGTAATTTTTCATTTGATTTTGAAAAGGTTAAGCGAAATCGAATTGAAAAGATAAGATAAGATATCCTTTTATTGTCCCACAATGGGAGATTGATAAAAAAAAATCGATGAAAAAATATATGTATCGTGATTATATTTTTTACCAGATCGCCCAGCCCTACTTTATTCAGTAACTAACCTAGTTAAAGGACTCGGACATGAAAAAAGTATTATTAAGATTTCAATTCATACGTTTTAAGGAACTTAAAACACTTTTTTATCACTTCCTAAGTTTTAATATTAAGAAATCATTATTAGGCTGACAAAAGGTTGTCTTACATTCTTAGTTCATGCCTATTTATTTACAGTAAAGTAGCGCTTATAGTGCCGCTTATACCATGGTCATCATATTTTGAGTTGCTTTGGACCAGTAAGATGGCAAAAACTAGCTAAAAAAACAACTATTTGCTGTTTGAGTTTGTTTTTTGAGTTGTGTGCTTTTCTTGCTGGTATAGTTCACTCTGTACATTATCTAACTGTCCAAATCAATACCTACACAACTTTGTACCATAATTTTAACATGGTGTTCTGTACATTGTTGTGACTCGCCTGTGTTTATTTTGCTCAGGTGGTTGCAGAATATGGCATGGCTCACTTCAGCGACAAGGACAAAAACAAAGGGAAAGATTACTGCATTTTCTTTAACTCACAGTGGGCTCGGCTTCCTCAGGACCTCAACAAAGCAGTAAGTCACAAGTCTGTTCACAAAAATGGAAACGATAACTTTAACTTTTGCATCATAATAAGTATTAGAGAATGGCTAATAATGTCCACTATTCTCTTTCACGCACTTTGCTGAAACAGTTTGGACCATCGGAGTTGATAAATACTCGATACAACCAGAGTTTTCCCACAGTGCAGCCTTGATCTGTGCTATGGTGGTTGTCTGCAAGTACCACAAAAGTGACTTCTGCTTTAGAGTGCACCAGAAAAGCAGATCTTTGGAAAAGTGTGAAAATTATATAAAGTGGAAAACACAAAGAGACATTACTTGAGTGCGATTGTCACTAGCGAGCACAGCACTGTTTACTGGACACATTTTATAGTGTAATGCAGCTAAAATGTTTTATCACAACTCATTGTTTCTATCTAAATGTAGAATTGGGCAAAATGCCTTTTCTAAGCACAGGGTGTGAGATTATAATGACACAAGCCATCCTTTTATTTAAAGGTGCACTGTGTAACTTTCTGGAGGTAAAAAAGTCAACAAATAAATAGAGATAAAGTAACATCTTTTCATGAAAGCACACAAGGAGGTCCTCTTCCAGGCTCTTTAATGCTCAGTTTTGTGCACATTCAAGCCCGCTGAGTCTATTATAGCTCAAAAAGTAACAGAGTGCACCTTGAAGCCTATTTTTAGGGGAAAAAAATAAATTATTTTCTACTGAATTGTAGAAAAAGTACTGGGTAAAATTAAATACAGTTGCTTTTAAATATCACATCACCACAAGAATAACTTTAATTATTTTCCCCTAGTTTGATTGTCTAACCTTTTTTGTCCCAAGTACCTTCTAAATTTTTTCTCAACGCCCGCCCTTACTTGTGCTTTTCGGTAAATAAAATGGGCTTTCTAGTAGAATACTGCCAATTGTTGCTTTTATATTTTATTGAAAGCTAAAAAAAATCATCATAGATAACATTTTTAAATTCAATCAAAATACATTTCACCTTCTGTTAAAGTCTGAAATCATTCCAAGCACCTCCCAGAGAGGGCTCGCGTACCCCTGGTTGGGAAACACTTATCTAAATAATTAAATATACAATGTAATGTAATGTAATGTTGAATTAGTGTGTGTTTGTAATTTTATCTTTGGTCTATCGGTTTCATAGAAATCTGGGCTTATTAATAATTTGAATATTTAGATTAAAGGTCATTTTAAAAGCAGTTCTTATGCCTGGACCCAAAACAATCCAAATGCTTCACACATTACCAGAACCTGTTGTTTTTAGTCATCTGACAGAATGGATAATAAAACAAGCTCTATTAGTATTGATATACATTATTAGAACAACCTAATTGCGTCGATATCTTGCAGCCGCGTTTGCAGATCTACGACTTGACGAGCTCTGTGCTGTGCTCCGCGTCAGAGGTGCCGGAGGGAGGCTTTCCGAACCGCATCCCCATGGTGCTGAGGGGGAACTGCTCCTTCTACGAAAAGGTCAGACTGGCCCAGATCAATGGAGCCAAAGGTCTGCTCGTCGTCAGCAAAGACAGACTGGTAAATCCTCTAATTAACTGTACCTGCGCCGGGATAAGGAGTAAGTAATGATAGAGAGAGTTTAAGCTTGTTTTTGTTGTTTACAGACGCCGCCGGCAGGAAACAAGACTCATTATGAAGAGATCGACATCCCAGTTGCACTGCTCAGTTATGCAGATATGCTGGACATAAGCAGAGTGAGTATGGGTTCAAAATAACATGATTTAGTGTATTTTAAAGTACAGTTGTATGTGTGACGATAAAAGTCAGATTGTGATCCTTTAAGCCTTCTGCACACCACAGGAGTTTTGGCTGATTTTAAACCAGTTGTCTTCATCTATGAGTTCAGGGAGGCGTTGTTTCTGTCCTTATGTCTGTGCGTCGCTGCAACTATTCGTCACGGCGCGTCATGGTGAGAGTCACATGCTGCACGAGCACGGGA
Organism: Mugilogobius chulae; assembly: GCA_038363315.1. Classification (NCBI taxonomy): domain Eukaryota; kingdom Metazoa; phylum Chordata; class Actinopteri; order Gobiiformes; family Gobiidae; genus Mugilogobius; species Mugilogobius chulae. The sequence goes on from CM076395.1 coordinate 13,725,115, forward strand.
ACCTTTACAACAGACAGTATCTGTTGCATCTGCCTTGTGACGGCGGCTCTTAAAATGTAAAACAAAGAAGAAACATTGTTTTGTCATCGGTAAATAACGATAACGCTTTGTGCACGTTGTCAAAGTGAGGGATTCTTTTTACGTCATCTGCAACGCACCTGCTCCTTAAATGATGTGCGAAGCAACTTTACTAGTCTATAGAACATGGCCAACACTGTTTAAAGTTAACCCTGAATATAATCACATGTTTACCCTAAAACACTTATAATATCATCACTTATATAAATACAGGACAAATACCTTGGAAGTATTTGTAGTTTTATTAAAATAGTGTTTGAAGAAATACATGGAGGCTGCCTTTTTGCTGCGGTTATGACATAAAATAGTGTTGTCAAGGTAACAGGCAGTAGCAGGTAACTAAGCAACATGAATTCCTGGTTTAAACCTTGTCAGTTTGGAGCCGGAGCAAAGCCAAATACAGAACGATTGTGTGGAATCTAGTAAAACTGAAGATAATCAAGAGGAAGAGGCAAGAACTGGACACTGTCAGTGTGTTTTTTGTGGCAACTGTTCACAGATGAAATTGTGGGAGTAACCATGGGAAACACTATTTTATGTCATCAACCAAAATGGCGGCTCCCAGTGGCTTGAAAACAACATAAACAATGACAATTTTTATAAAAAATAGTAAGCAGTTTATATATTGTGTTTGTAATCTTATTTTAATAAGCATGAGCCAGTACTAGTGTTTTAGCCATATTTGTCTTCATAACCAGGGTTCCCTTTAAGCCTGTTTAATTTCACCCCCACGTAGCATCAGTGTAACAGATTCTTACCTCTAATGAGCCTCTGCTCTTCTGTAATGTTTATGACCTGGTTTAATCCACTGGCGTTATTTTCGCTTTTATAAACTGGCAAATGAAAATGTCTGTGGCCTGTTTTTTTTTTTTTTGACAAGTTTAAAAATCGCAAACGCCTGTAAACTCCTCTAGTGTGCAGCCGGCTTTACTTGCTACCTTTTTGTGAACTCACCACATTTTAATTCACAAAGTTTCTCTTCAGGGCAGCTCTTTGCTTAAAAACACACACCTTGTGCAAAAACACATACCCAGCATCCAGAGAGATACTGTACATTAGCCAAAAATGGTGGCGATATAATAAACATATGTAAGTGTTTACATTTTATCTGTTTTGATCACTGGAGGCAATAAGTGACTTTAAACTCCAAAATGATATGTAGTATTCAAACTTGGGGCACTTGTCTCTGTATAAATCTGTGGGATACATTAATTAGACAGAAGAGGCATTACTGTTAAATACACCTATCACTTCACAAGTCTATTTCAATGAACACAAAGTTAGTAAGTAAGTAAATAAGTTAGTTGTTAGTAAGTATTTTCATCTGCTGAATTCTACACTTTGCATCTGCATTATGAAACTTATTTATATTAATAACAGGTGATAATCTTAAAAATAATGTAAAAATGACAGAATGATTATAACAGACTATTATAAGTTCACTATCAGTAAGGCTCTAATGTAACACCAGAACAGGACCCATATACAGTAGTACTTTTGAGAGATCTAAAACCAAACGGACTGTGACTGTGTTTTTCCAGAGTTTCGGGAAAGGGCAGCTGGTGGCCATGTACGCCCCTAACGAGCCGGTGCTGGACTACAACATGGTTATTATCTTTTTAATGGCGGTCGGGACGGTGGCCATCGGAGGATACTGGGCCGGCAGCAGAGACAACAAAAAGTAAGACTGGCTGCCAAGTGAGTGTTCTTTAGAGCAACTTTGGGCTTGAAACTCTTTAATGCAGTTTCATGAAATTTACAGGTTGATCCACTAAAATATATACAGTACATTTTGTTATTAGTTATGCTTTTTGTGAGTTCATTCTTTTCATCTACTTCATTCTCTTTTCCAACTGATTACACAAGTTTTAGCATGTTAAGGCCTTGACAAACAATGCAGGTTTTTCCCATCAAAATGTATAGTAAGATTCAAGAGCGTTGCATTAACTGATGTTGCCCACTCTACTTGTCATTTATCTTTTATTTCAAATGTTTTTTTTCTTTCAACACTAAAGTTTTACAGCTCACAGACACCAAGCATGTTTCCAAGAGACTTAAATCACTCTGCATGTGTGTTAGAGCAGTGATTCCCAAAGCGGGGGTCGGATCTCCCTGACCCTGGAATCAAGAGATGATTTCAAGATATCATTTTATATTTATGTTGTGTTGAAGTCAAGATTGCACGAATCGAGACCAAGACCTTTCTGAGACCACAGAGTCCCAAGACCAAGACAAGGCTGAGACCACTTTGCCTGACCAGCCAGTCCCTACACACTTTGAAAGACACTTTACAACCCATGAGGTCTGGGAGCGGAGCGCCGAGGATAAATTTCATGGGCGGCCTTTCCGAGCGCTGAGTCAACCAATCACAGAAAACCCGGAAATTCCACACAAAATGTATCGCGATGCGTTCGCCTTCTTGAATGTTTTGAAATGGGGCTTGCAAGCAACTTTCGACTTTTTAGTGTCACGTGTCAGAATCGCCGTGGTTGATTGGATCATCCTAACATTGGACGGGGAAATTATTGTCCGAGGCTCCGGTTTCAGACCCTACTGCATTCTAACAGAATGTAACAGAATGTAGGAGGGGCTGACTGGTCAGGCAAGAGACCACTGAGGGTCAAGATTGAAACAAGTCAGAGACTTTAATAGGTTGAGACCAAGACAAGATCACGATTGCGGTCCATCAAGACCAAATCAAGAGCAAGTCTGTACCAAGACCTTAAAAAAGCGATCTTAAGACCGATCTTGAGTACTACTACACTACTTTTATGCCCTGTTAGCAAGAATTATGAATATAAATACATTTATTCAGTGCAAGGATCTGAGTTTGTTGCATGACTATTGTGGTGCTCCGGTCTGAAAAAGTGTGGGAACCTTATGTTAGTCATTGGTATGTGAGCAGTATGTGCATGTATTTAGTAAAAAAGGACTAAAAACAGTTTTTAACGCTTCAGTGTCCAAAGAGCAAAAGCATGACAAAAGAGTGATCAAAAGGATATCGTAGAAAATACAGGAATAATGTTGAGTTTGTCTTATGTGGGTCTAAGATGTCTTTTCACACATAGAAGAAGGTACAAAAGGAATACTAGCTTTCTGTATTTCCTTTTGCCAGTGTTAGTCACTAGAGTTGTTTTAGAAAGGTGTTCTTCCAGACTGCTGGATGTCAGTGCAGACTTTACCTCGTCTTTTGAACAAGCCTTACTCCTCTTGTATCAGTCAAAGAAATACCATTTACTACAGATTGTCATTATTTCATCTCGCCCATTCTCTTCTGCAGGCGCAGTGTTTGCAGCTCTGAACAAAGTAGGTCGAAGAACAAGTCCAAGAGCAGGTCCGAGTCCAAGAGCGAGTCCAAAAACAGGTCCAGTTCAGGCACAGTCAGAATCAGAGGCACAAGTTCATGGCAGTCCTGTCTAATGGAGCTTTACAAAACGATCTCATTCTCATGTTCACAAACGTACAGACTCTGACGCACTTACAGAGTGATTTGAGTCACTTTAGAAACATGTTTGGTCTCTGTGAATTTGTAAAACTGTAGTGTCTTTTTTTCAACTTGTCAATCAAAATGTGCACAAATTCAATAATTCAAGACAATTTGACTTGAACAGACATCACTTTCTGGTCGTTTTTACTAAAGTTCATCTGCATATTAAAGTCAAAATCATTTAACCAGAGGAAAATCTCACTTTACTTGTGCTTTTGAGCTCATTAAATGTCTAAATTTAGGTTTCAACCCAGTTTTCTCACATTTTTTCCACAAAGATTTCCTCCCTGCACTTCTTATTTTGTGTTATAGCTAAAAAGTAACACATTTTTCCTCTTTGTACTATCTGCTGGGAGGATTAGTCACGCGGTCCTGATGTAACGGTGTTGTTTTGAATCTTCATAACTCTGTAAAGGTCGTGTTTGTTTGACTGACTCACGTCTTAAGCCTCACTGAGCCCAAAGGTGACAGTCAGTGGTCTTTTGCTCAGAGAAACTCGGCTCCAGCTTCACTGCATATTTGTGGTTTTGAAATGGAAAAAACAGTTTGCAACATCAGCTACACTTTAAACTTGTGCTGCTCTTCTGCCAGAAATGTTGGGACCCAAACAAGTTAAAGGTGCTATATCTGTTTTGTCAAGTTTTCTTTACAAACTGCCAATTTACAACCACAAAAATATGATTAATATTTACCACCGGGACAAGCTCAGAAAAAGAACCTGTCATAGGCACTTAAACTCTTTCACTGCCAGCCCTGTTCTCTCTTTGACCCTCCTTCACAGCTCCACAAAAAACTGACATGTTAAATGAGACATACAAGTGTCTACTTTCATTAAATAATAATTGGTTTTCTGTATTAATATGTTCTCTTTTTATAGGCAGTTGAAATTCCTTGTTTTCATTAGATTTCAGCTTTTGATGGCAAACTTTTTAGATACTTCATGTCTGTGGTATTTTCCTCTGTTCTTCTTTTTGGTGAAAGATTATGAGCCACTGCAACGAAATAATGTCTTTAGGATAAAAAATACAAGGTTTACATGAATAAACCAGTGCCGGCTCTAGCCCTTTTGGCGCCCTTAGCGAGATTTCAAATAGCGCCCCTGATAGATATACATTGTAGTGTTTTTCTAGCCCTCTGGCCATAAGCCTTTAAATACAAATAAATCAAGATTTTGATGTAATTCAGGGGTCCCCCAGGAAAAAAAACTAAAATTCTGTGCAATTTCCTGCATTTTGGTGAGTTTTAGATGTAATATTGTTAATATGTGATGAAATTTTACTATAATTAAAAAGACATGAAAAATCAAATGGGCCCCCCATAGAGGCCAAATTTAGGGGCCCCAGTCCCAGATGCTGCCTTAGCTCCACCCCTGTAAAACTGAGCTTTTAGGAGACTGACTCCACCTGACATGACTGTCCTGTGTGGTCAGAGCAGAGAAAACACCTCTGCTACTGTTGTATACACTTTTTTCAGGTCAGTGTGTGTTTTTTGTCACATTCATACAAAAATAAATCTTTAAAAGCCGCGTTCAACATTCCGCGGTGCGCCGTTTTCGCGATTTTCGCCGTTGTTCTTTACACACGTTTTATTTCACTGTACATTTTGGACATTTTCTTCGTAAATATAAGACGGATTTGCACAACATTTAGATCAAAATGAAGTTCTCGTTTCACGGAATATCACTGGGAGTTCGAAATGCTTCTCAAAGAAACGACTTGTCTGTTAAACAGCTCTGCTTTGACGCTGCACTGACAGCCGCATGCAGCGCCCGAGGGAGAGAGAGAAGAGAGAGAGAGAGCCTCCAGTTCTCTCCAAACTGTATCCAGGTCTTTGATTTTACAGCGTTAGTGCTGTGAATGATCAGATGCATGTAGCCTATCAGACGTCAGCTCAGCATCTCCGGAGCATCGGCCGCCCGGCGCCCCTCCTCATTCTGCGCCCTTAGCATTTGCCTATACTGCCTATATAACGCGCCGGCTCTGAATAAAACAATCACTGCGGTTACATGATCGGGAAATCAGACTAGGCTAGAAAACCGGACTCTACTTGGTTTTCCCCTCAAACCGGTTGGACCAGTTTTGCTCCTGTTTACATGCACAAGAGTAAACCGATTACCCTGGAGAGACTGGTTCTGCTGTGTCAGACTCACTACAGCATGACTGAGGCTGTAATTTGTTAAACTACTTTAACATTGTTAGTGTTGTTTATTTTTATTAACTGTTTGTAATACTGTTTGTTAAATGACACAGTTTTTTCTGGAACATGTAGAACTGTTTTAAACATGTAAAACAGTGTTAAACATGGAGTTAAATGTGAGATTGTGTGTGCCACTTTATGCAAGGCACTTTATAGTTCTAAAATTCTTAATTTATTGTTGGAATGTGCAGTGGTCAGGGTTGTGAGCATGCTCAGTTGCATTTGTCCAGCTGCAGACCGATTGTCTGTTACATGAGTCTGAAATCAGACTACAATTGGTCGGGACCACGTGCGCCAACTGGTTTTCCGAAAACCGGTTTACAGCTCCTCAATAGGTCTGCCCGGGTTTACATGCGTTTTGGAAAACCAGTTTAAATCGGACTAAGCTAGTTATCCAGTTTTCCTGGCCTCCATGTAAACGCCCTGAATGAGGACGAGTGTCTTTTTCATCTTTAAACCAATAAAAACTGCTTTACAGACGAGGAAGCAGCCCAACAGTTCTCTACTTTCTGATGCAGATTCTATAGATTCAGCATCTGTCATGAAGTATACATTTAATTTAACCCTCCAAACATGAAGAAATACTGTAGTTTTACACTTTTGGATCACTCATGGAAGAGGAAGTTTTGATTTTTCTTCTCAAGACTTGCTGCTTGTGCTGTTCTCCTCAGAGTCCTTTTCATCATCTTAAAGATAAAATATTTGCTCTAAACTTACTTAACAATGTTTTCAGTCCAAAAGATCCATTTGAAAAGAAAGCCGACCCTCTAGACTCAGCTGATCAAGTAAACACAGCCACACTGTTGAAATGAAAACATAGAGCACATGTATTCCCCTGTCATGTGACCCTCTGGATCCTAGTGCTCACCCGGTTGCACCATCTGCTGGTGAATCTTGGGACCTGCATTTTTTATTTGACAGTAAACAGAGTCAGCATGTCCATCAGAGAGCCCTCTATCGCCGCAGAGAATAAAAGGTCTATGACGGAACTAGACATCATTAGCAGGGAAAGAGTTAAAAGTAGATGCAGTTTAACTTAAGCTTCTTGGGATATACTGTAACTCACACCTGGGCAAACTGCGGCCCGGGGGCCAAATGCGGCCCGAGCGACCTGTTTCAATCAAACTCATGGCATGTTTTTGAGAAAGAAATGCATGACGAAGCTTAAGTGACAAAAACAACAATAACTTTGTAACATTTCAAGATTAAATTCACATTGTTATGAGAATAAAGTCAAAACCATAAAAAACAATTTTTCAATATTAAACTTGAACTTTTCAAGATTAAATTTGTACTTATGGAACATTGCTACAAATATAAAAATCTATATTTGTGTTTTTATGCAAAAATTTGTCTCATCCACGTCTTGATATTATTTAGTTTTCTTTTTTTCTCATAAAATTATGATTTTACTCTCATAAAGCTTCTTTTTATGGCTTCAACCTTATTCTCGGAAAAAATATGATTTTTTTTCTTGTTTCAATTTTTCTAGTAAAATCATAACTTTCTCAAACTTTGACTTCATTTTTATATAACTATTAGCTTAATCTAGAAACGTTTCAAGCTTATTATGGTAGAGCAAACTTTTTATTTGTCTTCTATAATCTGTCAAAGAAATGTGTTTGTCCTCTACGACTATTCTGTGTTTGAATATGGCCCTCAAGTAAAAATAATTTCCCATCCCTGCTGTAAGTTGTCTATTGAAACTCACGCTATCTTTAGAGAATAAGGCTTTAATTCATTTTCAGTTATTTCCTACTACTTTTTTTCTGTCCTCAGGCGCTACATGAAGCACAAGCGAGACGACAGCGCAGAGAAACAGGCCGAGGACATGGTGGACGTCACTCCCATCATGATCTGTGTGTTTGTGGTCATGTGCTGCAGCATGCTGGTGCTGCTCTACTTCTACTACGACTACCTCGGTACTACAACACTATTTCAGCACATTTAATATTAAATAATAATGTTTCATCCTTCTCACTGCCAGTGGGTGGTATGTAACGTTTGTTTGACTGAAGTTTGTGTTTCTGTGGCAGCGTTTTGGGTGATCGCCATCTTCTGCTTGGCCTCGTCTGTGGGTCTCTACAGCTGCCTCTGGCCCTTCATACGCAGACTGCCTTTCTGTAAATGCAGGTGTGTTTTTAGTCAATCTCATGTTATTGCTTATATGACAGATTAACTACCACTTTCAAGAAACCATAGCAACAGCATTGCTCACCAAGATATTAGGGTTTGTTTCACTAAATATTTTATCACCTAGCAGTAAAATACAATTTTATTGTGAAATTTAAAGTGTATTCCACCTGGAACACGGAAGTGGGCGGTGACGTAGCAAGAGGGGAAGTTTACTAACATTCCTGATTCTTCATTCACTTAATGTATTATTATTTAAATAACGTCAGTGTTTCCCAGTCTTACTTTTCCTGCCTGGACATTTTCACATCCTTCAGTATTTGGGCTACTTTTTATTTATTTCCCAGTGTCTCACATAAGCTTTATTTGTTATGTGGCTTACAGTGGTCCATAGCGGGACTTATAGCTAGCAAACATGGAAATGTCAACTTTGTGGACCTATTTTTGGAGAGAAAGTTTACTGCACTGAGCATGTTTGCTCTGTGCTCTGTGCTGTACCGCGTTCCCAGCGCGCCATATCTTATCCTCCATCCTACTACACTTTTAGCTCTGACAACAACTGGTTTACAAATGAAGTTGTGTTTGGCTTTGGCTTTGTATTCACATGTTGAAGGCTGGTTTTTTTTCTTCCTTCATTTTTTTTCTTTCTTGGAAGCATCGTGGAGACTAGGTGAACTCTTCTATTAGTCTCTCCACACACAATAATTAACCCTTTTGACAATAAGCTATTAAAAATATTAATGAAAATTACACAAAATAGGACCCTAAAATTGAATTGAACTATAAAAAACAATCAGCTATTTACAAATCAAGGCGACAGTGCTACTATTTATTAAAATGATGCTGAGTTTTACATGTAAAAGAGCCTGAACTGACTCACATTCCCCTCTGTCTACGTCATCACCTCAACTCCAGAGACGCCCGAGCAACGTCTACATGGCAGAAGAAAGAGCATGTTTTTTATAATCTTTGGCAACTTTTATGGAACAAAGTGAATATTTATCATAACCACAAATATATTCTAAGTGGATTATATTAAAAAATTAACAAATTTGTCATATGCACTTCAAGCATTGGTATTTATTATATCAAGCTGGAGTCTATTATAAATGTAAATACTTTACTAGAAATGTCTCCTTGGTGTGTTGTCCTTAGCGTTAAAGTTGGGCCACTTACCATGTCACATAACTTACTTCTCATGAGTCCAAATTTTATAATTACAGAACCAAACCTACTAAATTGTCATGTTCAGTTTACCCTCAGTTCAAACTTTCCGAAAGCAGCTCAAGTAAAACTGTAACTAACTTGTGTTTCAAAAAAGTCTTAGGGAACAAAATGCTCCATCATTAGACCAGATGAACTAATTTGAACTTGAGTAAATGTTTTTCCAGTATCATACAGGGTCTTTTATCTTGTGTGAGTGAACAGTTTGTGACCTGTGCTGTCGATCTTTCTCCAGAATCCCGGAGAATAACCTTCCGTACCTGCACAAGCGTCCTCAGATCCGGATGCTGCTGCTGTCGGCGTTCTGCATCGGCGTCAGCATCACTGGATGATTTTCCGCAACGAGGACCAGTGAGTTTTTGAGACCAGTTTGAAAACAGTAACAGGCTTAGTCCATTTTAACACAATATTTTCATTAGATTTGACTCTTATTTGAAGCTGAATAATCAACCAATGTTTTGAAACTTATTTAAAACCTTTGTTGGTCACATAAGCAGTTAAATCTGCTGATCAAAACAAAAGGAAATCAGCTTAGATAAGATTAGAAATCTCTATGACAACAGCAATGTTACGCTACCAGGCGGAGTTAAACGTCAGATCTGTGAGAGGCACATTCGCTCACTGTAATAAGTCACGTTTTTCAAGATATTTTGAGCACTAAAGCTTCTATAATGAAATAAATTACAGATATATGCCGTATTATTGAACATTCATACAGTGTGTGGAGTCATTTTTGTCACTAATCTTTTTCTGTGCGTAGGTGGGCCTGGGTGTTACAGGACGCACTGGGCATCACCTTCTGCCTGTACATGCTCAAAACAGTCAGATTGTCCACATTTAAGGTAAAATCACAACGTTCACGTGTTAACTTTATCTTATTTTTACTTAACTTAAGCTGTGTATTTTCTTCAGGCCTGCACTATTCTCCTGTCGGTGCTGTTTGTCTACGACGTGTTCTTCGTCTTCATCACGCCGTTCTTCACAAAGGTAGTATTGTGATCTCGTTAAAACCAGTTAACAGCCTTGTTTTCGCTTATACAGTGTTCTTTTCCTTCAGAGCGGCGAGAGCATCATGGTGGAGGTCGCAGCTGGGCCCTCAGACTCATTCACACATGAAAAGGTTAACTGTGTCTCCAGCCGCTGCTTTTCGGTTTTGTGAAGTGTAGATTTCTGTGTTTTATTTGTATGTAATTGTCTGTCTGTGTGTGTGTGTGTGTGTGTGTTGCAGCTGCCCATGGTGCTCAAAGTGCCCAGGCTAAACTTCTCTCCTTTATCCCTGTGTGACCGGCCCTTCTCTCTGCTGGGCTTTGGGGACATCTTAGTACCAGGTAATCACTCTTAATGGACATTTGCAGTATTAAAACCACATTGGAAAAAAGGTGCGAGAAGCTCAAAGTGCACAACATTCAGACATACATTCAAGGCCACATTAAAATAAAACAGCAAATTCACACTACACTGTGGAATTACCCAACCACACTGTTATTGCATATGTGAGGATGCTTTCAATCGCACAACGATAAGAATGTAAGAAGATTTGCTTGTTTGGAGTAAAGCTTTCAATTTTTGTAAAAAGAAAAGTCGCTGACGTGCTTTCTTAACTACTGCACTAGTGTGTGAATGCCAGCTTAAATCATTTGAAAACTTACATTTTTCCACAATTTGCACTTCAAATTTGTTAATACAGATTGACTGAAAATGCTTCTTTTCCCCAAAATCGATGACCAACTCATACGTTTTGGAAGTATTCAATCTCAAGTTATTTTTCTTACTCCAACAAACAATTTTTTCTACCTCTGACCTGTAGTGAGAGTCATCGTTTGCATTAATAAGACCAGTGACTATTGTGTCAACTGCATATTTAATGACCAAGTTGTTAGTATCAGAGGCAGTGCAGTCATAGGTGTACAAAGTATGTATGGAGTATGTATATAAGTAGAAAATAAAATCATGTATGTTCCTTTCAGTGCTCATAGGGCGCAGTCACACTGGTGTCGCTGCACCAATATGTAAATAAAGCAGAGCAATTAAGATAAACGCACGCCGAAACACAGGAACTGAAGCTTCAGTTTAGAAACCAGAATGATCGGAGACGCACATACGCTCGCTGTGCTGAACTCATGAGTGACAGAAAAGTCTGGTTTAGACGCATGTGCCTGATGATTCTAACACTAGAGATCGACCGATAAGGGTTTTTCTTGGGCTTTTTAAAAGCCGATTTGTTTTATCAATAGCTGATTTTCATGGGTGATTTCTGAGACTGATTTTCTTATTTTATTTTTTAAAAGCATAGCTGGGATGAGAGAGCATAACAAAAAAGGGTTTTGTTTATTAAACAACGAGACAATCTAAACTATTATTTTGTCTCGTTGTTTAATGAATAAAATGTGTTCATGCACATCACTTAACATTTTTAAAGAGTATTCAAGAAAGTTCTCCTCTCACCACATAATGACAGTGTTTTTATCATCACACTGTATAAACCAGTGCAGCCACAAGCTTTCTCTGTATTAAAGCAGCACATGAGTTCATGATGACACACAAACACGCTAAAGTCATAGAACAAGAAAAAACATTACTTAAAGACTTGTTAATGATAAAATCAAAGCATAAAACAAGTCTTATTCTTTCAGCTGATTACTGTGAGTGCTACTCTCGTGTGCAGAGGACTGTGGTGGCTAAAGGCAGCGCAACAACTGCATGAGCAAATATCAGCCAAAATGTGTCCGATAGCCAATGTGGCCGAAAATCCAAATATGGAGTCAAAAATATTGGCCAGCTTACTGCTCAAAATCAAAGACTCTGGAAACTGTTTTCAAAACAACTCATAAGCTCTTAGCCAATCTTCATTTCGTGTCAATCGGACACATATTGAATCAGTTACGAGGAGAAATAACAGATAAATTAAGACGGTTGCAGATTTGATCACGCAAATTACCGCCGCAAAATATGGTGGATTTTTCCACATTTATATTTAGATTTTTTAAGAGGGAAATACAAACCATGATTATAGTCTGTTTGTCCTGAAAAAAGTTACAGGCTATAGTATTTCCTCAAACTGTAGCACGAGGAGGCAGCTTATGTTGAGCTGTGTTCAGTGTGCACAAGAGAGGGAACTAAAAAGTCTAAATGTGAGCTCTCAATCCCTGCAGAAATCCTGTCTTATACATTTAGTTGTGTTGGTTTTGTCATGCAAGGGCAGTGTTTAACTTATGTAACTTCTGGTGTCAAATTTTACATTTACTTCAAGTTACGATAGAGTCTTAACTTTTTAGGAAAAGATGTTTTTCCTCAGACTCCTGCATACACTCTAATAGTGTGAGCATGCACAACATGATTTCTGTCATCTGACTGAACAGTAAAAATGTTTTATTTGTTCTCCTCAGGTTTGCTAGTGGCTTACTGTTACAGGTTTGACCTCTTAATGCAAACCTCCATGATCTACTTTGTGGCCTGTACTGTAGGTAAGTCCATCCTCATTCACACTTTTATATGTACTTGACTGAGGAATAACTAAAAGGTCTGGGACTGGGTTTGGACTGTCGCTGGAAAGGTTGTGAAAAATTAGGAGATGTTTTATACATAATACAATAATACATATGGAAACTTGGAATAGTTTTGGGGAATCGTCTTTATATGTGTCTGTTTTAAATGTGTGCCTAAGCTTTGAATATGATTTTGTGTTCGCTCTGTTTCCTCGCACTACTTCTGTCTATCTATCTCGCCAACGCCTTCCCCTATTGCTCGCACAGTTTGCCAAGGTGGATGGCAAGGTGTGAGGTTTCTCGTTCATCTCTTTCGTGTTCTGGCCCTGATGCATGGTTATGTGGGTCAAGCTTCTCCTCCTTGTCGTTCTTAGCACTGGTTTGACCTCATGCGTACTCCTAGTGATTAACGGACCTCACTTGGTAGGGCTCAGCCTTCATTATATTTCCTGCTTTGGGTTNTGGAGTGTAAGCTTGCATTTTCTTTCCGCTCAGCGTTTAAACCAGCAAAATTCACACAAATCTTGTTTTCTTTTTTCCCTTTGCACCAATGACAAGTCCATTTATTACTGATAATAAAAATGTAAAACCATTGTATTCAGAAAAAGCCTAGTGTTCTTCAGTCGGATTTGCGCTCATCTGTGTCGTCGGGCAGAATCTCTTTTGGGCTTTTGGGCGGGTGTGAGTCCGGCTCCAGGTCCAGGTCACGGTCAGGCTGCTGGGGTCAGGGTCGCGGCGTCCTGCTGTGTGGGCGTTTGGGGCTCGGCTCGCGGGGTCAAAGCGCCCGAAGCCTCTTCAGTCTCTGCCGATTGGCGCCGGCGTCTGTGTGCAGGTGATGGGAGCGAGCGCTACGGCGGGCTGAGAGGGACAAACAGGACGTACGTGTTTGAGAAGTGCAGTTCATGAGCTTTGATATGTCACTACATGTGATCACAAACTCATTAAAGCTGGGTGACCTGATTTTTTACCTGCAAATTAGTTCACTTTCGTCTTTCCAACAAAACATTAAAGCAAATGTAGAACAAAATCAAGACGCTGCATTCTAACTAAACTGAATGATAAAGTATTATATTCCTACTAGACAAAGGCAGCTTTCTGATGGCTGAGCTTGGGAGGCCACTCCAGTTTCACTCCTGTCTGTGAAAAGATGTTCTTAAGACATATTGCAGCCAAAAACAAAGTATGTGTTGAAGGATTTGTGAGACGTATAGAGATTTAAATAAATATTCAATTTTGCAGCATAGAAATCAGGTACCCCAGCTTTAAGTACTTGTTTGTAGATTTAAGTGGTTCAATTCAAGTTAAAATCAATCAATGCTTTTATATAAACACATTTATAGACAGTGTTGGGTAAGTTACTGTTAAATGTAATACATTATATTTTACTATTACAGCAAGAAAAATGTAATATATAATTTGTATTACAATATTACTGCCTTACACTACACTAATCAACACTAATCCTGTTACATTTACACTTGATTACTGATTAATTTACGGAAATGTGATGTCAACACATTTCCTCATAATATTTTATTCACCTTTGAGCCAACAGACAGTATGTTAGTGGTGTTGGTCCTGAAGTGTCACTTTCAATAGATATAAAGCAATTACTGTAATTCTGCCCTATTAAGCGCACCTGAATATAAGCTGCAACCACTAGATTTAAGTAAGAAAAATTACAAAGTACATGTATAGGCCACACTTGTTAATAGTAAGTCTATGAGAATCTATAATTTTGCTGTATTCTTTATAAGCCGCATAGTTTTAAAGCTCAGGAAAAAGTAGCGGCTTATAATCCAGAAATTACGGTAATTTATATGAAAGTAACTTGAGTTAGTCAGATTGTAACTAGTAACATATTGTCAACTTATTTTTTTATTTGGTTATTGAAAAAGGAAATATATACTTTTGTAATAAGTTAGTCCCAACACTGTTTATAGATGGGTCTGTATTTTTATTCTGTCTCAGCTCTAAATTCCAAAAAAATAAATCCTTTGAACTTTACTTAAAAACAACAATGACAGAACACATACAGTACTGCTAAATTCTCAGGAAGCGCCTTTTTAAGGTATCAAATGCAACAACCTAATATTCAATGCAGGACAGTTCTGATGGACATTATTAAAATGTGTCACTGTTCTGGATGGGTCCTTTCATTGTGCCACACCTGTGAGGAGGGTAAGCTCTCACTAACAGGTTTAGACACATTTGTCAACAATATCTGAGATCTTGAAGGAATCTGAATATAAATCGATTTTTTATTTATTCTTTTTCTAAACTCTCTGTTTCAAGTAACTTTCAGTAGCTTGGAAAAATCCAGAGTTCCACTCTACCATTGAGATTTATCAGTTTGAATTCTCAAGACTAGTATCTATGTTTTCTAGATGTATTTCAAATGAAGTCTGGCGCATAAAGGTTAACAAAGTAGAAAAAATGAAGTGTAAATTGTCCTAAATAATGATGTGTACTTTTTCTGTTGCAGCCATAGTAGTCAAGTTAAAACATTGATTGTAGTGTTTAGTACAGAGCAAAGATAAACTCTATAAAGGCAGCAGTCAGATTCACGACAGTAGAGGGCGCTATAGCCTTCTAAAGCACACCCACAGTTAAACCAAAGAGAGAGGACTAGATGTAATTAAAAGATTTTATCAACTATTTACACTAAGATTTTGGTTCTTGTGTTTGTTCATCCATAGAAGGAAGAAGTTTGGTCATATCAAACAGGTATTCACCACAAATCCATTTCCCGTCCAGAACTGTGGCAGCTCTCTGCGCCACAGCGCCACCGTGAGGTGGTGAGCAGAGTACAAGGCACCAGGTAGAGCAAGGCGGGCTGCCCCATCTGCATCAGGGCCAGAGCCACGAAGTGATCAGAGACCCACACCGTAGGTCTGAAACGCACAGGGAAGGACGATTAGAACATGTGGAGGCGAACAACATCAAATCTAAGACACATTTAGAATAAATATAAAGACGATTCCCCAAACTATTCCAAGTTTCCATATGTATTATTATGTATAAAATATCTCCTAATTTTTCACAATGTTTCCAGCGACAGTCCAAACCCAGTCCCAGACCTTTTGTATATCCTCAGTCAAGTACATATAATGTGTGAATGAGGAGACTTACCTACAGTACAGGGCCACAAAGTAGATCATAGAGGTTTGCATTAAGAGGTCAAACCTGTAACAGTAAGCCACTAACAGACCTGAGGAGAAACAAATAAAACATTATTACTGTTCAGTCAGATGACAGAAATCATGTTGTGCATGCTCACACTATTAGGGTTATGCAGGAGGTCTGAGGAAAAACATCTTTTCTCAAAAAGTTAAGACTCTATCGCAGATTTAAGTAAATGTAAAATTTGATCCCAGAAGTTACATAAGTTAAACACTGCCCTGCATGACAAACCAACACAAGTAAATGTATAAGGCAGGATTTCTGCGGGACTGAGAGCTTCCATTTAGGATTTTAGTTCCCTCTCTTGTTGCACACTGAACACAGCTCAACATAAGCTGCCTCCTCGTGCTACAGTTTGAAATACTAAGCCTGTAATTTTTTCAGGACAAACAGACTTAATCATGTTGTATTTCCCTCTTAAAAAATCTAAATATAAATGTGGAAAAATCACCAATTTTGCCGCAGGTAATTTGCGTGATCACATATCTGCAACGTCTTAATTTATCTGTTATTTCTCTCTCGTAAACTTGATTCAATATGTGTCCGATTGACACGAAATGAAGATTGGCTAAGAGCTTAGTTGAGTTGTTTTGAAAACCAGTTTCCAGAGTCTTTTGATTCTTGAGCAGTAAGGCTGGCCCAATATTTTTGACGCCATATTTTGGATCTTTCGGACAAACATTGGCTATCGGACACATTCTGGCTGATATTTGCTCATGCAGTATGTGCGCGCTGCCTTTAGCCCCACCACAGTCCTCTGCACACGAGAGTAGCACTCACAGTATCAGCTGAAAGAATAAAGACTTGTTTTATGCTTCTGATTTTATCATTAACAAAGTCTTTAAGTAATGTTTCTTTCTTGTTCTATGACTTTAGCGTGTTTGTGTGTCATCATGAACTCATGTGCTGCTTTAATACAGAGAAAGCTTGTGGCTGCACTGGTTTATACGTGGGTGATGATAAAAACACTGTCATTATCGTGGTGAGAGGAGAAACTTTCTTGAATACTCTTTAAAAATGTTAAGTGATGTGCATGAACACATTTTATTCATTAAACAACGAGACAAAATAATAGTTTAGATTGTCTCGTTGTTTAATAAACAAAACCCTTTTTTGTTATGCTCTCTCATCCCAGCTATGCTTTTTAAAAATAAAAATTAAAAAAATCAGTCTCAGAAATCACCCATGAAAATCAGCTATTGATAAAAACAAATCGGCTTTGGTATCAGCCAAGAAAAACCCTTATCGGTCGATCTCTAGTGTTAGAATCATCAGGCACATGCGTCTAAACCAGACTTTTCTGTCACTCATGAGTTCAGCACAGCGAGCGTATGTGCGTCTCGATCATTTCTGGTTCTAAACTGAGCTCAACTCCGTGTTTCGGCGTGCGTTTATCTTAATTGCCTCTGCTTTATTTACGTATTGGTGCAGCGACACCAGTGTAACTGCGCCCTATGAGCGCTGAAAGGAACAACATGATTTTATTTTCTACTTAATATACATACTCCATACCATACTTTGTACACCTATGACTGCACTGCCTCTGATACTAACAACTTGTCATTAAATATGCAGTTGACACAATAGTCACTGGTCTTATTAATGCAAACGATGACTCTCACTACAGGTCAGAGGTAGAACAAATGTTTGTTGGAGTAGAAAAATAACTGAGATTGAATACTTCCAAAACGTAAGAGTTGGTCATCGATTTTGGGAAAAAGAAGCATTTTCAGTCAACTGTATGAACAAATTTCAAGTGCAAATTGTGGAAAAATGTAGGTTTTTTCAAATGATTTAAGCTGGCATTTCACACACTAGTGCCAGTAGTTAAAGGTGCATTGCGTAAGTTAAAATGTTCAATATTACGATATATCAAATTACCGTCCATTGGCACTTGCCTGGATGTGCGCCATGACGTTTTGTAAATTTACCGAGTTTGCCTCTGTAAGCGCAGACAGGCTCATAAATGTGAGTGGTGCGGGTCGCATTTCCGCGCTAGTCCTCCTTCACTGAATTATCGTCATTATTTCTATTTATTTAGCAAAAGCTCTCGTTATACAATGGACGGCTGTTGTAAAGGCTGTTTAATGAAAATATAAAATAAATAATCATTGGAATACTGCCATCTAGCTTCCGAACCCCCGTAACACACGGAAGAATTCAAAACAAACTAGCCCACCATAACGGCATGGCATGAAGCCGACTGCAGGACCGAGGAGCACTGGACATTTTTTGAGAGAAGAGAATTGTGCTGGAGATCCAATAAGACGTTCATCTGGTGATTATTTTCATTAGAAGGTAAGACTCTCAGGCCTGTCCAAGTACATCGCACATTTAGACACAGATTTAGTAGCTTAGCGCTTAGCGTTTGTCTCGGTAAGGTTTATGTTTTATTAGAGTAATAAATGCCATTGAGCATTTAGTTTATGAGAAAATGAGCTGTAAAGAAGCTTGTTTACAAATTTTCTCTCACGCTAAAAACAAAGCTTTTCCTCAAACTCTCAATAATCTTTTCTTGTGTAACTTTGGAGTTTGTAAACTGAGCATGTCAGTCAAAAAAGAAACATAAATAAATAGCCAGCATTTACTTTTTCATACAAAAACCTTTGTCTTCTTAAGTCAGAAAACATTTAGCAGAAAATAACGATCGTGGTCAAAGAATCTTTTTCAGCCGTAAAATACGTCTTCAGCTGGCTGATAGTAGGAGGGTGCAGTGCCACAAAAACCCAAAGATGGCGCCCTTGTTCAAAAACTTTGCAACTTACCGCCATGCACCTTTTAAGAAAGCACGTCCAGCGACTTTTCTTTTTACAAAATTAGAAAGCCTTTACTCCAAACAAGCAAATCTTCTTACATCTTATCGCTTGTGCGATTGAAAGCATCCTCACATATGCAAAACAGTGTGGTTGGGTAATTCCACAGTGTAGTGTGAATTTGCTGTTTTATTTTAATGTGGCCTTGAATGTATGTCTGTATGTTGTGCACTTTGAGCTTCTCACACCTTTTTTCCACATGTGGTTTTTAAGTACTGCAAGATGTCCATTAAGAGTGATTACCTGGTCTAAGATGTCCCCAAGCCCAACAGAGAGAAGGGCCGGTCACACAGGGATAAAGGAGAGAAGTTTAGCCTGGGCACTTTGAGCACCATGGGCAGCTGCAACACAAACAACACAAACACACAGAAGACAATTAGATACAAATAAAACACAAGAAATCTACCACTTCAACAAAACCGAAAAGCAGCGTTCGGGAGACACAGTTAACCTTTTCAGTGTGAATGAGTCTGAGGGCCAGCTGCGACCTCCACCATGATGCTCTCGCCGCTCTGAAGGAAAAGAACAACACTGTATAAGCAAAAACAAGACTAAAAACTGTTTTAACGAGATCACAATACTCACCTTTGTGAAGAACGGTTATGAAGACGAAGAACACGTCGTTAGACAAGAACAGCACTGACAGGAGGAATAGTGCAGGCCTGAGGGAAATACACAGCTTAAGTTTAGTAAAAATAAGATAAAGTTAACGACGTGGACGTTTGTGATTTTACCTTAAATGTGGACAATCTGACTGTTTTGAGCATGTACAGGCAGAAGGTGATGCCCAGTGCGTCCTGTAACACCAGGCCCCACCTACTGCACAGAAAAAGATTAGATTAGTGACAAAAATGACTCCACCACCGTATGAATGTTCAATAATACGGCATATATCTGTAATTTTATTTCATTATAGATGCTTTAGTGCTCAAAAATATCTTAAAAAACATGATTTATTACAGTGAGCGAATGTGCCTCTCCACAGATTCTGACGTTTAACTCCGCCTGGTTATCAGACGTAACATTGCTCTTGTCATAGAGATTTCTTAATCTTATCTAAGCTGATTTTCTTTTGTTTTGATCAAGCCAGATTAACTGCTTATGTGACCAACAAAGGTTTTAAGATAGTTTCAAAACATGCGTGATTATTCAGCTTCAAATAAGAGTCAAATCTAATGAAAACATTGTGTTAAAATGTACTAAGCCTGTTACTGCTGTCAAACTTGCTCACGTTAAAAAGCCCCGTGTTCATTACTCACTGTCCTCTTGCGGAAAATCAATCCAGGTGATGCTGACGCCGATGCAGAACGCCGACAGCAGCAGCATCCGGATCTGAGGACGCTTGTGGCAGGTACGGAAGGTTATTCTCCGGGATTCTGGAGAAAGATCGACCAGCACAGGTCACAAACTGTTCACTCACACAAGAGAAAGACCCTGTATGATACTGGTAAGACATTTACTCAAGTTCAGAATTGAGTTAGCTGTGTCTAATGATGGAGCATTTGTTCCCTAAGACTTATATTGAAACACAAGTTAGTTACAGTTTTACTTGTGCTGCTTTCGAAAGTTTGCTGAGGGTAAACTGAACATGACAATTTAGTAGGTTTGGTTCTATATTATAAATTTGGACTCATGAGAAGTTAAGTTAGTGGACATGGTAAGCTGGCCCAACTTTAACGCTAAGGACAACACACCAAAGAGACAATTCTAGTAAGTATTTACATTTATAGATCTCCAGCTTGATATAATAAATACCAATGCTTAAAGTGCATATGACAAATTTGTAATTTTTTAATATAATCCACTTAGAATATATTGTGGTTTACTACTGCTCAAAGATACGAAACTTAATTTCGCCATGACCATGGAAAAATCTCACGAGACAGATCAGTACGTGTGCGCACAGTATCGTGACAGTTTGATCTCGCGAGATCTCGCGGCACGAGATCTCGTCCCATCCCTAGTGGTTATGATAAATATTCACTTTGTTCCATAAAAGTTGCCAAAGATTATAAAAAAACATGCTCTTTCTTCTGCCCATGTAGACGTTGCTCGGGCGTCTCCTGGAGTTGAGGTGATGACGTAGACAGAGGGGAATGTGAGTCAGTTCAGGCTCTTTACATGTAAAACATCAGCATCATTTTAATAAATAGTAGCACTGTCGCCTTGATTTGTAAATAGCTGATTGTTTTTTATAGTTAAATTCAATTTTAGGGTCCTATTTTGTTTAATTCATTAATATTTTTAATAGCTTATTGTCAAAAGGGTTTATCATTGTGTTGGAAGACTAATAGAAGAGTTCACCTAGTCTCCACAATGCTTCCAAGAAAGAAAAAAAAAATGAAGCGAAGAAAAAAAACAGGCCTTAACATGTGAATACAAAGTCAAAGCCAAACACAACTTCATTGTAAACCAGTTGTTGTCAGAGCTAAAAGTGTAGTGGACGGAGGTAAGATATGGCGCGCGCTGGGAACGCAGGTACAGCACAAATAGACAAATAAAGCTTATGAGGGACACTGGGAAATAAGTAAAAAGTAGCCCAAATACTGAGGATGTGAAAATGTCCAGGCAGAAAAAGTAAGACTGGGAAACACTGACGTTATCTTAAATAATAATACATTAAGTGAATGAAGAATCAGGAATGTTAGTAAACTTCCCTCTTGCTACGTCACCGCCCACTTCCATGTTCCAGGCGGAATACACTTTAAATTTTCACAATAAAATTGTATTTACTGCTAGGTGATAAAATATTTCGTGAAACAAACCCTAATATCTTGGTGAGCAATGCTGTTGCTTACGGTTTCTTGAAGTGTAGTTAATCTTCATATGAGCAATAACATGAGATTGACTAAAAACACACCTGCATTTACAGAAAGGCAGTCTGCGTATGAAGGGCCAGAGGCAGCTGTAGAGACCCACAGACGAGGCCAAGCAGAAGATGGCGATCACCCAAAACGCTGCCACAGAAACACAAACTTCAGTCAAACAAACGTTACATACCACCCACTGGCAGTGAGAAGGATGAAACATTATTATTTAATATTAAATGTGCTGAAATAGTGTTGTAGTACCGAGGTAGTCGTAGTAGAAGTAGAGCAGCACCAGCATGCTGCAGCACATGACCACAAACACACAGATCATGATGGGAGTGACGTCCACCATGTCCTCGGCCTGTTTCTCTGCGCTGTCGTCTCGCTTGTGCTTCATGTAGCGCCTGAGGACAGAAAAAAAGTAGTAGGAAATAACTGAAAATGAATTAAAGCCTTATTCTCTAAAGATAGCGTGAGTTTCAATAGACAACTTATACAGCAGGGATGGGAAATTATTTTTACTTGAGGGCCATATTCAAACACAGAATAGTCGTAGAGGACAAACACATTTCTTGGACAGATTATAGAAGACAAATAAAAAGTTTGCTCTACCATAATAAAGCTTGAAACTCGTAGGATTAAGCTAATAGTTATATAAAAATGAAGTCAAAGTTTGAGAAAGTTATGATTTTACTAGAAAAATTGAAACACAAGAAAAAAAATCATATTTTTCCGAGAATAAGGTTGAAGCCATAAAAAGAAGCTTTATGAGAGTAAAATCATAATTTTATGAGAAAAAAGAAAAACTAAATAATATCAAGACGTGGATGAGACAAATTTTTGCATAAAACACAAATATAGATTTTTATATTGTAGCATGTTCCATAAGTACAAATTTAATCTTGAAAAGTTCAAGTTTAATATTGAAAAATTGTTTTTATGGTTTTGACTTTATCTCATCAATGTGAATTTCTCTTGCAAATGTCAAAGTATGATTTCTCAAAGAACATACCGCCACATGAGGTCTCGCTCGGGCCGCATTTGGCCCCCCGGCCGCAGTTTGCCCAGGTGTGAGTTACAGTATATCCAAGAAGCTTAAGTTAAACTGCATCTACTTTTAACTCTTTCCTGCTAATGATGTCTAGTTCCGCATAGACCTTTTATTCTCTGCGGCGATAGAGGGCTCTGATGGACATGCTGACTCTGTTTACTGTCAAATAAAAAATGCAGGTCCCAAGATTCACCAGCAGATGGTGAACCGGGTGAGCACTAGGATCCAGAGGGTCACATGACAGGGGAATACATGTCTCTATGTTTTCATTTCAACAGTGTGGCTGTGTTTACTTGATCAGCTGAGTCTAGAGGGTCGGCTTTCTTTTCAAATGGATCTTTGGACTGAAAACATTGTTAAGTAAGTTTAAGACAAATATTTATTCTTTAAGATGATGAAAAGGACTCTGAGGAGAACAGCACAGCGACAGTCTTACGAGAAGAAAACAATCAAAAACTTCCTCTTCCATGATGATCCCACAATAGTCAGAAACAACTACCACGTTTCTTCCATGTTTGGAAGGGCTTAGCAAATTTAACAACTGTATACTTCACTTCGAAGATGCTCGAAACGTAGAGAACTGTTGGACTGCTTCTCATCTGTAAGCAGTTTTTGTGTTAAAGATGAAAAATACATCTGTCCTCATTGTTTACTTCATGCTAAACCTTGTACTTTCTTATCAACAACACTTTATCTTCGTGCAGTGGCTCATAATCACTTTCACCCAAAAGTAGAAACAGAGCCAAAAAGTATCACAAACATACGTACTCTTAAAAACGTTGCCGTCAAAAGCCACAAAATCGAATCGAAAACAAGAGGAATTTCAAATCGCCGTAGGGAAAAGACAAAATTAATATCAGAACCAACTGATTGTTTTCAAGGCAAAGTAACACCTATGCTATGGTCCTTCATTATGAAGAGTGCAGTTTTTGTGAACGCTCGTGCAAGCGCGGGTCAAAAGAAACAGGGGCTGGCCAGTGAAAGAGTATGTAAGTTGCCTATCGATCTAGGCGATCTCCTTTTGCTGTGTTAGTCTCTCGATGGTAAATATTAATCATATTCTTTGAGTTGCTAAATTCGGCGCAGATCTTAGACTATACAAGAAACAAACTTACAAAAAACCAGATATAGCACCTTCTCAACTTTTTTGGGTCCAAATTTATGGAAGAAGAGCAGCACAAGAGTGTACGCCTGATGTTGCAAAGCGTTATCGTGCCGTGTGCGCGTGTGCACACCAATACACACAAAATATCTTCAATCAGGGGCTGGCGAGCTGAAACTCTCCCATGGATGACAAAACAACACTGACTCCGTCACCTTTGCTCACCGCGGAGGCTTAAACGTACTGGTCAGCTTGAGCGACAAAACTACCGGAGAGATGTACACAGAAACAGATACAGCTACAGGATACTAGTGGCGTGTGCGCCCACATTACCGAGCTCACGTCTGTACACCGTGTGAGCTTTAAGCCCGCGACTGTCCTACTACGACAGAAGACACATCCGCGTGCTAATACTTCCAGATAGCATGTGGGAGCGAGTGTCTATATTACTAATCTACGGACCATCACCAAGTACGCGCGTTGCTTCAACCATATCCAAATGCTTCTTATACTCTCTCTCAGTCCAGATGGGTGTGTATCTGCCAAAACGACCAGAAAGTGATGTCTGTTCGTATCGTCGACACATGTAATAACACATATCATTTAGCACCACATATTGAACATTATCTGCAGACTATCCTCTTGATTGACCGATCATCCTAATCCGTCTAGCAACAATCCGAGCGCGCGAACACCCAATCAAACAACAGAGACACACCTATGATACGTCAGGTTTACATGCGGCATTCTGCGAGCGAGTGTGCCGCCCGCTTCGATCGAATGTACCTACGCGACTTAGCGAACTATCAGTCGACAAGAATCAGCGCGATACACGCGGGTGCGCCTCTGCGAGCCGCTAATAGAGCGAACTGCGTTCTTCACCATCTGCGCCTCAGATCATGATACTTCCTCAGTACAACCTCAGACTCTATGCGCGTACACACCTCACGACACATAGTAGGGTCCTCTGCAACCCAGGTCCGCTCGACACAGCTCAGTCGACGACCTTGCTGACATCCTGGTTATCACCGATCTCACACTCTTCACAATCAACCTTCACCGAAATCTCCCATGTTCACAAACGTACAGACTCTGACGCACTTACAGAGTGATTTGAGTCACTTTAGAAACATGTTTGGTCTCTGTGAATTGTAAACTGTAGTGTCTTTTTTTCAACTTGTCAATCAAAATGTTCACAAATTCAATAATTCAAGACAATTTGACTTGAACAGACATCACTTTCTGGTCGTTTTTACTAAAGTCATCTGCATATTAAAGTCTAAATCATTAACCAGAGGAAAATCTCACTTACTTGTGCTTTTGAGCTCATTAAATGTCTAAATTTAGGTTTCAACCCAGTTTTCTCACATTTTTTTCCACAAAGATTTCCTCCCTGCACTTCTTATTTTGTGTTATAGTAAAAAGTAACACATTTTTCCTCTTGTACTATCTGCTGGAGGATTAGTCACGGGGTCCTGATGTAACGGTGTTGTTTTGAATCTTCATAACTCTGTAAAGGTCGTGTTTGTTTGACTGACTCACGTCTTAAGCCTCGCTGAGCCAAAGGTGACAGTCAGTGGTCTTTTGCTCAGAGAAACTCAGCTCCAGCTCACTGCATATTTGTGGTTTTGGAACGGAAAAAAAAAACTGTTGCAACATCAGCTACACTTTGTGCTGCTCTTCTCCATAAATGTTGGGACCCAAAAAGTTAAAGGTGCTATATCTGTTTTGTCAAGTTTTCTTTACAAACTGCCAATTTACAACCACAAGAATATGATTAATATTTACCATCGAGACTAACACAGCAAAAGAAACCTGTCATAGGCACTTAAACTCTTTCACTGCCAGCCCTGTTCTCTCTTTGACCCTCCTTCACAGCTTCACAAAAAAACTGACATGTTAAAATGAGACCTACAAGTGTCTACTTTCATTAAAACAATAATTGGTTTTCTGTATTAATATGTTGTCTTTTCATAGGCATTTGAAATTCTTTGTTTTCATTAGATTTTGGCTTTTGACGGCAAACTTTTTAGATACTTCATGTCTGTGATACTTTGCTCTGTTCTACTTTTTGGTGAAAGAATATGAGCCACTGCAACGAAATAATGTCTTTTTGATAAAAAATACAAGGTTTACATGAATAAAACAATGAGGACAAGTGTCTTTTTCATCTTTTAAACCAACAAAAACTGCTTTACAGATGAGGAAGCAGTCCAACAGTTCTCTACTTTCAGCATCTGTCATGAAGTATACATTTAATTTAACCCTCCAAACATGAAGAAATACTGTAGTTTTATACTTTTGGATCACTCATGGAAGAGGAAGTTTTGATTTTTCTTCTCAAGACTTGCTGCTTGTGCTGTTCTCCTCAGAGTCCTTTTCATCATTTTAAAGATAAAATATTTGCTCTAAACTTACTTAACAATGTTTCAGTCCAAAAGATCCATTTGAAAAGAAAGCCGACCCTCTAGACTCAGCTGATCAAGTAAACACAGCCACACTGTTGAAATGAAAACATAGAGCACATGTATTTCCCTGTCAAGTGACCCTCTGGATCCTAGTGCTCACCCGGTTGCACCCTCTGCTGGTGAATCTTGGAAACTGCATTTTTTATTTGACAGTAAACAGAGTCAGCATGTCCATCAGAGAGCCCTCTATCGCCGCAGAGAATAAAAGGTCTATGACGGAACTAGACATCATTAGCAGGGAAAGAGTTAAAAGTAGATGCAGTTTAACTTAAGCTTCTTGGGATATACTGTAACTCACACCTGGGCAAACTGCGGCCCGGGGGCCAAATGCGGCCCGAGCGACCTGTTTCAATCAAACCCCTGGCATGTTTTTGAGAAAGAAATGCATGACGAAGCTTAAGTGACAAAAACAACAATAACTTTGTAACATTTCAAGATTAAATTCACATTGTTATGAGAATAAAGTCAAAGCCATAAAAAACAATTTTTCAATATTAAACTTGAACTTTTCAAGATTAAATTTGTACTTATGGAACATTGCTACAAATATAAAAATCTATATTTGTGTTTTTATGCAAAAATTTGACTCATCCACGTCTTGATATTATTTAGTTTTCTTTTTTTCTCATAAAATTATGATTTTATTCTCATAAAACTTCAAGTTTTATCAAGGAAACAGCTTCTTTTTATGGCTTCAACCTTGTTCTCGGAAAAAACTTGATTTTTTTTCTTGTTTCAATTTTTCTAGTAAAATCATAACTTTCTCAAACTTTGACTTCATTTTTATATAACTATTAGCTTAATCTAGAAACGTTTCAAGCTTATTATGGTAGAGCAAACTTTTTATTGTCTTCTATAATCTGTCAAAGAAATGTGTTTGTCCTCTACGACTATTCTGTGTTTGAATATGGCCCTCAAGTAAAAATAATTTCTCATCCCTGCTGTAACTTGTCTATTGAAACTCTCGCTATCTTTAGAGAATAAGGCTTTAATTCATTTTCAGTTATTTCCTACTACTTTTTTTCTGTCCTTAGGCGTACATGAAGCACAAGAGAGACGACAGCGCAGAGAAACAGGCCGAGGACATGGTGGACGTCACTCCCATCATGATCTGTGTGTTTGTGGTCATGTGCTGCAGCATGCTGGTGCTGCTCTACTTCTACTACGACTACCTCGGTACTACAACACACTATTCTATCACGTTTAATATTAAATAATAATGTTTCATCCTTCTCACTGCCAGTGGGTGGTATGTAACGTTTTGACTGAAGTTTGTGTTTCTGTGGCAGCGTTTTGGGTGATCGCCATCTTCTGCTTGGCCTCGTCTGTGGGTCTCTACAGCTGCCTCTGGCCCTTCATACGCAGACTGCCTTTCTGTAAATGCAGGTGTGTTTTTAGTCAATCTCATGTTATTGCTCATATGACAGATTAACTACCACTTTCAAGAAACCGTAGCAACAGCATTGCTCACCAAGATATTAGGGTTTGTTTCACGAAATATTTTATCACCTAGCAGTAAAATACAATTTTATTGTGAAATTTAAAGTGTATTCCGCCTGGAACATGGAAGTGGGCGGTGACGTAGCAAGAGGGAAGTTTACTAACATTCCTGATTCTTCATTCACTTAATGTATTATTATTTAAATAACGTCAGTGTTTCCCAGTCTTACTTTTTCTGCCTGGACATTTCACATCCTTCAGTATTTGGGCTACTTTTTACTTATTTCCCAGTGTCTCACATAAGCTTTATTTGTTATTTGTGCTGTACCGCGTTCCCAGCGCGCCATATCTTATCCTCCGTCCTACTACACTTTTAGCTCTGACAACAACTGGTTTACAAATGAAGTTGTGTTTGGCTTTGACTTTGTATTCACATGTTGAAGGCTGTTTTTTTTCTTCCTTCATTTTTTTTTCTTTCTTGGAAGCATTGTGGAGACTAGGTGAACTCTTCTATTAGTCTCTCCACACACAATAATAAACCCTTTTGACAATAAGCTATTAAAAATATTAATGAAAATTACACAAAATAGGACCCTAAAATTGAATTTAACTATAAAAAACAATCAGCTATTTACAAATCAAGGCGACAGTGCTACTATTTATTAAAATGATGCTGAGTTTTACATGTAAAAGAGCCTGAACTGACTCACATTCCCCTCTGTCTACGTCATCACCTCAACTCCAGGAGACGCCCGAGCAACGTCTACATGGCAGAAGAAAGAGCATGTTTTTTATAATCTTTGGCAACTTTTATGGAACAAAGTGAATATTTATCATAACCACTAGGGATGGGACGAGATCTCGTGCCGCGAGATCTCGCGAGATCAAACTGTCACGATACTGTGCGCACACGTACTGATCTGTCTCGTGAGATTTTTCCATGGTCATGAAATTAAGTTTCGTATCTTTGAGCAGCTGTAGTAACCACAAATATATTCTAAGTGGATTATATTAAAAAATTAACAAATTTGTCATATGCACTTTAAGCATTGGTATTTATTATATCAAGCTGGAGTCTATTATAATGTAAATACTTTACTAGAATTGTCTCTTGGTGTGTTGTCCTTAGCGTTAAAGTTGGGCCACTTACCATGTCACATAACTTACTTCTCATGAGTCCAAATTTATAATTACAGAACCAAACCTACTAAATTGTCATGTTCAGTTTACCCTCAGTTCAAACTTTCCGAAAGCAGCACAAGTAAAACTGTAACTAACTTGTGTTTCAAATAAGTCTTAGGGAACAAAATGCTCCATCATTAGACCAGATGAACTAATTTGAACTTGAGTAAATGTCTTACCAGTATCATACAGGGTCTTTTATCTTGTGTGAGTGAACAGTTTGTGACCTGTGCTGTCGATCTTTCTCCAGAATCCCGGAGAATAACCTTCCGTACCTGCACAAGCGTCCTCAGATCCGGATGCTGCTGCTGTCGGCGTTCTGCATCGGCGTCAGCATCACCTGGATGATTTTCCGCAACGAGGACCAGTGAGTAATGAACACGGGGCTTTTTAACGTGAGCAAGTTTGACAGCAGTAACAGGCTTAGTACATTTTAACACAATGTTTTCATTAGATTTGACTCTTATTTGAAGCTGAATAATCAACCAATGTTTTGAAACTATCTTAAAACCTTTGTTGGTCACATAAGCAGTTAAATCTGCTGATCAAAACAAAAGAAAATCAGCTTAGATAAGATTAGAAATCTCTATGACAACAGCAATGTTACGCTACCAGGCGGAGTTAAACGTCAGATCTGTGGAGAGGCACATTCGCTCACTGTAATAAATCATGTTTTTAAGATATTTTTGAGCACTAAAGCATCTATAATGAAATAAATTACAGATATATGCCGTATTATTGAACATTCATACAGTGTGTGGAGTCATTTTTGTCACTAATCTAATCTTTTTCTGTGCGTAGGTGGGCCTGGGTGTTACAGGACGCACTGGGCATCACCTTCTGCCTGTACATGCTCAAAACAGTCAGATTGTCCACATTTAAGGTAAAATCACAACGTCCACGTGTTAACTTTATCTTATTTTTACTAAACTTAAGCTGTGTATTTCCCTCAGGCCTGCACTATTCTCCTGTCAGTGCTGTTTGTCTACGACGTGTTCTTCGTCTTCATCACACCGTTCTTCACAAAGGTAGTATTGTGATCTCGTTAAAACCAGTTATTAGTCTTGTTTTTGCTTATACAGTGTTGTTCTTTTCCTTCAGAGCGGCGAGAGCATCATGGTGGAGGTCGCAGCTGGGCCCTCAGACTCATTCACACATGAAAAGGTTAACTGTGTCTCCAGACGCTGCTTTTCGGTTTTGTGAAGTGTAGATTTCTGTGTTTTATTTGTATCTAATTGTCTGTCTGTGTGTTTGTGTGTTTGTGTTGCAGCTGCCCATGGTGCTCAAAGTGCCCAGGCTAAACTTCTCTCCTTTATCCCTGTGTGACCGGCCCTTCTCTCTGTTGGGCTTTGGGGACATCTTAGTACCAGGTAATCACTCTTAATGGACATTTGCAGTATTAAAACCACATTGGAAAAAAGGTGTGAGAAGCTCAAAGTGCACAACATACAGACATACATTCAAGGCCACATTAAAATAAAACAGCAAATTCACACTACACTGTGGAATTACCCAACCACACTGTTATTGCATATGTGAGGATGCTTTCAATCGCACAACGATAAGAATGTAAGAAGATTTGCTTGTTTGGAGTAAAGGCTTTCAATTTTTGTAAAAAGAAAAGTCGCTGACGTGCTTCTTAAAGGTGCATGGCGTAAGTTGCAAAGTTTTTGAACAAGGGCGCCATCTTGGCGTTTTGTGGCACTGCACCCTCCCTACTATCAGCAGCTGAAGACGTATTTTACGGCTGAAAAGATTCTTTTGACACATCGTTATTTTCTGCTAAATGTTTTCTGACTTAAGAAGACAAAGGTTTTTGTATGAAAAAGTAAATGCTGGCTATTTATTTTATGTTCTTTTTGACTGAATGATCAGTTTACAAACTCCAAAAGTTACACAAGAAAAGATTATTGAGAGTTTGAGGAAAAGCTTTGTTTTAGCGTGAGAGAAAATTGTAAACAAGCTTTTTACAGGACTCATTTCTCATAAACTAAATGCTCAATGGCAATTTATTACTCTAATAAAACATAAACCTTACCGAGACAAACAGCTAAGCGCTAAGCTACTAAATCTGTGTCTAAATGTGCGATGTACTTGGACAGGCCTGAGAGTCTTACCTTCTAATGAAAATAATCACCAGATGAGCGTCTTATTGATCTCCAGCACAATTCCTCTTTCTCAAAAACATGTCCAAGTGCTCCTCGGTCCTGCAGTCGGCTTCATGCCATGCCGTTATGGTGGGCTAGTTGTTTTGAATTCTTCCGTGTGTTACGGGGGTTCGGAAGCTAGATGGCAGTATTTACCAATGATTATTTATTTTATTTTTCATTAAACAGCCTTTACAACAGCCGTCCATTGTATAAAACCGAGAGCTTTTGCTAAATAAATAGAAATAATGACGATAATCCAGTGAAGGAGGACTAGCGCGGGAAAATGCGACCCGCACCACTCACATTTATGAGCCTGTCTGCGCTTACAGAGGCAAACTCGGTAAATTTACAAAACGTCATGGCGCACATCCAGGCAAGTGCCAATGGACGGTAATTTGATATATCGTAATATTGAACATTTTAACTTACGCAATGCACCTTTAACTACTGCACTAGTGTGTGAATGCCAGCTTAAATCATTTGAAAAACCTACATTTTTCCACAATTTGCACTTCAAATTTGTTCATACAGATTGACTGAAAATGCTTCTTTTTCCCAAAATCGATGACCAACTCTTACGTTTTGGAAGTATTCAATCTCAAGTTATTTTTCTTACTCCAACAAACAATTTGTTCTACCTCTGACCTGTAGTGAGAGTCATCGTTTGCATTAATAAGACCAGTGACTATTGTGTCAACTGCATATTTAATGACCAAGTTGTTAGTATCAGAGGCAGTGCAGTCATAGGTGTACAAAGTATGTATGGAGTATGTATATAAGTAGAAAATAAAATCATGTATGTTCCTTTCAGCGCTCATAGGGCGCAGTTACACTGGTGTCGCTGCACCAATACGTAAATAAAGCAGAGGCAATTAAGATAAACGCACGCCGAAACACAGGAGTTGAAGCTTCAGTTTAGAACCAGAATGATCGGAGACGCACATACGCTCGCTGTGCTGAACTCATGAGTGACAGAAAAGTCTGGTTTAGACGCATGTGCCTGATGATTCCTAACACTAGAGATCGACCGATAAGGGTTTTTCTTGGGCTGATACCAAAGCCGATTTGTTTTTATCAATAGCTGATTTTCATGGGTGATTTCTGAGACTGATTTTTTTATTTTATTTTTTAAAAGCATAGCTGGGATGAGAGAGCATAACAAAAAAGGGTTTTGTTTATTAAACAACGAGACAATCTAAACTATTATTTTGTCTCGTTGTTTAATGAATAAAATGTGTTCATGCACATCACTTAACATTTTTTAAAGAGTATTCAAGAAAGTTCTCCTCTCACCACATAATGACAGTGTTTTTATCATCACACTGTATAAACCAGTGCAGCCACAAGCTTTCTCTGTATTAAAGCAGCACATGAGTTCATGATGACACACAAACACGCTAAAGTCATAGACAAGAAAGAAACATTACTTAAAGACTTGTTAATGATAAAATCAAAGCATAAAACAAGTCTTATTCTTTCAGCTGATTACTGTGAGTGCTACTCTCGTGTGCAGAGGACTGTGGTGGCTAAAGGCAGCGCAACAACTGCATGAGCAAATATCAGCCAAAATGTGTCCGATAGCCAATGTGGCCGAAAATCCAAATATGGAGTCAAAAATATTGGCCAGCTTACTGCTCAAAATCAAAGACTCTGGAAACTGTTTTCAAAACAACTCATAAGCTCTTAGCCAATCTTCATTTCGTGTCAATCGGACACATATTGAATCAGTTACGAGGAGAAATAACAGATAAATTAAGACGGTTGCAGATTTGATCACGCAAATTACCGCGGCAAAATATGGTGGATTTTTCCACATTTATATTTAGATTTTTTAAGAGGGAAATACAAACCATGATTAAAGTCTGTTTGTCCTGAAAAAAGTTACAGGCTATAGTATTTCCTCAAACTGTAGCACGAGGAGGCAGCTTATGTTGAGCTGTGTTCAGTGTGCACAAGAGAGGGAACTAAAAAGTCTAAATGTGAGCTCTCAGTCCCTGCAGAAATCCTGCCTTATACATTTACTTGTGTTGGTTTTGTCATGCAAGGGCAGTGTTTAACTTATGTAACTTCTGGGATCAAATTTTACATTTACTTAATTACGATAGAGTCTTAACTTTTTAGGAAAAGATGTTTTTCCTCAGACTCCTGCATACACCCTAATAGTGTGAGCATGCACAACATGATTTCTGTCATCTGACTGAACAGTAATAATGTTTTATTTGTTCTCCTCAGGTCTGTTAGTGGCTTACTGTTACAGGTTTGACCTCTTAATGCAAACCTCATGATCTACTTTGTGGCCTGTACTGTAGGTAAGTCCATCCTCATTCACACTATTATATGTACTTGACTGAGGAATAACTAAAAGGTCTGGGACTGGGTTTGGACTGTCGCTGGAAACATTGTGAAAAATTAGGAGATATTTTATACATAATAATACATATGGAAACTTGGGAATAGTTTTGGGGAATCGTCTTTATATTTATTTAAATGTGTCTTAGATTTGATGTTGTTCGCTCCACATGTTCTAATCGTCCTTCCCTGTGCGTTCAGCCTACGGTGTGGGTCTCCTGATCACCTTCGTGGCTCTGGCCCTGATGCAGATGGGGCAGCCCGCCTTGCTCTACCTGGTGCCTTGTACTCTGCTCACCAGCCTCACGGTGGCGCTGTGGCGCAGAGAGCTGCCACAGTTCTGGACGGGAAATGGATTTGTGGTGAATACCTGTTTGATATGACCAACTTCTCCTTCTATGGATGAACAAAAACACAAGAAACCAAAACAATCTTAGTGTAAATAGTTGAGTAAAATCTTTTAATTACATCTAGTCCTCTCTCTTTGGTTTAACTGTGGGTGTGCTTTAGAAGGCTATAGCGCCCTCTACTGTCTGTGAATCTGACTGCTGCCTTTATAGAGTTTATCTTTGCTCTGTACTAAACACTACAATCAATGTTTTAACTTGGACTACTATGAGCTGCAACAGAAAAAATACACATCATTATTTAGGACAATTTACACTTCATTTTTCTACTTTGTTAACCTTTTATGCGCCAGACTTCATTTGAAATACAATCTAGAAAACATAGATACTAGTCTTGAGAATTCAAACTGATAAATCTCAATGGTAGAGTGGAATCTGGATTTTTCCAAGCTACTGAAAGTTACTTGAAACAGAGAGTTTAGAAAAAGAAATAAATAAAAAATCGATTTATATTTCAGATTCCTTCAAGATCTCAGATATTGTTGACAAATGTGTCTAAACCTGTTAGTGAGAGCTTACCCTCCTCACAATGAAATGACCCACACAGAACAGTGACGTTTTAATAATGTCCATCAGAACTGTTCTGCATTGAATATTAGGTTGTTGCATTGATACCTTAAAAAGGCGCTTCCTGAGAATTTAGCAGTACTGTATGTGTTCTGTCATTGTTGTTTTTAAGTAAAGTTCAAAGGATTTATTTTTTTGGAATTTAGAGCTGAGACAGAATAAAAATACAGACCCATCTATAAACAGTGTTGGGACTAACTTATTACAAAAGTATATATTTCCTTTTTCAATAACCAAATAAAAAAATAAGTTGACAATATGTACTAGTTACAATCTGACTAACTCAAGTTACTTTCATATATACGTAATTTGGATTTAGGCTACTTTTTTCTTTAACTATGGTTATAAATCAGCATTTAGATTTCATATTACTATTAACTGTTACATTACTTTTTTTTTTATTAATTATGGTTGCGCTTATATTCAGTCGCTAATAGGGCAAATTACATATTGCTTTTATATTCTATTGAAAGTGACACTTCAGGACCAAAACACCACTAACATACTGTCTGTTGGCTCAAAGGTGAATAAAATATTATGAGGAAAATGTGTTGACATCACATTTCCGTAAATTAATCAGTAATCAAGTGTAAATGTAACAGGATTAGTGTTGATTAGTGTAGTGTAAGGCAGTAATATTGTAATACAAATTATATATTACATTTTTCTTGCTGTAACTAGTAAAATATAATGTATTACAATTTAACAGTAACTTACCCAACACTGTCTATAAATGTGTTTATATAAAAGCATTGATTGATTTTAACTTGAATTGAACCACTTAAATCTAAAACAAGTACTTAAAGCTGGGGTACCTGATTTCTATGCTGCAAAAATTGAAGTATTTATTTAAATCTCTATACGTCTCACAAATCCTTCAACACATACTTTGTTTTTTGGCTGCAAATATGTCTTAAGAACATCTTTTCACAGACAGGAAGTGAAACTGGAGTGGCCTCCCCAAGCTCAGCCAATCAGAAAGCTGCCTTTGTCTAGTAGAATATAATACTTTATCATTCAGTTTAGTTAGAATGCAGCGTCTTGATTTTGTTCTACATTTGCTTTAATGTTTTTGTTGGAAAAGACGAAAGTGAACTAATTTGCAGGTAAAAAATCAGGTCACCCAGCTTTAATGAGTTTGTGATCACATGTAGTGACATATCAAAGCTCATGAACTGCACTTCTCAAACACGTACGTCCTGTTTGTCCCTCTCAGCCCGCCGTAGCGCTCGCTCCCATCACCTGCACACAGACGCCGGCGCCATCGGCAGAGACTGAAGAGGCTTCGGGCGCTTTGACCCCGCGAGCCGAGCCCCAAACGCCCACACAGCAGGACGCCGCGACCCCTGACCCCAGCCCTGACCGTGACCTGGACCTGGAGCCGGACTCACACCCGCCCAAAAGCCCAAAAGAGATTCTGCCCGACGACACAGATGAGCGCAAATCCGACTGAAGAACACTAGGCTTTTCTGAATACAATGGTTTTACATATTTTATTATCAGTAAATGGACTTGTCATTGGTGCAAAGGGAAAAAGAAAAAAGATTTGTGTGAATTTTGCTGGTTTAAACGCTGAGGGAAAGAAAATGCAAGCTTAAATAAGATACTGAGTGAATGAGAGCTTGAATTACGTAGCATTTATCTTGAACTGTGCTTATTTTGACTTTAAATTAAGATTTGCCAATAAAGAAAGATTAAAATGGTTTGTTTAAATGAGGATAAAAAGCTATTGTTCTTGTGCTGTACTTAACTTGTTTTAAAACAGCCAAAATTTATAGTAACATCCAGCTAGCTCAGTGTTAGCGTCAGTTTATCGTGTCTGACGCTATTATCTTGAACTGCATATTTTGACTTTAAAAACAAGATTTTCCGATGGAAAAAAGATTAAAATAGTTTGTTTTAAGTGAGGATAAAACGCTTTTGTGATTGTGTTGTACTTAACTTATTTTAAAACAGTCAAAATACATATTTAAATGGGTTTTGTGCACATTAGCATCCAGCTAGCTCAGTGTTAGCCTCAGTTTATCCTGTCTGTTTTGTTTCTACGGGTTTTAAGTCAGTCTAAGATTAATAATTACTATAATCAGGCAGTGAACAGTGAGTAGTAACACTTTAAAAAGGCAGGAAAATATTTTACCAAAAGACTTTAGTGTCTTTGTCCCAATGCTAACGCTAATTCTACTGTTTAACAGTTAGTAACTGTTATTAACTGTCAGTTAGCATTAGCATTGAGACACATTATGATATATTTTCCCTTATAACAAGTTATGCCACAACACCATCACTTTCTACTGGTGATTATGCTAGTAAATGTTTATATTTTACACTATTTATTTCTGTGTAAAGTTAGATTCAGGAAAACAATTTGGTTAAGTTAGCGTTAGCTTTGAGAAATGGATGCTAATCAGGTCATGACTGGAGTACAAAGAAATCTATCTTGTGTGTTGTTATGTACAGAACCCATTAAGATAAATAATACTTATTCAAGCTCTTCTTCACTCTTATTTAATTTACCATTGTCAGTTTTCGTCTGTTTTTTTAAATGTATTAGACAAAAAGTTCAACCATTTCAATGCATTTCAAAGTCAGTTCTTGTACTTTCCCCAAAAAACTTAAGTGTTACGAGTTTAAACTGTTCGTAATCACCCCAAAACAAGTTGTTTGGACTCAAAAAGGCAGCTGCGAATCAGTTTTTTTATATTCCTGTTAATTATTAGGCGTTTTTGGTCGTCGGTCATTTCCAAATCAAATGTTTGCGGTTAAAGGGATAGTTTAATAATCGCAAATGAAAAAAAAAAAGACACTAAGAAAACCACAACATGACAGAAATATTACTTTATAGACTAGATATTTTTCTTTCTTCAACTTGTTTTTCTTTACTTCAAATGTAGAAGTTAATGCAGTTTCAGCAGTGAGTGGCAAAAAGAATGAGTCAGTGGAGACAAATTACGGTTTCTTTTGTAAGAGCTGAAAACACTAGGAAAATGTGAAAAAGCAGCTACAGACTGATAATAAAGACAAGTAGCTACAACTTCTGCTGATGATTGAGTTTGTGTCTGCCAGTTAAAAAAATCAAGTAAACAGTGGCAGAAAAGCAGAAAAACGTCAGCTACATTTAGTTTCTCTCACATTTGTCGCTGACTTTGGGATCACACACAGTTCAACTTTCCTTTTGATGAGTGAATTGTTTGTTGTGCAGCAGTAAGAATATCAACTACGAAAAAACCAACTGCGTTAGCAAGCTAGTTAGCTTAAATTTGCACTGTCGCCTTGACAACGGAAAACAAATGCTCCCAGGACAAAAGATTTACCACAAATTAAAACGAATCTTCACTAAAATATCAGTCTTTACTTTATGTTACATTTTTTGTGCTTGTTTAATTTATATTTTAATAGAAGTTAGCATTAGCTTTGAGACGCTATGTGCTAGCTAGTGCGTTACAGTTTCAATTATTCCATAAAACAAGCTTAAGAATAGTCAAATGTGTCAATACGGCCGGGACAAAGTAGTTATGTGGTAATTTGTTAGATTAAAATATTAAACTATCCCTTTACAACAGCCTAACCTTTTTAAAATGACTAAAATCTTAAACAGTTTTCTGCGTTAGCTTCTCTTCACAAACCTCTGCACTACATCATCGACTGAAATGGTGCTATCGTTTTTACACTGAGCCAAAATGTTTTAGTTTAAGCTCTTTTTTTTATATATATAATTTCTGCATGTTTTTGAGTTTACCCCAGTTGTTGTTATTAATATTTTTATGAGCAGTATAATGTGGATGAGGCGTTCGCTGTGGCGCTGCCCTCTGCTGCGTCAGGCTTCATGGATTAGAATGGGGTTGTCGTGGTAACTGTGGAGGCTAAAATGCAGAGAAACACTAAACACTGATGTTGATACTTAGCTTGATGCATCGCAGGCTTGATGTTTGTTTGCTCCATGGTAGGCGATGACTTTATTGCTTTAACCAACCAGTGATTTACAATTAATTATTTTTAAAACTGCAGAACTGAAGAAACAGTAGCAAGCAGCAGATTTTAAATGACTTTTTGTTGTTGGCTGCAAGACAATACAAGATAATTTAAACTTGTTTGAATCACTTCGAATTAGGGCTGGGCAATCTGGGTAAAAATATAATCACATTTTTTTTCTCACATTGATCAATCCCGATTTTTGATTCGATTTTGGTTTAACCTTTTCAAAAACAAATGAAAAATGCCATTCATGAACATAAACAAAACAAAACTTTTAATATGTCCCATTTATTTTTTATTTTTTTAAACTTTGAATCAGTACTCTGCCTTCAAGTTTGACTTTTGCTCTAAACTACACATTATTACTAACAAAAGATTGGTTTCGATCTTTCAATTCAAAACCACCATCATTTGGTTCGATTCGATCTTGATCTCTCAATGCTTCGATTAATGGCCCAGCCCTACTCCAAATACAACTTTAAGTAAGGATGAGATAAGAGAACTTGGTGAATATGATTAAAACACAGATTATTCAGATTAGGTCTTCTTTATATTTATTTGAGGTCAAAGAGAATATCTACAGTCGACTCAACTGCATCTCTGTTCGCTGATTGGCCGATTGTACTTCCTGGTTTTCTTGAATCACTAGAAGCTGGAGTAAAGTGAAACTGAGCAGAGGCACTCGGTCTGGTTAGTCAGTACTGGTATGATGCTGCTTTCACAAGCGTGTCAGGTTGTTTGTGTAGAACAAGGGTCTCCAACCTTTTACTTTGGCAAAAGAAAACTGGCGGTGAGCTACTACTTTTAGCGATGACCAAAAACTGAAGTTAACTGTGGCATGGTTAAGAGGCCTTTATGAACATTTAGCCAATATCTATTAGAAGTGGACACAATTAGGCATCTAAAGATACATTTACAGTAGAAGTAGGCATGTAATAATCAAATTTGAGTAATAAAGCATATTTTGTATGATTCTAAAATTGTTTGACGAGCTTCTGTTAGCTCCTGAGCTACAGGTTGGAGACCACTGGTGTAGAAGATGTCGACAACAAACAGTCTTTTGAGTAAAATGTCCAATTGTACTGTTCACTTAATATGAAAATATACTGCAGTCTATCTTATTCATAATTAGCTTTATTTTGCATTCCACCAATCTAACATCCAGGTCTTTCCCGCCTTTCCAGAAGACCTATTCCTGTAACTTGAACTTAAAAACAGAAGATCTTCTGCCCTGATATTCTGGAACGTTCAGAACAGTGTTTTCTGAGGCTCAGAGGAGAAAGAAAAGTATCTCACAGACAAAACTCCAGCTGTGTTTTGACAATGAAGCAATGTTAGAACATTAAGAGAGAGAATGTGTTCTTTTGATTTAGAAGTGCAGAGTAAGTTTTCCAAATATTTTCAGCAAAAATGTACCGTTTCTAAATCTAGTGATGTCCTTTTACAGCCAGACAAGTTCAGAGTTTGAAAAGAAGCCTGTTGTAGCAGAGGGCACAAAACACTGTCTTAACAGGTTTGTTCGGGCCTTAACTGTATAAAAAGAAAAGTTGAATGTTTTTGATTTTTACAAACGAGTGCTGTCTTTCTATTTGCTGCGTCTGAGTGAAGCGAGAACAGATGAAACCAATGTTAGACTAGATTAAAACATTTGCACAATATTTTTTCAATGGACTGTTTTAAGTTTAGTCTCCTGGTGTTGAAAAGGAAGCGTTTTATTTTCTGTGTATTTAACAGAGGCCAGCAAACACATGAACATGAGAAAAGTGACTGATTTTTTATTATTTTGTTTGTCTGTTGTCACCAAGTGTTTTTAACGCTTCTGTTAAAGAAGTATGTAGAATATTACAATAAAGGAACATTGTATTTAAGACTTGGACTTTTATTTCTACTAAAATGTTGTTTATGATATACTTACTTTTATCAATAGAATATTTTAAATAGCTAAGAAGATTGAAAATAAAATAATAGTACTGCAATGATTTGGTGCATTTTTAGAAACATATTAAAACCACTGCTATAAAACTGAGGCTATCTAATTTGTAATTACATTAAGGAAACCAAAACTTTTGCCTCAAGATCTTATTTGTGTGTATTAGTGTTGTCACGATACTAAAATTTCAAACTCGATTCGATACTTGGAAAAAAAAAAAAACTCGATACCGATTTCGATACCACGGTGCCATTTTAATTTTATTTTTTTTCCTATGATAGTATTTTTACTTTTTAGAATAAAATAATATTTTAATGTATTCTTTGTTTATTATTAACTTGATTCATGAACCTTTACATTAGACTGGGCTTTGTTCTATTATCAGACACATTGCTGTTTTGTAGTGTATAGGCTATATATACAGTATTTGATGGTTTCAACATTTCCATCTCCAATGAGAGAAGGAAGGGGGCGGGGCTTAGCATGCGAGGGGGGCTTAAAATATCGATACTTGTTCAAATACGAGTGTCATCACTGAACCCTCACGACAGACTGAGCAGGAGCAGAGCTTACCTTGGAGAGTTCCTCGACGTTAAGGCTTCAAGACCTGCAAAAACACAGACTATTAGAAGGTTCTGACACTACAACGTGGAGCAAGACAAAAGTACGTTTGATCAGTGCTTTGGTGACAAACTGCCATGAGACACTGTCGTCCAGAACTACATGGGCTGAGCCCAGTCATCCTTTCAAACTCATGACTCATCGGAGAAAAGTAATCATTTAGAGTTGACTTACGTGGTCAAGCTGTGGGTTTTTATCCAGGATGAACCAACTTCTGATCAATCTGGTCCCTGTGAGCAGAGAAAGAGTCAGGACCAAACTAACTTTATACAGACATCATAAAGACTTTGAGGTGGGCAAGAAAACTGATCACAGCTAGAACAAATACTAAAGGTGCACAAGAGCCTTTTACTAGATAGTTTATAAGCTTTTTATGTGGCCCACCCTGAGTGTAAGGGCTTTCAGATTAAAAGGTTGACATCAGCAAAGTCAGGCATATGCTTGTCTTTTTGGAAGATCATCATTACAGCCACAACACTGAGTCAAACATTCTCACTCACCTGTGGACACCAGCCTGGCTCAGGAGCTTCAAACCCCTGAAATGAAAACACAAACATTACCCACCAGCAGTCACAGCATCATCGTGACACACACAAGTGAAACTGCTCAGAATCTGGTAAAGAGGTTTCTTCAAAAGTCAGTTCAGTTAGAGAGAGTTCAGGGATCATCACTGCACTCAGCACCCGGAGCAGACGTGTCACACTGCTCACATTTACCTTCGACGGTGAGGACCAGCTGCAGCACCATCCTGAAACAAACGAGACAAAAGGACATTAGTGGAAGCTTGAATGTGCCACACAGACTAGCCAATGTCGCCCTACAAATGCTGCTTTTGCCAGTCATAGTGTAAACTTTCAACAAAGGGTAGAAATTGACTTCTAGATAATCATGTCATTTGTCTGAGAATTAAACTTTATTAAGCTTAAAGACATGTTTTTACACATTACCACCAGGACCAAAACAAATATAGATTTAAGAAACGAGATGAGCTTTACAACCAATGATGTGTGCCGTTTTAAACGCTGAAAGATTAGTACAGGGGTCTGCAACCTTCAACAGCAAAAGAGCAACAGTTGCCCATTTCACACCAAATTAAATTTAGTTAGAGCCGCAACTGCATTTATAACAAAATATCGAACATTTATTAAGGGGATTTTCACAATGCTTTGCAAAACAAAAAGTGTATTTTATATCGAGTCCAATCTTTTTTCATATGTAATATACTTGTGCCTGAGTGAATTTTGGTCACTTAAAGCAAAATTACTCAAAATAATAAATTTTGACCCTATTTTAATGATTTTCAAACTTATTATTACCCATGTTTCTTTTATATTTGTGTTGGTTGCATAGATTTTTTCCCTTGGCACCAAGCAACTGCTCATTTAAAATAAACATACTGCAAATAGGATAGACTAGTAAAGAATGTTCTTGAACTTTTTTCCTAGTTTAGTTCAAAGATCCGCAGGTTGCAGACCCCTGGATTAGTATGATTTAATTTTAAAATACATTGTACAACGACCGGTATATTAACACTTTACCAGCCTAGAAAATAAAGTAATAATTCAGCAAGCTTCTGAATAAAAGTATTCATGCAAATTGCTACTCAGGCTTATTTTTGAGCTTTCCTCAAATATATTCAGTGAGAGAGTTCAATGAAGTCATCAGAGTAGCAACTGCCCAAGCATTTATACAAGTCTAAAGTGTTACAAAAAAAAAAAAAAAAAAAAAAAAGTACTCAACCCACCTCCAGGATTGTGCGGATCCAACATGGCTCCAACTTCTTCCTCTGCAAAGAAAAAGACATATTGTTAAAACACGTGCAGCCTGAGAGAAAACAGCTCGTTCAGGTACGTAGTGTCTCGGGTCAGAAATATAAAAAGTGCAATCACGGTTTTCAGTACAGGTCTGTGAAAAGTATCATCACTCCCGAGACACTGCGCGCGCTGGGCCGAGGCTGCAAAGATGGCAGCGTGTTCTCAAATACCGACTTTATTCGAACAAATATTAAGCTTAAATTATAAAACGTGTCTTACAAGAGTCTATAGATATAATTCGAGCAGATGCGTGGTTATCTGAGGTAGGATGGCATAAGATTAGAATGTGAAGCATGGCGGCTGCTCTTGCTCCTGCATCCTGGTACGTCTTTACAGAAGAGCAATGACGGCAGTGCACGAGACAATATGGCTGGCTGCACGAGGCATTGATAGTAGTGTTTTAAATTGTAAAGCAGCTTAAAAGTTGAATAAAATACAAGCTAAGTTGAAAATGTAGGACGTTTTAGAGTGAGATCGTGATGAAGTCTTACCTCTCGTTGGATCAAGCAGGAAGTGGACGGAGGAGAGGCTCGCGCGCGCTTTTATTTTCCATTTTAAGCCCCGCCCATTGCCGTAAATGGTGCTAAACTATCGTAGTAAACGTAAAATTGTCGTAAATCATGTATAAATTAGTTTTAAACAGTGTTTTTTTCTGATTTATTATCTTAATATTATTTGTTTAATCACGTGGACACAGAACGCGTGCGTGTTTAAGTAGAAAATGGGAGAATATTAAAAATAAATAAATAAATTTAAGCGCGTGCTGTGCAGCTAGCTAAAAGTCCTAGCGTCACTCAGACACAAGATGGCAGCATTCACTTCGACTGAATGCTGCCATCTTTAGTCACTAATGTAATCCTTTAGTCACTAAAGGATTACAAATAATAGTTCTACAACGTTTTTGTAGAATTTTTAATCATAAAGGGACAATATTATTTTAAATAGAGCCTATAAAAAGAGGTATAATGCATATAGTATTTCAATAGGACTTCAAAAAAAAAACTATATGATTTTGATATTGCTTTAAATATAAAAGTGGCCATAATGGGTCTGATTTTTTTTACTGAATTTATAAGTATCATTTTATACAGTTTAAAGATGGGGTAGCTGATTTTCACACTGCAAAAATGATTTAGGTTTTAAATCTGACAAAAATTCTCTCATAAATCCTTCAACACATGGCTAATATCAACATATACAAATGTTAGTTGCAATTCTGGCTTATAAACCTCTTTTTACAAACAACAAAGTGAAACTGGAGAGCTGCATTTGACTCATGATTAGAACTAAAACTCTTTTTTATTCAACTCAGACAATACGCAGTGATCTAATTTTTTCACAAAGTGCTGCATTTATCAACTACTTTTTAGTGGAAAACAAAAAGTTCTCTACCCCACCTTTAAGTTAAAAAATTGAATGTTCACACTAAATAAACATCTTGTTTTTTCATATGGGTTGAACCCTAATTTCAAGTATTTTGATGAATTTATTCAATATGTATTGTAGGGATATAGATTATTTCCCTTGCTTCAGTGTTTTGTACCATTGCTTCTCAT
The DNA here is from genome assembly GCA_038363315.1 of Mugilogobius chulae. Taxonomy (NCBI): domain Eukaryota; kingdom Metazoa; phylum Chordata; class Actinopteri; order Gobiiformes; family Gobiidae; genus Mugilogobius; species Mugilogobius chulae. Next base: position 13,769,133 of record CM076395.1, read on the forward strand.
TTCGAGCCAAACTACTTGTCAGTGGGTTAAGAAAACTGCTCTTACCCCATTGTCCAATTTTTGGTTTTAATTTAAGCCAAATGGAGCTGCACAGTGGAAGACCGCCCTGGTTCCGGAAGAGTTTTGCCCCATGTTATAGTGCCATAGGCTTTTCGAAAAATTCAAATATTAAGAGTTTAAAGAAATACCGCGGGCTATCCAGCTATGTGCTAACTCAGATCCACAGCGCGGTTGTTTTCAGTCTAAAAAGCACATCTAGAACTTAAAATTCGGCAAAATGTCGTAATAACTTCGTAGTTTACAAAGCTGAAAAAACGTTTTTTGAACAAAAATGTAGGTCTTATGCTCGTGACTCACCACATAGCTGCTTAGCCCCAAGGACGTTTCAAACTTTTAATATAATTTTTTATCGAATTCCCTATGGCAATTTAACATGGGGTTCGAGATTTAGGAACCAGGAAGTGGGCGGTCACTGTTGAGCTCCATTCCCTCACAACCAGTTAAAAATGTCTTGAAACAAGTGAACTATTCTACATGACAAAAGCAAATAAATCTTATCCAGTCTCATCTCAAACAACTCAAATTTGGATAAAAATTCTGATTCCCAGCCATCCCCAAGTCTAGATAAATAGTTTTTGCAGTCCAGCAGTCATTTATCAGGTCAAAATTAATATATATTGTTAAAAAAAACATGACTTTTATTCATTTAGTACTGCACACATTCAAGCTTTAGTTCTATAGTACACAATGCAACATATGGACACAACATTCTTTTATTAAATACATCATTTATTAATAAAACTGCTTCTGGATTTCAAAAGTGATGAACTTACAAAATCATTTAAATACAAATACACCGGCACTGGCCCACACATGTTCACTTATATCAACATTACAGCAGGTTCCAGATAAATAAGATTTTAAAGTGATTATAAATATGTAGACTTTATATACAGTATAAAGGCTGCTGCACTGTCCACGTCTGATTGGACAAGAAGACAAGCATCTGATTGGCTGAGGCACAAAGGTCACAGTGTTTTTAAAGAATCACATTAGATTGATATAGTTTGAGGTGTCGCATCAGCCCAAGCTTCATGGTGTCCACCTGAGGTCCAGCTATTTGTGTGCTCCAAAGAATTCTGAAACAATTTCAGTTTGAATTGACGATTTTAAGACAAATGGGCCTCTTTGATAAGGGTTTAAGGCTCTAAAAGTGAAACTTCATATATTTCATATAGAAATGAGGCATTTTATGTGTTACAAATGCACAGGGGAACCAAGTGTGAAAAATGAACAGAGCTATGTTTAAAGTGACATACTGGAACTTGGTTGAAAGTCATTCACACATTTAGTAAGAAATAGTAAGCTAAACACAGTATTGGAAACATTTTTCATGACTATTGCTAATGTTACACATCATAACATGAAAATGTACTCTAAAGAACAACTTTTCATGGACAATGACAATTCAAATACAACGTTAAAGGTGCACTGTGTAACTTTCTGGAGATGAAAAGTCAACAATTTGCTAGAATTAGAACGTTAAAACCAGACTTTAGAACATTCTGAATGGTCTAAATCAGGGGTCTCAAACTGGCGGCCCAGGGGCTAGATGCAGCACCTGAGGTGATTTCATGCGTCCATCAGAAGGATCTCTGATTCGTATTGGTTGTGGCCCAGCTGTATATAACAATTTGAACCGAATTTGTGTTTTACAGACCTTAGTGTCTATAAAATCTAAAATCCACCGGGGATACAGCAAAGTAAATATAATTTTTCCAACATTTTTCTGGAAGGACAGTTTGACCCTAGTTAATCACATGGAGGCGTAAAAAATAGAAAACAATAAAAAGAATGAATGTGAACATATTTTATATGGTATACATAACATAGTCAGAGCTACATTTTAAAATATAGCTCGGACCACCTTTGACTTCGATCATTTTGGCCCCAGCTACATTTGAGTGTGAGACCCCTGGTGTGAATACATTTTGTCAAAAAATAAAGAATAGAGCAACAAAAAACACTTTTTTTATAGAAACTAACAGGCCAAATAATTGTTGATTTTGTGGCCATGCAAGTCACTTAAAAGTAAAGTACAGATTTGTATCATTTATTTAGTGCAACAAAGACATCTAAATGACAAAAACATGCTTTTATTTAAGTCTATTTTGACCGAAATGTTACACAGTGCAGCTTTAAGCAAACTAATGAAGAGAGAACCCTGTGAACACATAACAGCTCTCTTTAGTTAGATCCAGGAGCTATCAGGTTGCCTTAGAATAGAATGTAGCATTCATTTTAGCTGCCAAACATCTGATTTAAATATTATGGGCCTGTGGAATGTTTTTATGTTATTTATGTTGATCCAGCACATTTTTAAATAAGCATACCAAAAATACTTTTACTTTCATTCAACATAAACACATAAATACATAACATGTTATGTACATTTATAAACCTCGTGATTGTCGTGAAAGGAGCCACACTCAGTCTCTCTCCAGGCCACTAGACGTCACTGTGTCTGACAATCCTCTCACTCTGCGGAGTTTATTCACCGTATCCCGCCCACTTCTGCTTCATTCTGTTACCGATCGACACGTGTCATTTCAGCATTTGCGGTTGAGCTGTACGTTTAAGTGTAGAACAAGGAAAAAGTCTCTATAAAGTAGTTTGTATAAAATGTTCATTTGACCAACAAGTCACTCCGCAGCGCTTAAAAAATAGTTTTGCGTCTGCGTAGAACTTATTTTTCTTGAGATGAGTAAAAAATTACAGGCAGAAAGACTAAAATCTATCATCGAGTTATAATAATGACTGGGTCCTGTTGCTGTAGCAGTTGCGGCAGCCATTTTGCTGTGAGTGGCACAGCAGCGAAATTGTAATGCTGCTTGTAATTCTAAAGTCCGGAAACATGCCCCTGAGGACGGTCAACAGAGACAAGGGGGCATATCCGCTTTCGAAGACCAAAATTTTCCAACGCAAACATGGCTGCTTAAACTGGAGACACTCTCTGTATAGTCATTATTAGAAGTCAGTGACGAGGAGAAGTGATGAATGAGAGGGAGGAGTTAGAAAAAGGGGTGGAGTCAAGGCTTCTCAGTACATCTCTGCCAGGACGCTGCTGCTGCTGGTGTGCTGCCTCTTCTTAGGCCTGGGGGAGGAGTCAGAGGAGGAGGGGCGGAGTCAGAGGAGGAGGGGGTGAGGGTGACGCTGTACAGGTTTGTGATGAAGGTCTCCCAACCGCGGCGGAACGCTCGTCCAGAGCCTGCAGACACACAGGGTTACAACGTTAAGTACCAGGATGGAGTCGTTTTAGTGCAAACTGTGCAAAATGTCAAGTTTCAACAGTCCCAAACCTAGTGTATTTAACAACAGTGGTGAATGACATCGTAATAGATTGTCTTGATTGTTTCTGATCACACCTGAAATATATTTTTTTCTGGAACGGCAGACTCAGCCCAGGCACACAAACAGCTCAAGTTACATACTGACCTAAGGCCACATTAAAGGGACAATACTCCATTTTTTACAATAAAATCTTTAAAATCAATTTCCCCCTGCACATATATTAAATTAATGTATCTATTCAGGTGGAAATGAGGCGGCAATGTCCTGTCTCTGTCTAATAGTTTCCTGTTTAAGTAAGCTAAGTTTGTCTGTTCTTGTTGCTAACACCCGTTAGCATACTGACACGTCTCACTCCTATCAGTTGTGAAACACATCTTGGTGAACAATTGGGATGTTTAAAATGCATTATGTAAATGAGCA
>CM076395.1:13773903-13838270 GCA_038363315.1 Mugilogobius chulae
TTTTGTGGGTTTTTCATTTTAGTTTTTTTATTACATGTTTGTGAGATGAGTTCCTTGTGATTAGGACTGCAACACTGAAGTGAAAAAAATGTCATTGATTATTTTTTTTCTGCAGTCTACACAAAAAAAATCCAAACTAAAAACGCAGCAAGATAAAAAAAATACAAGGGTTATCTTTTATTATTAAATAGTCATCGTTCAATTAAGTCTCCACAACCTTAATTTAGTTCAAATGTATAAGTCAATATAGAGGATTATTTGTTTCTCAACACGGAGGAGCGCACGCAACAGGTGAGCAGAAAGAGGCACAGCTGATTGACACAAGCTGTAGCAGCAACACTCGCCAGTGCTGTTGTGAACTAACTACAAGAGTTTATCACTGTGTGAAAAAAAAAGTTATTGGCTCGACACTCAGCATTTCCCTGCATTTCCTTGAATTAAACAGCTAATCAAATGTGTGTTAGACCCTGGATCTGAGAGCCACATGTGGCATTGCCGCTGGTCGCAGCAGTTTATCGCTGCTCGTATGTTTGCCATGAGAGTCGCTGTTGTTTGTCGCTCCCTGTGTCGAGCCCATTATGCAGCTAAATCAACATTTGTGAACGAAATTTGTCTTTCCAACTCATACAAGTTACATTCAGGTGAGTGAAAAAACGCAAAGAAAACACAGTCTCAAGCTTCATTCGTCAGACCAGTTCAGACCTGATCCAAACAGCTTTGTTTTTTTTTTGCTTAGCCAAATCTTTCTGCAGGCCACATGCGTTGTGGAGAGAAAAGTGATGTCGACCCATAATATACCGCCATTAAAATCATCACTGTCTAGTTTGACTAATAAAGCAATTATTACACCTTTGATTTGATGAACTACCAGTGATAATATAAAAAGTGAACAAAATGAACATGTTAATGCCACGTCTTCTGCCGTTATGTCAAATAAATAAACATCAATTAAACAGAAGGAATTTATATATATATATACATATATATATATTATATATATATAGTATATAATGTGCCAAAATAAAAACATGAACAGTTGTGTTATCTATTTTTATTTATTTTATACATTTAGTATCTTTATCCTATTTATTTATTTTGGTTTATTTGTTTTTGTAGAAATATGAAAATCTGGCTGAACTGAGTACGAGAGACCCCAAGATTGCATTCATTGCTTATCTTTGGTAAGAGCAGTTTTGTTATAGATTGTTTGTATATTTTAAACCCTTATTGAAAATCCCTCCTCTGTTTCAGGAACATTGTCACTATTGCTGTCTTCTACGGTGTGCCTGTGTTCCAGCTGGTCGTCGCTTATCAACACGTAAGAATATTTCTATTTAGCTACAATAGACAACAGGAGGGACTTTTGTTCCACATTTTCCATTTTCAAGACCTCTCTCTTTTGTTGTATTCACACGGGATAATATTTCCCTCGAGATGTCTGGGTTAATTCTTTACAGGGCCTGTGGTTTTCTTGTTTTAACAGACTCTATTACGAAATGGCGACAGATACACCTTGATTTATGACAACAACCTTTTCAATCCTTCATGACTTTGAGTATTTCTTGTGTTTTTGTTTTTTTTAATGGTGAAGGACTTGAGCTTTTAATCCATTTACAAACATATGAACTTTGTAGTGCTCGGTTCAAACACTTTTTAGCCTGTAGCTCTCCAGCACTGGCCAAGTAGCTCGACAAAGGATTTTGGATCATACAAATGATGCTTTATTACTCAAATGTTATTTATTACATGCTTCTTCCTCTATACTCTACACTTCTAAACAGATAATGACTAGCACTTCCAGAGGCGGTTCTGGGCTGCATGACTCCCTGGGCGAACAAGCTCCTCTGGTGCCCCCCAAACCCTCCTAGCCTGCCCACGAGGCAGTTGGAATGCCGCTTGCGGCTTTAATTATTTTTACAATTACTGTATATCCACATCTGTCAAAAATTGTAACAATCTGTCAACAATATGTGATTTTTAATAATCAAATTGAACTCAGCAGCATTACATAGTGTCTGGGCCTTCTTGATATTAAAATGGAGAAATCTTAGTTACCTAATGTAACTGTAGTTCTATGAGTATGTGCGTAGCCCTCTACTGGCTTCGCTATTGGCTAACACTCGAGGCAGCGCCTCGCACCCGAGATCAAACAATGTACCGCTCCAATCATGGGGACGTGGTTCCCCACTGGCCGTATATAAGGCCCTGTCCACTATCGCTCGCCCTTCTTGAACTCTAGCACAGTGGAAGACATGCCTGCTGGGCCTGCAGGTAGAGGGATACGCACATACTCATAGAACTACAGTTACATTAGGTAACTAAGATTTCTATGTCGTATGTGCTACGCCCTCTATGGGCTTTGCTATTGGCATACCCTACGCGAAGGCCGTAGGATCAATGTACTCCCAGCAGGCATGCATGATTGGAGCGCACCCGCAAACCTACTTCGTACCAAGTACAGAGAGGTAGCGGGCAAGGTTGAGACCGGATGGAGAGAAAGGCACATAGTCCTGCCCGGACCTGCCACAACCACCCGCATGAAAAGGAAACAAAGGTGATGAAAGGCCGCCTCTCCCAAGAGCGCCAAGCTACCACAAGAAAAGCATCCAGAAGGAGTGCTAATGCATTGATGAACAGGCCACCTCTCCCAAGAGCACCAAGAACACCCAGGCAAAAACCTCCAGAAGAAGACGCTGAGACTGGAAGCAATGCACAGGCCGCCTCTCCAAAAAGCGCCTGAGGCACATCGCCAACAAAGAGGAAAGTCCTTAGGCCGTCACCTCATGTCGACTCATGCGCCCCGCGAGAGAGGACCAAATGAGTCACCGACCACACTGTCACATCCAACAGATATGACTGCACAAACGTCGACGAGGAGGACCAGGAGGTTGCCAGACAGATCTCCTCGAGGCGCACCCCTCTAAGCATAGCTGTAGAGGTGGCCACACACAGGGTAAAACGACCTTTGATGAGTGCAGGAGGGGAACGCCCCTCTGCCTCGTCAGTCATGTGAACCGCCTGGCACACCCAGTGCCTCGATCCTTCGCACCAAAACCCACAAATAACTGGTCAGAATACCTAAAGCCAGCCATGCAGTGCAGGAAGCGGCGAAATGCCCTGACTGGACATGACAGGTGACACCGTTCACCCTCCGCTGACGCATGTGGGGGATGACAATGCTGTCCCAAGCGGATGACCCTAGACATCCTAGGCTGGAAAGCCTGGTTCGGCCATAACTCCACCAAGCCTCCATCACTGCTGAAGGACATGCAAGAAGGGGTGGATGGAGAGGACGCATAATTCCCTTGCCCTCTTGGCAGAGGCGAGCACCAAAAACGTCTTAAACGATAAGCAACTGAGCTCAGCGCGATCCAGGCGGATCCGAGAGGCCCTCTAACAGACCTGCAGTTCCGAAGGGGCGGCAGAGCTTCTGGGGGGTGGGTTCGGACTGAGCGCACCCCGTAAGAAGCGCTTAACGAGAGGATGGTTATGAGCCAGGAAACCACCAAAAACCAATGCGGCCGAAAGCGATGGCCGCAGCAAAGACGCCCAAGGTTGAAGCCGATCGGCCTTTGGCCAGGAGACCCTGACGAAAACCCAAGACCTCCTGAATAGTGCAGGAGAGGGGATCCACCAACCTCTCCATGCACCATGTGGCAAACAACTGCCATCGTAGCCTAATCGTCGAAGGCGCACGGCCTCCTTGAATAGTCGAGACTACAGCAGAAGGGAGGCCTAAGCCTAACCACCTTCCTTCTCAGCTTCCAAACCAAGAGCCTGTGGCCTAGGATTGGACGTGAGTAAAGGGCTCGTGGGCCTGAGTCAGTGTGTCTGGCGTGTCCGGGAAGGGCCAAGGTCCCCCCTGTGCCATGGACACCAAGTCCGTTTACCACCCGGCACTTGGACTGTCCGGGGCCACAACCAGGATTTGTAGCCTATCTCTCCTGACTCTGTGGAACAGTGGAGGGAGGAGCTGGAGGGGGAGAAATGCATAAAGAAGACCCCTCGGCCAAAGTCGGTGCGCCAACGCGTCAAAGCCCGCAGGAGGCTCGTCCCCTGGTCTGAGTGAGAACTACAGGGGACATAGAGTGTTTTCTGCACTGACGAACAGGTCGGCCACCAGGGTAGCCAGCGTGGTCCGCAGCTAACTAGGCCCTGCGCTAGTTGCTAGCTAATGCTACGACCTGTGTAGCATTAGCATAGCAGCGGTCACACAACACAGTCGTCAGCCTGTCTCGGGCTGGAGTTGAGGCTTACCGCCAGGTCAGAGCGAGAAAGAGGGAAAGAGACAAACTGATCCCGTCCTGCGCTAGTTAACGCTAGTTGCTAGCTAATGCTTTGGCCTGTGTAGCATTAGCATAGCAGCGATCACACCACACCGCCGTCAGCCTGTCTCGGGCTGGAGTTGAGGCTTACCGCCGAGCCAGAGCGAGGAAGAGGGAAGCAGAGACACCCTGATCCCGTCCTCGATGGATGGAACCCCGACTTAATGCACTGGTCCTGCACACAGAAATATGCTAGCGCAGGGTGTTGGCGCCAGCAGCAGTGGAGGCGCCACGTCGGAGGAGAGAGACGCCATGTCTTCCTTCTGGGGGACAATGCGGAGGGAAGGAGGCGCTGGAGTCTTGCTTGGCGAGTCTGCAGCACAGACTGGAGACACCGCCTTCCCCTCGGACATCTCCGGGTCTGGACAGAGATGCTCCGGTGATTTGGGACTCATGAAGCCACGGCGCTGCTCTCGCTTCTCCCTGGGAAGTGAGAGGCAGGCAGGGCAATCCTATGCGGTGTGCCGCCGAAACGAGGCAGAGGAAACAGATGTCGTGTCGGTCCTTGGGGAGAAGAATGTCTCACATCTGCCGTACCCACGGTGCTCGACACCGGAGGGTGACAATCTTCGAGCTGGTGAGTACGGCGAATCCAAATCTTGATTGTAGAGAAGTAAAATCGTTCTAAAGAACATGCTAAGAGATCTTCAAGTGCTGAGTGAAAAGAAGGGCGAGCGATAGTGGACAGGGCCTTATTTACGGCCAGTGGCGGGAACCACTTCCCCATGATTGGAGCGGTACATTGTTTGATCTTCAGGTGCAAGGCGCTGCCTCGAGTGTTAGCCAATAGCGAAGCCCGTAGAGGGCGTAGCACATACGACATAGAATTAGTGTGCTAGCCAGGCAGGCAAAATAATAATTATGACAGTTGGGCAAAACATTTTGCATCTTATACATATCTTTATCCTTTTCACGTTTCTCTTGTTCTTTTTTTTTAAACTGAGCACCTGAAGGTTTTGACCATCTCATTGCACATGCAAATGAAAATTTATGACTAAAGAGCTGACGATGTTAGCATCCTCTGACCAACAACTTGCACTCTGACTTTGGGCTAAACCAAGTTACTTGGTTTAGTCGTTCTATTATTAAGCTAACACATTTTGCTTCTAAAATGCAGAACCAATGATATGCTTTGATGCAGCAAAAATGTATCATTACAGATTGATGGGGATAAATAAAATGTGTTTTTCAGACTGTTTTGTCTTACCTATCAATTAACCTGGCCGTGACCCCACTCCTACGCAGCAACAGCTGGGAAATCGTCCCCGTTTTTTATTTGATTTTAACCACTGATTAAGACGGGACGGCACACAGAACTATTAGTAAAGGGACACGGCCGCCAGTAGAGGGTGCTGTTTCTCCTTGTATAGCTTGACCTTTTAACTGTACATTAGATTCCATGCGTCCTGCGGCGCTGATGAAGGACTTTTTTTTCTCGGCAAATGCCGCCCCTTGGCATATGCCGCCCTGGGCTGGCTACACACCTCGCCCACCCCAAAAACCGCCACTGAGCACTTCATAAGGACATTTAACTGTCACATTAATAATTTCTTGTGATCACTAAAAGTAGTCGCTCACCGCCAGTTTAGCTTTGTAAAAGTAGCTCTTCTGGCAAAATAATCTGCATTTTCTAAATATATTTGCAACTCAGGTTCAACTCTGCATGACTGCCTTTGTAGATTTGTGCAGTGCATGATGGGATTGCACAACGACAACTGTGTAAATAATCTTTGTTGTTTTAGGTTGTACATGTGACAGGAAACCAAGACATCTGTTACAGCAACTTCCTGTGCGCTCATCGAGCTGGACCTTTTAAGTAAGAATTTTTAAAACAAACTTCACAGTGACTGACTTTTGTTGCAGCAGAATTTAAAATGATTTCTTCAATGTTGTTAAGTAGATATGGGACAATTTTGAACCGAAATGTTTTACTCAGAACCAGAAAGTTTAGATTAATCACAAGTGGGCGGGGATAGGTGGTTGGTAAAAACGCTGCAGAACACTGAAGCAGGACAATACAAGATTACTCAAACATGCACATATTCAAATACAGAACAGCACAGAAATATTTATTGTCATTGTCACAGAGTACAACAAAATTACGTTTGGAGTGAGCACCCGGGCCGCTGCACCTTTTGCGCGCCACTACTCGCTCCTCCGTCATGAAATGCAAAGCAAGTATACAAAAAAAAAAACACACACACAACAACACATAACAAAACACAGTGCACATGGTCACGTGATGGGACTTTTTGTGAGGAGTGGGTTGAGGAAAGAAAGGAAAGAGGCGGCAGACGTCCTAGACAGGGGAGGGGTAGGGGAGGGGCCAAGGCGACAGTACAAGATGTTTACAGACAGTCTGTGCCAGTGATACAACTTTAGATAAACTAACAATGATGTGGTTAAAAACTCAGAGAAGATTTTACATAAAGGGTCTCCTTTAATGCGTATTGAGCCTCTTGATGATTAAAGTGTATATGCCAGATTTTAAAATGTTCACAAGTATGTGGAAGATTAAGACTCATTGTAAATATAAAAAGTAGTTTTATATGAATCAAGAACAAGTTTGTGAAGACATTTGTTTAAAGGTTAAAAATATCAGGAAGTTCTAAATTAAACACATTTTGTTTTACGCTGTAAACAAAAAATTCAAAACTCAAAGCGCTTTACAGTCAGGGATCCACTTAACCAGTGAAACAGACACTGAGGCAGTGTGGGTTAAGTGTCTTGCCCAAGGACACAACGACAATCTACTCCTGTCGTCCCACTGTGGCACCTGGTGTTCCAGCAGGTCTCCCATCCAAGTACTAACCAGGCCCTTTCTTGCTTAACTTCTGAGATCTGACGGGATCAGGCTTTGACAAACAGGTATGGTAGCCTCCTAGAGTGATGTCATTATCTATAGATCAGAAAATGAAACATTAATCATAAATAATCAACATTTTATGAAAAACCGTGAATACAATGACTTGTTTTTGTAAATGGGCCATCCAACTGGTCATGGGCATGTGGCTTTTCAAACCTGGTGCTGAATTGTAGGTGTAAACTGTTTTTGTGAGTATTTTGCACACAATAATATTGGAACATTCACACAAAACAGAAAAGCGCCATCTCAAATGTAGCACCTTAATGTCTGTGTGAGAGAAAAATGTCTGCTGTTTTTGCAGATTGACCAGCCAATGCTTCCTGAGTTGTGGCAAACATACATTATTGCTCAAAATAAGTGTAGAATCTGTATGTAATGACAGTTTTTTCCACTTCTCAGCTCTTTCAACAACATCCTGAGTAATCTCGGTTATGTTCTGCTGGGCCTGATCTTCCTGCTGATTGTCTTCATGAGGGAACTCAAGCATAAGCGAGCTCTGAAAAAAGAAGGCAACGATGTTCTGGTGAGCAATTTTTATCTGTCGGAACTGAATTTTACCTCTCTCTCTTTTTTGTTTTAACTGTATCACCTTTTTAACCTACAGTGCCTTGCAAAAGTATTCAACCCCCTTGAACTTTTTTTACATCTTCTTTTACTATGACCACAAAAATCAAACATTTTTCACTGAAACTTTGTGTGAAAGACCAACACTAAGTTGCACACAATTGTGAAGTTGAAGGAGAGTCACACATGATTTATTTTTTTTTACAAATAAAAAGCTGAAAAGTAGTACTTTTCAGCTTTTTAATACTACTGTAATACTATTACTATCATATATAGCAGAGGTTCTCACACTTTTCAGCACTGGTGCATGAGCGTTCTTGCCCTAAGCCGTGGCACCCTTTACAGTTTTACATATTTTTTTTACTTTAAATAGGGTGTTTTTTACCTTTTTAAAACGTGCACAGCTTATTTAGATTTCATTCAAATTTGCAAAAAAAACTCCAAACACCACAGGATTTTTTTTTTTTTAATTTATTGTGATAGTCTGTATTCAGAAATATTTAAAATTATTTTTTTCCTAATACATTATGTAATTTTATTACTATTAAAAAGACATAAAACATGTTTTAAAATCATTTAAAAATCAGAAGCTCTCATGGGGCTCCAATCTAGGTCCCCCCCTGTAAACCAGCGTTCAGAAGCTTTAGTGTGACGAGACTGTCCTGCGTGATCAGCAGAGAAAACGCTGCTGTTTCACAAAGTTTTGTCAAGCCAGGACTTCTGTTTTGCAAATGCAAAAGCTCCAAAGATCACTTTGACGATTTTCACGTTGCGCTGTTATATGCCGCATTCAGTTTTTATTCTTGTATGTTTTTTTTCACTATTTGTTGCAAACCTTTTCTCCGCGGATATAAGGCAGATTTACACAAATGAAGAATCAATACAAAGCTCCAGTTTCGTAGAATATTGCTTCTTTAAAGACACATTTCACTGCTAATAAGCTCTGATATGACACAGACACACGCAGCCGCTCTAAAGTGAGGATGGGAGAGAGGAAAAAAGAAACGCTGTTGGAACGCAATGGTTCTGAGTGAGGCAAAGAGCGTACTCTGCTGGTCTATCTGAAAGCCTCAACAATTTCCCGCGGCACCCCTGGACTCACGTCACGGCACCCCATTTGAGAACCTCTGATATATAGCTATCAAACATGATATTATCTGGAAATTGCTTGATATTATCAAGTAATTATGTGATGCTATCAAGTTGTATCACTTTATTATGTGATAGTATCATATAATTACCCGATAGTATCACATAATGACCTGATTGTATCACATTATTACCTGATAGTATCACGTTATTACCTGATAGTATCACGTTATTACCTGAAAGTATCACATTATTACCTGATAGTATCACGTTATTACCTGATAGTATCACGTTATTACCTGAAAGTATCACATTATTACCTGATAGTATCACGTTATTACATGATAGTATCACATTATTACCTGATAGTATCACGTTATTACATGATAGTATCACATTATTACCTGATAGTATCATGTTATTACCTGATAGTATCATGTTATTACATGATAGTATCATGTTATTACATAATAGTATCACGTTATTACCTGAGAGTATCATGTTATTACCCGATAGTATCATGTTATTACATGATAGTATTACGTTATTACCTGATGGTATCATGTTATTACCCGATAGTATCATGTTATTACATGATAGTATCACGTTATTACCTGATGGTATCATGTTATTACCTGATAGTATCATGTTATTACATGATAGTATCACGTTATTACCCGATAGTATCATGTTATTACCTGATAGTATCACATCATTACCTGATAGTAACAGTGAGCATGTGCATTAAAGTGCTCATCTCATCATAACATTAACATTTTTGTGACAATTAAAAAAAACTAAATATTTCCCTTGTCTTTGCAGAAAAAGGGGATCCCTAAACACTTTGGGGTGTATTATTCCATGGGCACAGCTCTCATAATGGTGGGTGTGCTCAGCGCCTGTTACCACGTCTGTCCCAACTACGAAAACTTTCAGTTTGGTAAGACTTTCAATGGTTCTAACTAGGGCTGTCTTTCACAAACATTTAAGATCTTTAGAGCATCTTATTTAGGAAAATTACGCAAAGGTCTGCTACATGTAACCAGTATCTAGCTTACTGCTGTTAAATTATGTGTTCTGTACATTTTGGTACTTGCAGAATAGGTACAGCCAAATTGTTCTTTATAATATATATGTTTATTAGGGATGAGTATTGCTAAGAGCTTTATGATACAATATGTATTCCAATAAAAGGGTCACGATACAACACATATCACGATACATGTTTATCCCAATACCATGGGCGTCGGACCCATATACTGCGGGGGGGACACGCCCCCCTCACCTTTGCAAAGTGACTGTTTTGTCCCCCCCACTTTCACAGTCCCGAATCCAGTCTGCCCCTCCGCCGCTGTGTATGCTCACAGGCTGTGACAAGAAACCCGCGCTGACTCCGAATTGCACCGCCAAAGACCAGGCAGGAGCCTCAATACCCAACTCTGTTTACATAGGCCTATGTGCGCGCATTTCAGGTAGAGCGCGTTGGCCACCTGCAGTTGCCTGTTCTGTCGAGATGAGACTCCCGTCGAGATGTGACCCCCTCACTAGCTTTAGTGACTGTGTGGAGAGCCGCTAAACTGGAGTAGAGAGCGGAGCGCATCAGTGCAGATGTGTGTGTGTGTGCGGGAGACGAGAGAAAGTGCGAGGAAAAACAAGGAGGTGGAGAGTTGTGTCTCATCGGCAAAGGAATACATGCATCATCAGTGTGAGTACACCAGACCAACGGGCGTTAAAACACTTGAACAAACTTAATGAATGACTGTGATGTGAATCGTGAGCGTGACCAAGTAGCGTGGGGTGATTCTCAGGTTCTGCTGCAGAACGGGTGAGCCTCAGAGCCTCGTATGATTTGTACAGAGGTGCAGAGAGTGTGTTGCTCGTACCTGGAGCAGGCGGACACGAACAGGACGTTTGTGCAGGCGCAGAGTCACGTCACAGCTTTAGTCTGCGAGAGCGCCTCTCTTTATTTTCTCCCATATGTCTTATTCCAGTCGGTGCGTAAATACACTGTCATTACGTCTGCTTCAAACTTTCATTGTTTACAAAGTCAAGACTCCGCTAAGTTCTGTCTACATATCCTGCTGTTCTAACAAAATAAAAGCTGTGTAATTCACAGCAGCAGAGAGAAACTTATTGTGAAAGAGAGCGACAGCAACAGCCTTCCTCTGCCCAAACGACACGAGAGGATTCAGCAGCAGGGCTACTACTGTAATATAGCCGAGTTTTATTTATAAATCATGTAATATGTTAAGCATTCTATTTATGAATAGGCCTAGCAACAACAAAATTCAAGATTCCCTACTGTAAAATAATAGTATTTTTTCATATTAATATTAACTTAACTTTCTAATTGTTAATATGAAACAGTTCTCACCTGATCTACCTGATAAAACATTTAATGAAAAACAAATAAGTCAATTAAATACATAGTAAAATAATGTAGTGATAAAAAGCAGGCAAAAATATGTGTAAGAATACAATAAATTGGGTTCAAATACAAAATATCCAGAGCAAAATCAGATCTCTTCTTCAAGGTGCACTGTGTAACTTTTTGATCAAAAATAGACTTGAACAAATGCAAGTTTCTGTCATTTATGAGTTGTTTTTTTTTTTAATAGTTACTAAATAAATAATAAAAGCAGTATGTTTGTTTTCACTTTAAGTGGACTGCCACAAAATGGTTGTTTGGCCTGTAGGAGGGATTTTTAATACATGTTTCTATGGGAAAGTTGTTCCTTTAGCTGTATTTTTTCATAGTATGATATAAAACATATCTATCCTAAAGTAACTTTAACTTTCTGTTTTTGAAATGTGTAGTCAACTTTTCACTTCCAAAAAGTTACACAGTGCATCTTAAATGAGATGAGACTCATTCTTGAGGGAAAAGTCTATTATTCATACATTAAAACTCATCAAAACCTGATAAAAAATGTCATAAAACATCCTTGCGCAGATAGTGCAGCTAGTGCTAGTGACCAAACTCAGACCAAAAAAGCTCTTTTTAATAACCGAGACCAAGTTTCAACAAACGTGGGAGAATATAATCATGTATTTTTTTTTTGCCAAGAGTTGTGTATTTTCTGCACTTGTGTTTACTGTGGGCACTCAGGCTGGTTTTATTGTCTTAAAAATCACAAACAAATGTTTTATAAATATGAATAATAAAGCTTATAAAGCTTATGTTTATTACTGGTCTGGATCTTAAGTTGGCCAAATGCCATTTGATTGCACGCAAAAAATATAATTGTGGCCATTGGGCTTTGATAACTGGCAATGTATTGACAATAGCACCCCCAAGAAATTAGTCAGTCGCCACTGGTGCCCAGAGTACCACTGACAAACAGCTCAGCTTAGAAATATCAGAATGTTCTGTGTCAAAAGTACTTCCACTGGTCTGTGCCCAAGAGGTCCTAAAATGCACCAGAATGCAGGAAATCATGTTGGTTACGTAAAATTTTCCTGGGGAGGCCCCCCATGCCCCCCACTTAAAAAGCTTTCAAAAACATTGTGACACCCATGACCAATACAATTCCTTCAATACAATACATATCAAGATATGTT
Source organism: Mugilogobius chulae (assembly GCA_038363315.1). Taxonomy (NCBI): domain Eukaryota; kingdom Metazoa; phylum Chordata; class Actinopteri; order Gobiiformes; family Gobiidae; genus Mugilogobius; species Mugilogobius chulae. The sequence goes on from CM076395.1 coordinate 13,786,309, forward strand.
TTTAACATGTTTTTAAGCATATGACTTAAATCAAACTTAAGAATGTAACTTAATGATTATGTAGAACCACAAAATGCAGAAGAATTTTCACACTGCTATTAATGTTAATGACATATCCAAGTGTCCAATGAATATGTCATTTTTCAGCTCAGTAGTTGTGGCTAGGTTCAGAAGTTTAAAGTCTAAGTATCCCGATACTCCTCAACAATATATACCGATGCTTTGATAGTGCATTACTTACCACTGTGCTCTCCACTTGTTTTGCAGACACGTCCTTTATGTACATGCTCTCCGGGCTGTGCATGTTGACGCTGTATCAGAAAAGACACCTGGACATCACTGCCAAAGCAAACGTCTTCTACTTCTGTCTCGCTATGGTCGTCTTCTTCTCTGTGGTCGGAGTGGTGAGGAGGACACTGGGGGGAAAAGTTCACCTCATCTTTTTTTATGGTCACATTCACTGTTGACAAAATTTTTATTAGAATTTGAAAGCATTGCATTTTTTATTTTGTTATTTTCAAAGCGGGTGATCTTTAAGGGGCAGTTTATAGAGGGATTTTCGGTCTACGTCACTTTCCGCTTTACTACGCGTTATGCAGAAAGACGCATTCTCAATCTGTTTACATAGGGAAACTTCTTTGAATTAAACAACGAAACGGGATGACAGCTAGCTGTTTTCATCAGGTCTGAACCGGTCTGACAAAAGCTTCTGTCTCGAGACAGTGTTTTTCTCGCCGTTTTTCTCATTCACCTGAATATAACTTTAAGGGTCGTAGGATCGAATTTCATCCACAAATGTTAACTTTTGTTTTCTCACAGTGATAAACTCTTGTAGTTAACTGACAACGGTGCTTTTTCAACTTGTTTCCACTGTTTGTGTTAATTGATTGGCAGCTCTTTCTACAGGCGGGGTGCGCGCGCATCGTCTGTTGACAAACAAAAAATCCCTCTATACGACAATGAGTTTTCACGAATCTGGGACGTTTCCATGTCAGATTGTCTTCTCTTTTACACGACAACGAGCTATGTGTTCATTGAATCGGCGTTCCTCTGGATACGATTCAAGAGGTAGTTTCGGGGGCTGGTTCAGTGGATGCACCGCAGTGTAAACAGTAAAAACAAACGACAGTTGTCAATGAAGACGGTTACATCACTGATAGTAGCTGTTACTTAAGACCGTAGAAGAAGACCTTTCATTCTCACAAAGTCTCACAAAGTTAAGCCAATAGTGTCCAGCGGCACGGTGGCAGAGCGCTACAGCAAGAAGGTCGCAGGTTCGATTCCCGCAAGGCCCGGGACCTTTCTGTGTAGAGTTTGCATGTTTCTCTCCGTGTCTGGGTGGTTTCCTCCGGGCACTCCGGTTTCCCCACCAACCAATAACATGCATGTTAGGGAACACTTGGTGGTAGCGCCTGGTGTTTAAGCGAATCGCCTCCGGTGAGCTGCCCCAGCTGTATTTTTAATAGATCCATGTGAGTCCAGATCATGTCTTGTGTTGTTTGTTTTGTCGTGTCTCCAGATTTTCAAAGCAACAAACGGCCAAGTCTTGGAAAAAAGCCCCAAATAAGTGACTTTTCGTTAAAAAAGTTATTAAAAGACTTCAGTAAACAGTCGTCCTCTACCCTTGATGTGAGAGGAGAACAGAATGTCACGTGTCACAGGAGTGTAGTCTCTGATTGGCTAACGTCGACTTCCAACGCGTGAAAGATGGATTTTCCTCAACATTGAAAATGGAAACAAATACGCCAAGACGCTGTCCAGTGTGAACGTACCATAAGAGATCTTCCTTTTCCTCGCGCGCTGGTCCTTGTTGCTTCTTTGCCATTGTATTGACATGAATGACTTGTAAACCTGTCAATGTCCGTGTTATTATAGGCTGGGGTCACAGTAAGGTCATCTGGAGTGGCCTCACCAGTACTGCTTAGTGGCGGTGGCTTGGGTCCAGTGCCTGAGCACAATTACACCACCTCCTGGCGCGGCAGAACTCTGCATTTTCGGTCTGTTCGCGTTTCCACTTAAAGGAGGATTAGCTCGCCTCGACACTATATAAACTGTGAGCACAAAAAGTTAAGACTGTGATGGTTTTCTGGAGAACATTGTCTTGTAATCCAGGCCTAGTCAACTTATTAATCAGTAGAACTTGTCTTAAGACTATTAAGAATGTCTTTGGTCAACTATGGCCATTTTTGTCTGATAATGAAGCTTCATAAAAGTTGTTAAATGGCATGTCTGAAAAGAAATTATCGCCTGAAATTTGTAATCGAAAAATGGCACACACAAAAAATTCAGATATTCATTTTTGTCAATATCGTCCAGCCTTAGTCTTATGCTGTTTCCACTCTGTTTGGTGGGTGCGAAGTAAGCCCTACTTTCACAAAAGATCTATATAAATGCCAGGAAACTAAAGCATAATTCAGGTACAATTTAAATATTATTTATCTAAGAAATCCTGTTATGTGTGAGTAAAGTCAGCTGCTCACAGAGCAGATCCTCACCTGCAGTAAAAACACAAACATCATTAACAAGGGGCATTCCATAAATAAAAAAATAAATAAAAACATAAGTGACCCAAATCGCTTCAAAGTGACCTGGTCTGAGAGACTTGAGCTAATGGAAACATGCCTTTATTGTGATTTTTGTTTTTAATTGTGTTCAGGAGAATTGACAAAAGGACTGAAGTGGGCCTTTATTCTGACAAATTGTAAATGTACTAATAATTGTGATGTTGTTTCTGTATGTTTGCAGGTTGCTGAGGGTGACAGCATAGCGTTTTGGATTATTTTTACATTCTTACATTTGGGAGGCGTGTTTGGCCTGAGTTTGGTGGTCTATCATTCAGGCAGATGGAGCGAAGGTACAAACCACACTGGCCACAAAATTAGAATATCAGTCTATTAGTTCTATCAGTCTGCTGGTGATTTCTAACCAACGAAAAAAACAGCCTGCACAAAACAAGTATAGCAGTTACAAAATGTTTAAAATCAAATATTTATCTACTTGCTTACTTGTATTTCAGTCGTTTTCAAAGTGATAAAACACTGTCAAAATAATAACTGTATTGCCTTTTTTATCTGTCTAACTTGCCAAATTACAATACATATCAAAGAATGAAAAGTACATTATATGGCCAGTGGACAAAACACATTATATTGAACTCGTTCGGTCCACAGCGAACACCCTGTGTGCTAGCTTAACTCACGTGTTGTGTGCTTGATATAAGCACACGTGCGGGTGCGCTAGCGTACTTTTCACAGGCTAACACCATATTAGCTAGTTGTAACGACCACAATGTCCACAAAATTATCCATTCCTGACTGTTTTTTCTACTCAGAAATGCACATTGATTCTCAGTGTTTGCTTATACATGAAAATAAATACAATACTGCTAAATGAATAAATTCAACTGCACTCACCAGGATACTTTTCCAACCAAGTCCACTCTCCTGGGCTCAACACAAAATCGGACTAGCTTTCTAGTTTACAAAAGACACTTTAAATGCACAAAAACAGTGCTTTTCGAAGTCATTTTAGTCATCGGACATGCAAAGAGTGAAAAAGGTCTGCTCGCTCCCCCTCTCGACAAGCTAATTTACAGCTAAATAAAATAAAATTCTCTTAACAGCAAAATAACCCTGGGTTACACACAGTTGATCCACATGTGTCAGACTCCTGAGTGTTTGTGCGAGTCGACCTGAGCGATAGTTTGATTGTGGATCACAACTTGCTTGTGGTCGCCTCTGCTCTTCGGGGCAAACACAGTTTCTCTAGTTTTGCTTGCATCACACCAGTTTACCAATCTTTGCACTTCTAGAAAAACGTCGTTTTGTTGTTACATTTTTCAATTTTAGAAAAAACACATCATGAGCTCATGTGCTGATGTCGGCTAAAGCAAAGGCTTCATACATATGCAAGTAAGCAACTAGACCTGTGACAGCCTCAGAGCTGTGAACTTCTCCACATGTCAGAATCACTCCCTCAAAACTCACATCACTCACAAGCTCACTGTCCATATTTGGTGCTGTCAATCAAAGTCTGTTCACACCACTGGGCGTCTCTTAAAAGGCCTCCGGGCATCTCTCACTTTTGCGAGTCTGTTTGGGTGCAGTTGTGGGCGGAATAAGTCTCTGACTACGTTTTTAGCCTCATTTTAAGGTCTTACTGTCTGACAGTGTGTGATTACTCTAACCCTCTGGCTACGAGTTGTTAAAAAAAGACTAGTATCATCTGAATTTAAGATCACTCATTCTTTTAACTAGTGGGTTTTGGGTAGAGTAGCACCTTTATTACTTTAAATACAGTACTGTAATATGTTCACATCTTTTTTACAGTCTTCAAAAACCTCAAAAAATGCAAGTTTCCACTATACACTGTGAGAGTTTTACCTTTTTCTAATATTATAAATGATTAATAAATGTTTTTACTGGCTTTATATTTGTACTGAATATTATGTTTTCACGGTCTCTATTTTATCCCTTTAGAGACGACTGGTTTTTCTTGTAATTGGAAACGTTGTCAACTTCAGTATGTAAGTAAATGTCTTTTTAACGGTCTCAAATAATGAGATTTGATATTTGCAATTCTTTTGGCTTATTAGAGACAGAGTTTAACTTTCGTCTTTAGTCAGAAACATTAGAAAATTAGGTAAGATTCACGACGTGTTCATAAGGAGACTAACTCCTCCTTCTTAACAGCTTTTACGCCAGCTAGGAATGGTCTTTTACATCAAAATGAGTAATGCACTAGGCAAGCTACATCCTTTTATGGCAATACAGGCCGGCCGCAGCACTTCTCCTGCATTCAAAAAACTTCAGCGTCTTTTACAAATGTCCAAACACAAGAACACTCAGAAGAAACATGTTCAAGTCACAGATTGTCACAGATTGAAACAATGCGGCTTTAGCGAGGGTGCACAGAAGCTCTGGTCCTGAGGGTGACCCCGGAGTCCTGAGTCCTGTGGGGGTTAGAACACAGAGGCTGCTCTCTTTTTAGCATTTTTGTTTCTAGAATTATTTGATATACAAAATACGTAACCTACAATCATGTAAGAATTGCAATTTTTGATTGAACTATATAAGAAATAAAATTCTGAAACAGATGATTTTTTTGTTCTTATGAGTGCTCCTGAGAGTTTTTGGATTTGTTCAGTTAAGAACAAAGGTATTAAATGCCAAAGATGCTTGTAAGAACTCCTTAAGAACAAACATGTTCGTAAGAAGGTGTCATGAGGCCCACTGTGCATAGAACCCATAGAATCTTCTGCTGTGTGTGTGTGGGGGGGGGGGGGGGGGGTGTAAATGTGCTATTTTTTTTTATCTAAATGAGGGCAAGATCGAAATTGTAATGTTTGGCCCTATGGACCCCTCATGGACATGGGTCCCCTCAAGGGGTTAATCCATCCCTCAGCCACCAACCTGGCGTCACTCTAGACCAGGGGTGTCCAAACTTTTTTCACAGTGGGCCGCACTTTGAAACTATATGGAGTGGCGGGCCATATATTTCACAGCTGTTATGTGAATCATTAAAATGTTAGCATTTTACCAATTTCTTTATGAACACAAGTACTTTTAATATAGTATTAAACATTCATTTTAGCTTTCAAAAGCATCAGAATGTGTGGTATTTCAACTGTGATTGAAGAATTACTCAAACTTGACGTTTAAAACTATACTTTTTGCTATTTAGGCCAATTTAGCAAAAAGTCTGAGGGCCAAAAAAAATTTCCCAAGGGCCGCATTTGGCCCCCGGGCCGCACTTTGGACATGCCTGCTCTAGACTGTGATTTTAAACTTGAAAAGCAGGTCAATTCCATTGTGGAAATCTAGTTTTTATCACCTTTGTCTTTTAGCTAAAGTGAAACCTTTTTTATCTTTCAAAGATTTTGAGCAGGTTATACATGTGTTTGTTTCTACTCGTCTAGACTACTGCAATGCACTTTACAAAGGAATAAATCAAAATGCACTTTATGCAGTTAGTTCAAAACTCCGCAGCCCGGCTCTTAACAGGAAGCAAAAAATGAGACCACGTCACACCAATCCTTGCGTTGTTGCACTGGCTTCCTGTTACTTTTAGAATTGATTTTAAAATTTTATTGTTTCTTTTTAAAGCTCTGAATGGACTGGCACCTCTTTACATCTCGGACCTCATCCAGATTTACACACCAGCACGCGCTCTGAGGTCCGAGAGTCAGGTCCAGCTCGTGGTGCCTAAGACGAGACTTAAAACCAGAGGAGACAGAGTGTTTTCTGTGGCCGGCTCTAAGCTCTGGAACGCTCTGCCCCTCCATGTTCGATCTGCTCCCACTGTGGAGTGTTTTAAGTCTCGTCTTACGACCCACTTTTATTCTCTGGCTTTTAACACCGTGTGAGTTGTATGGTCCTCTGTTGTCTTTTATTATTTTTGGTTTTATTTTATGTTATTTTATTACTTTTTTAATTGTGCTTTTATTTATTTATTTATTTTTAGAAGTTTCACAGCTTTATTTATTGGTTTTTAATTCATGTCTTTTTGATAAATTTATTTTATTTATATTATTTTATTTGCTGACTTGTATATTTTGCTAATATGTGCAGCACTTTGGAAACTATTTTGTTTATAAAATGTGCTACACAAATAAAGTTGGATTGAATTGGATATTAATAAATCCTTCATTCATGTTCAGACCTTTGCATATATACGTACATGCATGATTATTCATTATCATTTATTCGTCGCTGTAAGGTTTTCTATACTCTGCTTTAGGTCTGTGTTTTATTTAGTTTGGAAATGCTCAAAAGTATCTTCTTTGTGGGACAATGTGACGGAATATTAAAAATCTCTTTCTTTGTGTTTTCTATACCAGAGCTATGTTTGGACTCGCCACCAGACCAAGTAACTTTGACTCGTATCTTTTGGGCATCGCCATCGCGAACCTGCTGCTGTACTTGGGCTGGTACATCACCATGAAGGTAAATGTGTTTTTGATTCTGTTGTTTCATGTCAGACTCACACCAACTGTTCAAATATGAGTCCATTCCTTCTCTTTGCTGTGGTATGACACGTCGCAGTGACTGTTATACAAAATACTAGTCAGTAGAGACCTGCATCGGGCGGGAATTCCCGCGGGACCCACGGGACCCGTGAGCAAACCCTCGGGATCGGGCGGTTTTAACGTTACCTCGGGCGGGAACGGGCGGTCAGGCCAAACACCTCGGGTCCCGACCGGACACGCGCTCTCTCCGCTGTCTTAAAAATATTACGTAGCAAGAAAGAAATACGGCTTTGTGGGCGCTGCTGGTCAACAGAGAGACACAACACGGGCACCTGCGAGGTGCAGACACGTAACTCACTGCTGTATTTCCTAGTCTAGCGTACGTATCGGAGCATCATCTGTGCGTCCTCGCGCCAGCAGCAGCCGCAGCACAGGCGTAAGCTTTCCCAGAAGAGTGAATGAATGCTGGCTTTTACGCACGAGGAGATAATACACACGGAGTTTGGGCAAGTAAAGTGTTTGTTTGCAGAAACTGGAGGTGTGAGGAGCTTTGTATTTCAGGTAAGAAATACACAGACATCATGGCTTTATGATTGATAATGTGTCAAACGAACATAATTGCCTTGTTACAGATTATTTAGGCTGGTGCCTATCATTTTAAACTAGATGCAGAGTTATACAGAGTTTAGTCATTTGTGTCCGTGTTGTTATGCCCGGGGCCGCCACGCAACCTCCGTGTCACCAAAAAAATAAATAAAAAAGTCGGGACCCAACGGGACCCGCGGGAGCTTCTCGGGCGGGCAGGCACACGGGGGCGTCGGGATCGGGTGGGAACGGTCACGGATGCTTCGGGATCGGGCGGGAGCGGTCATGAAAATCTGGTCCCGTGCAGGTCTCTACTAGTCAGTCATTTAAAATTCATTAGATTCTTCCAGGGTGTCTAAACTTTTTGAAACATGTTGAGCAAAGGGCACTTAATCCTGGCCAGGCTGGTGCCAGTAGTAAAGAAATAAAAGGCCTAAAGCTTAAAAACAACAAAAGCAATATTTATTTTTGTTTTTTATATATTTTTTAGTTTATGTTTGGAGAGGGACTGAACATCGTGACTCTTCTCCTGATCCTCTTCACCGCTGTCATTTGGGGATTTGCTCTGTACTTTTTCAAACAACATCTCACCACCTGGGAGGTCAGTGTCTCATCATTTTGAACTCTCTGTAACATTCAAATGGTTATGAAATGCCTAATTAATGATATTATACGCTAATAAATAAAAACAAAATAAGGGAACATATATTGTTCAAATATATCAGATTTATAGACTATAGAATTTTCTGCAAAAGCAATTAACATGTTTGTATTAAAGATAGACCGATGTAATGGCCGGCCAATATTTAGATTCTTTTGTATATCGGCTATAGGCCTCAATTTTGGTCGATGTCTGATCAGTTGTTTGGGCTTTTCCTCTGTGTAAAGCTGCACTCACAGTGATCAGCTGAGTCTGAGTTGGTTTGGAGAGAAAGAATAAGACCTATTTTATCTCTCAATTCTTAGGTCTGCAGTTTTGATTTTATCATTAACATCTCTTAAGTTTATCGTTGTTCTGTGACTTTGGCTGTAGCACAGCTTTAATAAGTGCTTGTTTGTTTGTCAATATAAACACTATGAGTGTCTTTCAAGATGCGATGAAATTATGTTTCTTGGGCCAAAATATGATCGAGCGTCATTACATTTTGTGAAAGAGACGCACATGTACCGTGGTGAATAATAGTTCAGATTGAAGGCATTTTTTGGTTATTCTATCTCACAACTATGAGCTTAAAACTTTTAAAAATATTGTTCTTAGGAATGGGACGATTCACGCAAGTGAAGCTTTGATTCAGTTTTCAATTTTGCAGCCACAATTTTCAATTTAGTTTAATTTTGGTAGTTATAAATAAAGCACAATAAAATTAAATTTAAAGCAAAACCACAGTAGTAAGTTTAACTAAACTTCTTTATTATTCAATTCAGACAGTACTCATTGGCCTCAATAGACTTTACACAATAAGTCGATTTTAACGTGTTTAGTGTTGATGTAATTTTCGTTGCTCTTGCAGGAAACTCCAGCAGAGTCTCGGGAACATAACAAAGAATGCATCGTGTGGTCCTTCTTTGACGATCATGACGTGTGGCACTTCCTGTCGTCCATCGCCTTGTTCTCATCTTTTCTGGTATGAACTTACTCTTATTCACTCTTTAATATTGCTTGTAGTTAGCTTTACTGTACAGTACAGCGGTATTTCCCAACAGCACACTTTTTGGTTCAAAATTTTCCAGGGCCCATGATAGCATTGATCTCCTCTTTCCTTAATTTTTTCAAGGCACACCTTCCATTATCTGAAGGAACACTAATGTTTCCCGGCACACCACTATAGTACAGTATATTCACATTATTTAAGCCAGTGGTTCTCATGTGGTTCCCCAAATATTTTTCAAACAGTGGTAATTTTTTAATATAGCAGTTTCTTATAATTTACCATCCTAAATATAGAATTTTGGATTGAAAAGATAGATAGCTTTGAATAGAACAAGTAAACCAATAAAAATGACCATAGGAAATTAACCATTTATTCAAATTTGATATATAGCTTAGCTTTAATTTCCGAATTTTAATGTGATACCAGAGCGAAAAGTGATAGGGGGTCCTTGGAAAATTACAATACAATACAATATTCTGAGGAGGCGTGGCTTGACTTTAGCAAGGCATGGCATGACTAGAGAAGCAAGGGTATGACTTTAAGAAAGCATAGCATGAGTTTAGGAAGGATTGGCTTGATATTAGGGAGACGTGGCTTGACTTTAGGGAGGCGTGGCATGACTTTAAGAAAGCGTGGCTTGACTTTAGCAAGGTGTGGCATGACTAGAGAAGCAAGGGTATGACTTTAAGAAGCATAGCAAGACTTTAGGAAGGATTGGCTTGATATTAGGGAGGCGTGGCATGACTTAAAGAAAGCGTGGCTTGATTTTAGACAGGTGTAGCTTGACATTAGAGAGGAGAAGCGTGGCATGCCTAGAGAAGCGTGGCATGACTAGAGAAACGTGGCATGACTAGAGAAGAGTGGCATGACTAGAGAAGAGTGGCATGACTACAGAAGCGTGGCATGACTAGAGAAGAGTGGCATGACTAGAGAAGCGTGGCATGACTAGAGAAGCGTGGCATGACTAGAGAAGCGTGGCATGACTAGAGAAGGTGGCATGACTAGAGAAGCGTGGCATGACTAGAGAAGCGTGGCATGACTAGAGAAGCGTGGCATGACTAGAGAAGCGTGGCATGACTAGAGAAGCGTGGCATGACTAGAGAAGAGTGGCATGACTAGAGAAGAGTGGCATGACTAGAGAAGGTGGCATGACTAGAGAAGCGTGGCATGACTAGAGAAGAGTGGCATGACTAGAGAAGCGTGGCATGACTAAAGAAGCGTGGCATGACTAGAGAAGAGTGGCATGACTAGAGAAGAGTGGCATGACTAAGAAGAGTGGCATGACTAGAGAAGGTGGCATGACTAGAGAAAGGTGGCATGACTAGAGAAGCGTGGCATGACTAGAGAAGCGTGGCATGACTAGAGAAGCGTGGCATGACTAGAGAAGCGTGGCATGACTAGAGAAGAGTGGCATGACTAGAGAAGGTGGCATGTGGCATGACTAGAGAAGGTGGCATGACTAGAGAAGCGTGGCATGACTAGAGAAGAGTGGCATGACTAGAAAGCGTGGCATGACTAGAGAAGCGTGGCATGACTAGAGAAGCGTGGCATGACTAGAGAAGAGTGGCATGACTAGAGAAGCGTGGCATGACAAGAGAAGAGTGGCATGACTAGAGAAGAGTGGCATGACTAGAGAAGCGTGGCATGACTAGAGAAGCGTGGCATGACTAGAGAAGAGTGGCATGACTAAGAAGCGTGGCATGACTAGAGAAGCGTGGCATGACTAGAGAAGAGTGGCATGACTAGAGAAGCGTGGCATGACAGAGAAGCGTGGCATGACTAGAGAAGAGTGGCATGACTAGAGAAGAGTGGCATGACTAGAAAGCGTGGCATGACTAGAGAAGAGTGGCATGACTAGAGAAGCGTGGCATGACTACAAAAGCGTGGCATGACTAGAGAAGGTGGCATGACTAGAGAAGAGTGGCATGACTAGAGAAGAGTGGCATGACTAGAGAAGCGTGGCATGACTACAAAAGCGTGGCATGACTAGAGAAGCGTGGCATGACTAGAGAAGCGTGGCATGACAAGAGAAGAGTGGCATGACTAGAGAAGCGTGGCATGACTACAAAAGCGTGGCATGACTAGAGAAGCGTGGCATGACTAGAGAAGCGTGGCATGACAAGAGAAGAGTGGCATGACTAGAGAAGAGTGGCATGACTAGAGAAGAGTGGCATGACTAGAGAAGCGTGGCATGACTAGAGAAGCGTGGCATGACTAAAAAGCGTGGCATGACTAGAGAAGAGTGGCATGACTAGAGAAGAGTGGCATGACTAGAGAAGCGTGGGCATGACTAGAGAAGAGTGGCATGACAAGAGAAGAGTGGCATGACTAGAGAAGAGTGGCATGACTAGAGAAGAGTGGCATGACTAGAGAAGAGTGGCATGACTAGAGAAGAGTGGCATGACTAGAGAAGAGTGGCATGACTAGAGAAGAGTGGCATGACTAGAGAAGAGTGGCATGACTAGAGAAGAGTGGCATGACTAGAGAAGAGTGGCATGAAAGAGAAGAGTGGCATGACTAGAGAAGCGTGGCATGACTAGAGAAGAGTGGCATGACTAGAGAAGAGTGGCATGACTACAAAGCGTGGCATGACAAGAGAAGAGTGGCATGACTAGAGAAGAGTGGCATGATACAAAAGCGTGGCATGACTAGAGAAGCATGGCATGACTAGAGAAGAGTGGCATGACTACAAAAGCGTGGCATGACTAGAGAAGCGTGGCATGACTAGAGAAGCGTGGCATGACTAGAGAAGAGTCGCATGATTGCAAAGCGTGGCATGACTAGAGAAGAGTGGCATGACTAGAGAAGAGTGGCATGACTACAGAAGAGTGGCATGACTAGAGATGACTAGAGAAGAGTGGCATGACTTTGCAGAAACGTAGCATGACCTTAGAGAAGCGTGGCTTGATCTTAGACAGGTGTAGCTTACAGCGAGGGAGGCGAGGCTTGATTTTAGGGAGGCATGGCCTAAGTCACACATCATGCCTGCCATCATGCATCATCCCTTAATATTTAGGAAAAAAATTGTTTTCTTACAAATTTAATTATCTAAAATCAACAAATAATTCTTTCAAAATGTCTCTGACTTGCACCATTTTGGCTTGTTTTAAGATTGCAGATGATTTACAGTTGCATAGTACCATGCAGTAGGGCTGGGAGACATTGACAAAAATACAGTATATATCTCAATATATTGACGGCGTGTTCAGCTGCCTGAGCGGGAGTTGAACCGAGTCTCCACACCGCGGCGACCGACAAACACGTTGAGCAAAGGGAAGCTCCTTAGCCAGTTTGCCGGTCAGATCTTATAGCTGAAGGGTGAGTTTCACACCACTACCACACTTCCACTCTCGGGTCCATCGTGTGGCCTTTACGCTGCATATGTTACATATATATATATTTTTTCTTATATCTAGCTTATATCTGCATGATTAAAAAGTAGAAATGTGAATTCGTTTTGGTGATGATGCCGGTTGCTAACAAAATATAAATTAAATACACGCATGACATAAGAACAACAAATGGAAAATCTGATTTCTATTGATCATTTTTCTTGTTTTTATTTTTTTAATACACAGGATTAAATGATTTGGATATTTCTATCTTGTCACCATCATACTAGTTAAGTAAAGACTAAGACAGACTTAAATAGTTAATATAAAAGGTAAGTTTGTTCTCTTTCTTCCCTGGCAGGTCATTCTGACGATGGACGACCACCTCGACGGTCGTTTCAGAGACACAATATATGTTTTCTAAAGCAGCTCCTGGTGCTGCTGATTGTTGAGTTTGTGACATGCAAAAAGAGAAAATCAGGAAACAGGAACAGCGACTTCTCTCACATTTTTCTTCTCACCCTTCTCTCTGCTTAAAATATGTTTGGGGTTTGATAAAAAAACAAAACAAAAAAAACTTCAACTTCCATTTTGCAGTATAGTTATAAAGTGAATTTCAAGATAAGCTCCACAGACAAAAACGAGGCGAAGAAGATTTAAGAAACACGTTTTCCCAGGTGTTCTTTTTTGTCAGAATGTTGAAGAGCATTTTTCAAATAAAATGTTGTGCATAACCTTTGTATAAAGCTGCATTTACTTGTTGCTTCTGGTTCGTTTTTTGTCTGATTTGCACGCCATGTTTACCTTGGGACCTCATGTAAATGTTTCCATGTGAATCGTCTATGTCTGTAAATATATCTCTAAAGTTTTCCCCCGAATTTTCCCTCCTGTAATTCAACAAACTCAGACGTCCTCACGTAATTCTAGTCCTGTGTGAATGTGTGTCTGTTTTCAATCTTTGAATTGTAGATAAATGAAATAATGATGACTGCGGCCTATTTTACATTCAGAATTGAACTAGATTATTATGCTATTTGCCACAGATTATTCTCCAATAAAACTGCTGTTTTTTCTACATAAAAAAGCAATTAAAATCCATGACCCAGAAGTTCGACCTCGTTCTCGTGGTAACGAAAGGTTGAGAAGATGAAAGGTGTCCAGGGAAAAGTTTGGACTGTAAAGATTGAATCTTTGGACATTATCATCGTAAATGGATCAAAAGAGAGAGACGACGATGTTTCATAAGAAATCTGATTGTGTAGATATGATTCTGATTGACGATCAATACAATGTGACGAGGAGCCACATTTACAGTGCCACAGCTCAGGGGTCTCATTTATAAAGCGTGTGTATGTAGAAAAATGTTACGCACGTCATTTTAAGATTTATAAAAAAGACAACTTGACAAAGAAACAAGCAATCCAATCCCAATTTAAAGTTTACACACGTCCCGAATATTATGCCGTGCAATTCGGACATTTGCCTCTCCGAAGTTCTATAAATCATTTTGTAAGCTTTGTAAGCACATTGTATTTTACATGTGTTATTGTGATGGGGAAATAAATACAATCAACATTTTTAAATAAACTATTGCACTTAAAATCTGAAGTTCCATCCGTCTGTCTGTCTGTCTATCAAGTCAATTGTACTGTATCTACTATTGGAGATCCCACATTGCAGATTCGTGGGAAATGATTAGGCTGCAAGTCCCTCTGCAGCATCACATCTGAGACTGATTTTGTGATGTTGCGACACACTACGACACGGTCCTCCTGCTCCCTTGTATCTACACACTTCCAAGTTCCCACACCTATGGCTTAAGCTGATTTCAAGATCCTAGACAGCCTATCGGTGCATGAAACAGAAGATACTACATGGTTTCTGGTATTTTTTTTGTCTACAGCAGGGCTATTCAGTAAAATTTTCCAGAGGGCCAGATTTCACCGAGGACCGTGGCTTCTGGATCGGTTGTAGTTGCTTTTGACACGAGGTTGTGCCAAATATTCACAGGACTAGAATTGTTTTTATAGTGATAAAAACTAATGCTGCCGTCTGAACCTGGAGAATTTCAGCTTTTAACCACATTTAAACCAGAACTAAACCAGGTCTAAAGTAGAATTACACCAGGACTGAACATACAGTACACGGTAAAATGTGACAATCCTAAATAAATGAGTGAATAAATGCTTAGAATAACCTAATTTATCTTGTTTGAGCATATTTTTAGTGTCTTCAAAAACGATTTGCCAATTGAGCAAGAGCAAAGTGTAATGTTTTGCTAAAAATATAATGAATCAGAAAATCAAGCTGCAATTGAAACAAAAAATGCACTACATCCATTTGGCAAATCTATTTCTAGACAATCAAAATATTATAAAATGAAGATAACTACAGCCTGGTTCAAACACATTACTGACACATTAAGAACTTTAAGTTGGCCACTCCAGAGTTACTAACCTGGCCAGCCAGATGGTTTATCTCGCGGTATTTGTGAATTCACAAACACGAGATAAACCATCTGGCCTTCGTCCGGCTCGATTGGTTTGAGAGTCCGAAACGGCCGTGGTTCGGCCCACTCACATCACAGCAGCGTGGTTTTGAGCCCCAATCACATTGTAGCAGGGCGGGCTAACACGGGCCGTTAGCTCCCCGGTGCCGCAGCCGAGTCTGATTCAAGCTAAACGAAGACGGCGGCTTCCGTGGATGTACGTGTTTCTGCTGCTTTTGTTGCGGTTTCAGCAGAAATACTGATTAATTTCTTTTAGAAAGAAGAACAGTATGTGTGACATGTACTTGTTCTATCACGCGGACATTGGATACACCATTACGAGTTGTTGCTGTGATTGGCTAGCTCAAATAAGGTAGGCCCCACACCCAATCAGCTCGAAGTATTTCACTAAACGCCCGCCTTTTCTCGAACACTTTCAGCGAGTCAAGTCCCAGATGGATATAGTGAGAACTCAGATAGGAGTTCAACACAGATCCATCTGGCGTGAGCCAGGTTACAGAGTTACCAAATTAAATCTACAAACAAAAGAAAATATACTGTATATTTGTAATATTTGGAAAATGAATTGAGGGCAAGCTCCCTATCGAGACGTGCACCCTCACTAGCTTTTGTGACTGTGCGTGACGTACCACGCTTCCCGCGGTATATAGTTTACAATTAATTCGGCTAAGTTTAGGTATAATTCGAAGGCTAAGTTTAGGATTGGGCTTGGGTGAGGGTTAGCAAAGTAATATGAAAATAAAAAATATTATACTTTAAACATTCTAGTAACTTTAAACAAGGGGTTCCCATCTCGACGGGGAGTTCCATCTCGATGTTACACTGGATCAGATTTTTGGAGGGCTGATTTGGCACCCAGGCCTTAAGTTGAATAGGGCTGTTCTACAGGCTCGTGGCATTAAACACAGATTTACCACAACTAACATAAACTAATGTTTCACAGGTTTTGTTGTAACACAAAAAGAGAATGGGTCTAGTCACTGATACTAATACTAATACTAATACTAATAATTTGGATATTTTGGAACAAATTACATTGTTGTTAAAAGCAAAAACTGTTGCGAGAGTGGTATCTGGGAAATAGAAGTGTGGTCCAGAGAATGACAGTCAACAATTAACACACATTAACTTGATTTTATTGTGTGTTTTTTTTTCTTATAAACCAAAAATAGGCTACATACTGTATAAACTACAAAGTGAAATGCAAAAACTGCTTACAAAGTGCTTTCTAAAACTTTACCGTAACAAAGCAGGTGCTATAGAATCTAAAGTGTAAAGTATAATTACATATTTTGTTAAACATTTTCCATTTCCCGCCAGTTTGGCCATTTTGATGTTTATTTTTGATGTTTAAATACATGGAAATAACCAAATCAATCTTGTCTGATATGCTACAGCTGTGGAATTGAAGACTGTCACAGTAAACTCAGTATAACTTTAAAAAAAAACATGAAAACCTGTCTCTTTAAAGGCACTGTTCCAGTTTACAGTCTCCTTACCAGGGTTGGAGAAAAAGTATTGAAAAAGTAATTAGTTACACATTACTTAAAAAACAACAACAAAAAAACTATTATCGCAAACATCGATCAAAAATGGGAATTACAATTTTATTTTAGCATTTAAACAG
This sequence comes from Mugilogobius chulae, assembly GCA_038363315.1. Lineage (NCBI taxonomy): Eukaryota > Metazoa > Chordata > Actinopteri > Gobiiformes > Gobiidae > Mugilogobius > Mugilogobius chulae. The sequence goes on from CM076395.1 coordinate 13,802,981, forward strand.
AGGTAAACAACAAATGAGTTGCTTAAAGTGAAGCTAAACCCAAAACACACTTTCTTTGGTTGTGAAACTGTGTATGGAGTTTATTAGCATTGTCTATTATTCCAAGTCATTTTTTGGCAATTCTAGAGCAAATTAGCAAGTTTCAGGGCAAAACAGTGTTTCACTGCAAAGGCCAATGTCATTTCTAGACTCTATGTGACGTCAGTGTGTATTGTCTTTGTCCACTCAAAAATGAGCCCTGATCAGGGGTGTCGTACTGGGGGGGTAGTTTCCCCAGGGCCCAGGGCAAGAAAGGGCCCCATAAGTAAACTGCTTTTTTTGTATACTTTAATTGTTTATAAATCATTTTTATTATTGATATAATCACCAGCTAATTTTAGTGATTAAGATACACAAACCCGGAGCACAAGAGGATGGGTTTTATGACCCAGACACAGCAATAAATAACTTCTCAAAAATGACACTAGAAATGTGTTTTGTTTTTAATTAGGAAGCTTTTTATTAGTGTAGGATATTTATTTATTTATTAACCTAAATTTAATCATTAAAACCAAGCTGAACAAATGTATGTTCTGAGGCAACATTTCTTTATTGTCATATTGGTCGAGATTTCACTGGACTGTTACAAACTAAACAGCTGCCGCTCTATATAACAAATTGGCAAATGATGTAGGCCTATGTAAATAATAAATACATGTTTATGTATTAGGGCCCATCAACAAAGTTTGTACCGGGGGTCCATAATGTGGTGGTTTCAATGGGCTAGCTGTGTTTGAAATGTGTTTTTGGTGGAGTTTAGGGTTTGAGCTTCACTTTAAATAGGCTCAAATTAAGTCAAACAACATTAAATATGATTCTGTGTCCTGTTTCTCTGAGCCATTTTATCTCACACAATGAGTCACTTTTATATACAGTGTATAATATAATATATATATATATATATATAATATATATATATATATTATATATATATATATATATATATATATATATTATATATATATTATTTTTTTTTTTCACTTAAAGTAACTACAAGTTTTTTTGTTTTGCTAACTGTAATTTAATTACTCTACTGATTTACACTACTAGCACAGTAACTATAAGGTACACCAACACTGCTCCTGCGAGAGGAGAGTCCAAGGACGAAAGATGCTCTGGGACAATTCTCCATTTGCCTGTTTACTGTTGAACAATCTGCTTTGACATGTTTGACCAACGACCGATTTTGGTTTTAAACGATGAATGTTCATTGTCCTATTTCTACCACTGATGTTTGCTAAGTTGACAGTCTTGGGAAGTCCTCAGAGACGATTGTTGTTGTGATTTTGGGCCACACATAAATAAATTAATTTGTTGAATACCTAATGTTTTTTGTTGTGACTTTGTAAACGTTCTCTTTTCCACCAAAAGTATCTTGTAATAAAAGGATGTTGTGACAAAATCAGGTCGCTGTGTTTCCTGGAAAATCCAAACGATATATAAAAAACATAATAGGTGTGTTCAAGATGGTGAGGCAGTCATGTCAGCTCGAGCCGATGTGGGGGGTCGAGGGCTGCGTCAGGGCTACGTAGGCCCGGTAATCTCGAGAGATCAATCCGGCTCGAGTCGACTTGATAAATCGTCGAGGCGAGGAAAAGCAACTGCTCCCGACTTCACCGCCTCGATGACTAAAATCAAGATGCATGATGGGAAATGTAGTGCAGAGATTGGCTGCTGATTCACTTTGTTCAAACGTGACGTGTAGCAGTTCCTCCTCCTCTGTCTTGATCGTATTTGTGGAGTTTTATAACATCACACGTGTTTAACATGAGTCTGAAAAGACCCAGACTGTTGTACATCACACACAACATCATTAATATATGATCCTGATGAGCTGAAAGTCACTTTTACAAAGGCAAATCTAAAGTGTGCCAACTTTATCATGAGCTCTTTATTCTTTGCTCTGGTGATGTGTGAGTGTGTGAGGGGAAACAGAATTGCATTTACAACGCTGTAGGTAGTTTTATTCAGTACAACACTTCAAACAAACGCAAGAGCTGTGTTTTCTCTGTGAGTCTGCAGGACCTGAGGCTGCCTCGCTGCTCTCAAGCTCAACAAGTGTCCAAGTTGAATCTCCTCCTCTTTGCCTCAGCCGCCTGCTCTCGTCTGCAATCCAGGCAGAGATTTCACATTTTGAACACACCTAATAGCTCTGCCCAAGTGTGCCATGAGTCATATCCTGCTTTATGGCTTGTTCTGCAGTTTGACCAGAGAAAGATTAGAGTTCTGCTGCCTAGCGGTACACTGGCCCAGCTTTAACTTTTGATTAGTGTATGCTCCTTTACATAACGCTGGATCTCTGGGGATTCATAGTGTACGCCATAATCTCCCCTCAGGTATTAGACAGCAAATATGGCTGCAGACCTGCAAAATTTACAAGAAGAAGCCAATATAGTGCAAGGAAACCCAATAATTTGTACATAAAGTAAACATGAGTGCACGGTATTAGTCCTCTAAATGCATGCTGTACACTTTTGTAATGGACAGAAAATGCACTGAAGTACACCTGTGTGCATGATGAGCACTTTTGTGACTGCCAAATATAAACCCATGTAGACAATGTATCAAATTCGATTCTACTCAAATATTTATCATGTTATTTGGCGTGCACTTTTGTGACTCGTATGCAAGAAAGGGTTAAAGGAGACCTACTGCATTTTTCTGTGTATTTGGGAATAAACTCTAATATATTTGTAATTTTTATTGCTGTAAAGTGATTTTGTGACTATTTTGAACTGTGCATGCTTTACTATACATTCAAGATTACTTACTCAAACATGCAGAAATCTTTGAAGAAAACTCTGAGCAAACTATTTTAGCCTTCTGCGATCGCAGCAACCGACTGAACACGTTTCCCGCCCATGCTTGTGCAACATCAACCTATTATATGAATGTTGCTTCTCTAGTTTCTCTTTGTTTCTGCTGCAGCGCAGGCGGCTCCAGTTGTCCTGAGGAATAATATCTTAATATTGAAGGCGTCCAAATGAGTCCTCATCACTGGCTTTGTCTTACTTTGACAACTTTTCTGTGGATTTGTTCGTCTCAGCTTGTAGAGGCGAGAAGTGTGAGCTACAAAGATGCAGAGTTTGACGTTACGTACCTGGACCTCGTTACAAGCAGCAATCAGATCATCTATAAATTCAACCGCACGGTCACCAGCGACATGGTAAGACATAACCAGGGTTTATCTGTTGGTTTAATGATAATTTCTCATGCACTGTCCTTGTTTTTGCAGAATGAGGGAGTTCGTCTGACTGTGGATGTCCTGTCCAGGACTTGGACCATCCTGTGCAGGTTGTGGTTCATCAGAAACAGGCTGTTCTTTCTTTCCTAGTGCCTTTGATGTTAAGAGGAGCGTGAGTACAACACGACATTTGCTCTAAATAATGTATTGTTTATTTATTTTTCTATGTTTTTACTTGAAAGGGACAGTGCATAGGGACAGTGTTGGATGTCACTTAGTCACTGTAAAAACTTTTAAGTAAAACAAAAATAATAATCTACAAACAGCTCAGAGACAGATCTGCAGCTGGAACAGGGCCCACAATCAATTCTACTTCTAAATATTAGCCTATTTAAGCAACTCATTTGTTGTTTGCCTTTGTTTAAATGCCAATAATGCAATTTTAAATGTTTTTATTGGCATGTTGCAACAATACACACAAAGTAATGTAACTAAGTTACTTTCTTAAAGCAGTTACTAAGTAGTGTAACTAATTACATTTACATTTAAGTAGAAAGTAAGAAGTAACTAATTACTTTTTTAATACTTTTCCCTCAACACTGTTAATGAAATCTGTAGCAGTTACAGTGTAAAATGCAGATTAGAGCAAGATGCTAATTTCATCTGTTGTCCCAAGGCAAAAACACAACAAAAACACAAGAATACAACAAAAAGAGCTAAAAGTGCTCACAGGCTTGGTTTTCCTTCAGTCACAATTTAAAGTTGGGGGAGTTAACTTTTTTAGTTGAAAATAAGTAAACTCTGTGCTTTCCAAGAAAATGTATATGACAAATGCAGGACATGGTAAAAAAATGAGACCATTGAGTGTTGAGTCTGAACTAAATAACAAAGATTTGTAGTTCTAATCAGCAGCCGAATGCTGCGCTCTGATTGGCTGAGCTTGGGTGGGTAACTCCAGTTTCACTTTGTTGTTTGTAAAAAGAGATTTTTAAAGTCAACCAAAATGATTATGTGTTGATATTAACCATGTGATGAAGGATTTATGAGAGGAAGTTTTCAGATTTATGTTTGCAGTGTGAATATCACTTGCTCCACCTTTAAGCTGCAGTTTGACTGTGGCCAGAAAGGCACATCGTCTTATTGTAAGAGGAAGACTGTTCCAATAATGTGTCCCTTTAACAGAGAGCACCATTTGTCCAAATGTAGTTTCCTGAGCAACCAGTCCCTCTCATTCTGTTGGAATACAGAAAGGTCTGGAACCAAAGACAAAGCCAATCATTCTCCCTTCCTGACCCACCCTCGCCAATTTCAAAACCTTTTTTTCTAACCGTTTCAAAACATTCAAGATGGTGGACATGATTATTAAACTGTGCTGGTAGCCTTCAGACTGATACAATCTTTGCGCTACATATTTCTATAACAGAAAACACGGTGGAATTTCCTGGTTTTTCTGTGATTGGTCGACTCAGCGTTCGAAAGCCAAAGCGTACAGGACAAATTTAGTGTTTCTGTATGGTACCTGACACTTTTCTCAAACCGTGGCCGTGGTTCCAGTCTCATTTCCTGTCTTTAGTTTGATTAACGCTCCGTCTGAATTCATCGAATTGTCCCCATAGCCACTAGCCACTTAAGACAAAACCGCACGTCACCACACGCCATGTTAAGAGCTGTCCGGATTGAGCAGGTGGGAGCATAGGAACCTCTGATGCCAACTTACTGCCAGTAAGTAGCTAGTAGATATCCCACAATGCACTGCACAGATCGCTCTGCAATTAATTACCATTTATGATAATATATGATCTGTGAATGATGAGTTTGTAATGAATGAAAAGTATTACAGCCTCAGACTTTAAACACACAAAACTTTGAAATACAACATCGCCTTCACTAAATGTATTGCCGCATCACTTAACACTATTTACGTGTGAAGAACGAAACTTACGCCGGGGCACAGCTCATTTGCATAAAGTCCGCTGCTGTGGGAAGAAGGATTTACTGGAGTATACGTACATAGACCTACTGTTTGTGCTGAAAAGTGTTGCTTTGTGTTTAAACTTTTCACAAAGATGGCTCAGTCTGAGGTTTATTGCATTTTTTTAATTGAACAGCAGCAGATTCATGAACAAATGTGTTGTCTCTGTAACTGTCATGTCATTCAAATCAGCGCAGTAGGTGCGTGTTTTGTAGTCCGCTGGTGGATGTTGTAGTTTTTCATAAACAGTTGCGTCATTTCACTCGTTGTTTCCTGCCGCTGGTTAGGACGTTCAGATTCACCAAACAGAGCTAAGGCCTCTTCTCTCAGCTGTCTAGTGCTCTTACTGTTGACCTCCACTGATAAGGAGCTAGAGGCTAGGAACCAGGAGCTAAGGGCTATAAAATAGGGCTATTCGGAATGCTGAAATGAGTTAGGCTTTTTAACACAGATCTTAATGGCTTTTTTAAAGAGAGATTCCATTGGTTTTAGTGCTGTGCCAACAGAAAGTAACTAAGAGTATTCATAATGAGTAAAGATCATTGAGTGCAACAATAATTTGGCAGTGTGCTGTGTCATAAATGTTTAAAGTTTTGCACAATAAAAGTAAATGTTTTTTGTCAGTTTATGTGTTTCTTAAATGTCACTGTCGGACTCGATCTATTGTCAAACCTAAATACACTATATTACCAAAAGTATTGGCTCACCTGCCTTTACTCATACTATGAACCGAAGTACATCCCATTCCTAACTTTGTGGCTGAGCTGCTGTTGTTCCCAAACGATAATAGAGCTGACAGTGGACTGTGGAATATTTAGGAGCGGCTGGAATTGTTGCACAGGTTCATCCTATGACAGTTCCACGCTGGAATTGACTGAGCTCCTGAGAGCGGCCCATTCTTTCACAAATGTCTTGTTTCACAGTCTGCAGCCTGAGTGCTTGACTTTATACACCTGTGATTAGGACACCTGATTCTGAGCATTTGAATGGGTGAGCCAATACTTTTGGTAATATAGTAGTGTATCTGAATACTTTAACAAGGTTGAGTTCTATTCCATCTAAAATATATATGTTTACAATTTACAACTTCACAGTTTTCTTTATGTTCCTTGTCTCTTGAGTAGTTTTGGCCTCTGCCTTTAGTTGGACATAAACAGTGAAACACACTTTTGGTAAATCATTTGGTATCGTCATAAATATAGTTTTTACTTGTGGAATTATGCATCAAGAATAAAGATACTGTATATTATCTTAGCAAACAAGTGTGGTTTAAATGTACTTACAATGGCAAAAAGTCAAAATGCTTAAAGTTAATGTTTTTTATCACATGAGGGGGAAAGTTATGCTTCTGTTAGACACGTTTTAAAAAGCAAGTGTCAGACAGGCTTGTCTGTGGGTGTCAGAGCAAGCTTTGGTCAAAACCTCAAAACAACTTGGATTACAGCCGTCATGCCGGCTGGTTGTCTCGGTTGTGTACTTTCTCTTTGGCTTTTTTCCATCTACATCATACTCAGACTCTCCCACAGTTCAGTCTCAGACGATAGGTATGCAGATGACACAACCATTGGACTCATTACAAACAATGAACAATATTTCTTTCAACAGATACAGTATGTAACAGTCACTATATGTAATCATCTCCAACTAAACACATTCAAAACTCATTGCCAACCATCAACTCCACAATGCAATAAACGACCCTACAGCGCCACCTAGTCACTTACAACTGCTCACTTTGCACATAAACACTTTATGATTTATGTATGTTTTGTTTTTTTACTCTTGCAGAGGTCAAAACGAGTATCCGTTCTATCATATCGGAGAACTTTGTGTTTTCCTCCATTAACCTCTGCATCAGAGACTCAGACTTTCTATGTGGATGTGTCGACTTTGTCTGGAAAAGCACCAACTATGTGCTCCGGGTCAGTCGTCTGCAGAGCTTCACACTACAGTGAGTATTAACCTGTTTCAAACGAGGTCTTTGTCTGGTGCTTTGGCTTTGGACACAAACAACAATTTGAATGAAATACCATGTCATATGTTGGGTAAATAACCATAAATAACTATATATTTAGACTGACTTTCTAATTGTAGCTCTTCTTTTAAATGGCCACAGTGTGATTGTTAAATTGTTGATGAAAGTTTCTTAAACAACAGTTAAAGAGAAACTAAACTCAGAATCAACTTTTTTTCACTGTCAAACTGTCTACAGTATATGGGCTCAAAATTGAATTATCTGTTTCCAGGCCTTTTTTTTTTGGACATTTTTGTGCAAACTCGCTCAGTTTGTAGTTGTGTGTAAAAACGGCGGCTGTACTGCCACGCTGGTCAAACGCTGTCAGTGCATTTTCAGTTCAGGCTGACGTCACAGTGAGTTGACGCTACAGACGAGCCGCCAAGTGGTTTCTCTAAACTCCTCCCTCTGACATCGCTGCAGTGGAGAGTTGGAAAGAGATCACCCGCTACGCACTGACATCAGCCGTCATTTGGTTCAGTTTGATGAGCGAGTGGTGTGAGGTGCAATAACTTGTGCGGCGATGCGCTGGTTGAAACTCGTGTCAGCGGCGAGTCTTTCATTTTCGTTTTTCATTTTCATTTAAAAAAAAAACTCACATCATAAGCTCATGTGCTTGTGTAGGCTAAGCAAAGGTTTCAAACATATGTTTTGCAAAATCTTGACGTGCAAGTAAGCAAAGACTTGGTGGTGTACAGCTTCCTCAGCTGCAAACCTCACGTCAGGACTCGAAGCGCTCCGACACGTCCTTTGCCAAGCTCACTGTTCATATTTGGTGCTGTCAATCAATAGGTGTGTTCAAGACATTCGAGACGGTCCAGTCGGCTTGAGTCGGTGTCGGGGGGGGGCTACGTAGGCTCCGGTAATCTCGAGAGATCAATTCGGCTCGAGTCGACTTGACAATCGTCGAGGCGAGAAAAAGCAACTGCAACTGATTTTGTAGTCGATGACTAGAAAATCAAGATGCATGATGGGAAATGTAGTGCAGAGATTGGCCGCTGATTCGCTTTGATCAAACGTGACGCACTGCAGTTCCTCCTCCTCTGTCTTTATCATATCTGTGAACTTCTATAACATCACACATGTTTAACATGAGTCAGAAAAGACCCAGACTGTTGTACATTACACACAACATTAATCTGGGATGTTGATGAGCTGAAAGTCTCTTTCTCACAGACAGAGCTCAAGTGTGTAAACTTTATGATGAGCTCTTTATTCTTTGCTCTGGTGATGTTTGAGTGATTTTTTGATATATGAGGGAAACAAAAATGTGTTTACAAAGTTGTAGGTAGTTTTATGCAGTGCAACACTTCAAACAATGTGAGAGCTGTGTTTCTCCATGAGTCTGCGGGACCTCGTTGCTCTCGGGCTCAACAAGTGTCCAAGTTAAATCTCCTCCTCTTTGCCTCAGCCGCCTGCTCTCGTCTGCAATCCAGGCAGAGATTTTCACATCTTGAACACACCTATTGTCTGTTCACACCCACCTGGGCGTGCGTCTCTTAAAAGGCCTTCGGGCATCTCCCATTTTTGTGAACCTGTTTGAGGTGCAGTTGTGGGTGGAGTTAGTCTCTGAACGCGTGTTTAGCCTCACTTTAAACAACAAGTAGAGTACTCTGCCTTCCTGGAGTCCATGGGAGGGTTACAGGGCAGAGCAACGACTGGGAATTCCATACTGCCTGTGTCACTGATCTCAACCTGAGAGGTGTTTCGTTATTGTACTTCTGTTCTAGTTACAGTTTGTCTGTAACAAACACAATGTTCCAGCACAAGAATGTCCATCAGTGCACATGGCTCCAGGATGCACCCGGCCCCATTTACATGACGGCTTTAATTCTGAATAAAGATAATTTAATTCTGAATAAAAATAGATTTTGCTTTAAAAAGACCATGTAAACACTTAATTCCTAATGAAAACGTTTATTCAGATTTAAACTTAATTCCGAATAAAGTGTGTTGTTTATTCTACTTTTAAATCCAAATAATTTTATTCCTTTCTCATGTAACCGTTTTATTCGGCTTTAAAATAATTCCACTCGCACTGCAAGATGGTGGTACGGATCCGAACTTTTTTGTTTTGAATTTAAGTGCGTAGAGTTTAGATCGGGCCCATAAAATGCAGCCCGACCCAGCCCGAGCCCGCGCACGTCGTGTCCGAACCCGACCGGGACCCGAGTCAGTCTCTGCGTGTCTGAGCCCGAGCCCGAAGTGAGCCCGCCCGCCCACTCACTTAACTGTGTTTTAGTGACAGAAAAAGCTCCTTGGTGTCCCATACGTTACAAAAGCGCTTCCTCCACCGCACATTTCTCCCCCTCTCTCTCTCTCTCTCTCTCTCTCACTCTCTCCCTCTTCCTTCTTTTCTCACCGCGTACATATGCGTGCTTTCTCTCTTCCTCCTCACCTTTTCCTGGGTCCGCGTGAATGAAAGTGCCTTCCCTGTCTCTCTTCCTCTTTTACCTGCTCCGCGCTTACACAAGCCTTCCGTCTCTCTCCTCGCTCCGCGGCGGTGCATCAAACTTCAAACTTCTCACGCCGTATAGTTGGCCACTTAAACACTCGCTTTATGTCGCCGCGGTGGTTTTGCACTGTGTTCTGACGAGGCTGTCAATCATCCCGCGGAGCGCACGTGTTCAGTGCGGCTCTGCGTCTTGGCCCGAACCCGACCAGGCCCGACAACTATGTGAGAAATGTGGGCCGGGCCCGGCCCGAAAGTCGGGCCGGGCTCGGGCTGGGCTTGGGCTCGGGCCCAGAATCTAAACTCTATAAGTGCGCTACAGGAGCTACAAATAATGAAAAGAGTGGAGCAGAAAACACGAAACACTAATCTTTTTGCAGAGGCAGCGGAAAGTTTTGAACAAGGAGTGTACGCGGAGAGAGAGGATGCGCAGATCCGAAACAAGTAGAAACTGGAACAACTTTTCCGCAGCTCACAGATACGTGAAGCTGATAATGTGATTCTCCAGCTGCTGCTTACAGACGATCATCGGAACAACTCCAAAAAGTTAGTATCATGTTTGCGTTCGTGGCGTTACAACAATCCCAAGTAAAAAGCCAAACGCAGGTATCCCTTATCCATCGGAATAAAATAAAGCCGATTAGCGTGTTAAAGGAACCGTATGTAATATCCACAACTAGTGGTTTTAGAAAGATATAACAATCACAAATGAACATGGGTTGCCAGAGTGTGAAATGGCTCATACATTGAAGATAGGAAGCTACTGATTACTGATTCAAAATTAACTTCAGCTTTTAAGAAACCAAACTGGCAACCCAAATGAGAGAGTCATGTGAGGCTTATTCTGCTTTCTGATTGGATAATAAATGTAAACATCAACAAAGGAACATCATGTCCATTGCTTTTTTAATTAAGAATAACTCAGAATTACATTGACTTTCAGTAAAATAATAGTATATTTGGACTTGTTGACCTTGTATCTGTGGACACATATAGGTCATGTTTATGAAATCTGACATCAAAATCTTACATACGGTACCTTTAACATGTAAACTTTTATTCGGAATTATGATTTCCATGTATCATAATTCCATGTCGGGGTGCACGCAGAGTGGTTAGAGCTCTGGCTTCCCAATAACGAGGTCGTGGGTTCGACTCCCGGTCAGACCATATCAACATCTCACGATCTCTCTGGGTGGAGTTTGCATGTTCTCCCCGTGTCACCGTGGGTTTTCTCCGGATACTCCGGTTTCCTCCCACCGCCAAAACATGCATGTTTAGGTTAATTGGGCATCACTGTAAGTTTCCCTTGAGTGAATGTTTGTCTGTCTACCCTGCGGCAAGTTGGCCACTGTCAGGGTGTTCCCACCTAAGGCCAAAGTCACTGGGATTGGCTCCAGTCACCCGTGACCCCTAACGGGATTAAGCGGTAGAAAATGAATGAATGATTTCTATGTAAACCGAAGACAAATATTTTTATTCTGAACTAATTAATTTGGATTAAATAATTCAGATCTAAGAAACATCATGTAAACGTAGCCAATGATCGACTTCATTGTTGTGCCACCTGACCCTTGCAGACCCAAGCGTACCGTGAAGGTAGTTCTTGTAGACCCCAGGATCTACAAGACGTACAGGTCATTGACGCACAGGTCAATGAGCAGGATCTTCAACTCACACCTCCAGGAGAGCTTCATCGATTGATACACTGGATAATAAAACTATTTATAATTATGTTTCTTTATGTAATATCAATGATTCTAAAAATATTTTTTGCTAAACACAGGACAGACCAGAAGTTGAACTTTGAAGCTTCTCCTTCTCAGCCTCAGGTAAACTATGAACATGTCCAGTCATGAAAACTTATTTTGATGCTAAGAAATTAACATGTTAATGGGAGCAGTGTATTTAATTCAGAGCTGCCACCTTATCGTAGTGGGGGAGTTTGTGTAACCAAAGAAGCTGTTGTCCCACGGCACACAGGTCCAAGGTGACGAGTCTGACCAAGAACAGCTCCCCAAACCCACTATGAAAAGTTCTCCCCGATCTTAACCCGAGTGGTGTTTTGTTACTGGACTTCTGTGCTAGTTTCAGTTTGTCCATAACAAACACCATGTTCCAGCTTGTCTGACAGTAAAACTGTAATTGGTCAAGAACTGAGGAAATAAAAAATGTAAATAAAAAACGTTGCCTTTTCTCACACAATTTAAAATAAGTATTATTAATGTCTTCCAGTATTTCAAGTATGTTTTTTCCGGAGGGATTGAAACTGTGAGGGTCAAAGTTCGTTCTGAATTGAAGCTTCCCTGCGCCGTCCTGTCCGTTCAGAACATACAGGTAAACTTATTACAATCATTCTTCATGTTCTTCATGTTTGTCAATATGTGAGATTGTCATTTTATTTAAACTATCAATGTATTTTTTAATGAAACATTTCTTTAGTGTGCTCTAGTCAATCTCAATCAGAACCAATCAGATTAGTTTCTCCCCTTAGATTATTCTAGATAACACTTTTACTCTCGACACACATGAAGAGGCAATTTAACGCGAGTTAGTAACCTATATATTTTTATTTGTTTATTTATATAAATATCTATCTAAATCTGCACAAATAAAATCTTATTTTTTTCTTAACCGAGCCTTTGCCCTCGAGCTGTAGTCGACCAGAGAAATTATTGGTCGACCAAAATCCTGTCCCATCGACCGATTAATCGACTAAAAGAGGATGTATGCCAATGCTCAGAAACTAAAAACTTTTGATCTGATTATGCATTTGACTAAATAAAAATGTACAGAAAATGTATTGGTGTTTATATGACAAAATGCAGATTACACTGATGATTTGGTCCCAAAATCTTCAACTACTTCACAACTTTTTGTTGTTGTTCAACATACAATGGAAAATACAAACTTATAATGCTAACAGTTAAAAAAGGTTGGTTGAATTACTATCTTTCATGATATATGAGAATATTATGACTACCTTTCATGACAATCAAAGTACAGGAGTATTTTTTTGCAATTTTATTTTAAGACAGTCATAATCTAGGCAAGGCAAAATTATTTGTATAGCACAATTCATACATAAAGCATTCAAAATGTTTTACAAAATCTGTTACATACAGACTTTTTCAGGCACATTGTCACTTGTTATCTAATTTTAGATGATCATATTTTTCTGTGTAAATCTGTATATTCTAAATGAAGGAATTAGTCGACTAATAAAAATGTTGGTCGACCAATAATGCATCGACCGATTAATTGACTAAACGACTAAAGGACTACAGCACCAGTGCGTGATTCACTTAATGTTGTCTAAATGAACAGTGGCTCATGGCCTGGTGCAGTGTTTGTGCATCGCCGCAACCGGAGGAAGATCGAAGAAGCAGCTTAAGTTTTTTGGAGCATTTGAGACGGTTTTGTTTGATCCCCGCATATCTAAAGAGCAGCTACAGTATGTGAATGTAGAGATGAACTTTTTCCACAAAGAGCGGTGTTTGTGCAGGATTTTACTCACATAAATCTCCAGATGTTCTTGCTAGGCTTGGTCAGGACTACCGTAGCTGGAGGATATTACCCTAACATGCATGTTATTAGTTATTTACATAAAAAATAGCATTGAAACGGTACACACGTGCACCGAACCAAACGTGCTGTACCGAAAATATTCATTATGACCACGTGTACCGTTACACCCCTAGAGGCGACATTTTCTTTGGGTTTAACAAAACTTAACCTGCCCCAAGCCCCAACCCTAAACTTACACGTCAAACGTTTGGCTTTTCGTAAGGTACTGACGTAAAAATAAGTGGAAACATTGCTAATCATATGTTAAAGAAGACCTATATAACTGCTGAACTGATAGGTATTTGAATAAAGAATTACTTAACTTTAATCAGCAGCAAATTTTGAATTACACATTTTGGAGCGGAGAAATGTGGCTTAAACAATGTTATATACCCATATGTTGTAAGTAAATACAGACAAATGGGCGGGGATAGGTGGTAGGTGAAAACTGGGATTCTGCTGCAGAACAACACAAGATTACTCAAACATGCAGGAATCAATTTGAATACAACTTTAGGTAAAAAAAAGTTTGAAATGTGGTTTTATATAATAGGTCCTCTTTAACACATTTCCTGAAATTGTGAACCAAATTCCAAGAGTGAGGTAAGGTAATGTTTATTAAGGACAATGTAGCTACAACAACATTAAGCACAAAGGCAGAGATGCTTGTACCAGATTATAGCTTTTACGGCTCATTTCCATCCTCCTACAGCTAAGAACATTGGACATGTTTTTAGTTGTAGAAGGAAACCTACGCAGACACAGGGAGAACATGCAAACTCCAGAAAGGCCCAAATAATGTTTTTCTTATTGCGATTTTATAGCAGTAAGTGTTTGTGTTTCCACTCCAGGCATCACCACCTTCATTCACGATAAACTGAAAGTGATATGTTTTATTAATGTTCTGTTTTATTTGATTTCAGTGCCCAGTTTATGACAATAACCAGAATGTGGACTTCGTTGGCAAATACCAGACAATTACCAAGACAGGTGCCATAACATTACAGGTAGGAATCTGTTTGAAAGACACTTGTAGAACATATGTAGTTTAGATGGAAAATTGTGCCAACCTGATTTGAAGTGGAGAGTTAGAGAGAAAGAGGAAGAGAGGGTGGAGAAAGATGAGAGAAAGAAAAAAGAATAACAGACTCATTTAAATTGACATAAAAAAATTTAAGCTAAACTGCTTTATATTTTTACAGTGTTGTCATATACAGTTACTGTATACCATTCTAGAAAAAATCAATTTTGTAACATTTTGCCTGTGTTATCTTTTAAAAGTCAGGTGTTTACAGAGAAGGGGAGATTGTTTTATGTTGGAGAGTGAGCAACTGTCTGTTGGTGTCGTTGCAGCGCAAGCATTATCCCAGTGGCGGCTTCTATGTGGTGTTGGTGGTTAAAGTTGAGGATGCTGTGTGTGAAAGTTCCGAGATCGATCCAGATAAATCCATTGATGCTTCAAATCGAACCAAGATCCTGAACGTGGTGGTGTCTCCTGTCTCGTATGGTAAGAAACAGATGTAACTCATGGAAAGCAGACGGCTGAAGCAGGTTAGGTTATAGGTCAGGTTACTTTGTTGGTACCTGTAAGTAGATTTGTTTTGCAGCATTTTGCAGCAACAAGATGACGACTGACAAAAAATACTTAATAACATCATGAGATACAGGCACACTCACAACTCCTACACACCTCAAATACAGGGCAAATATATAAAAACATAACAGCAAACTGGCCACTCATTCATTAAGAGCTACAATTGAAGAGGGAACACAACTGTTGATCAGAACCGATTAAAAACATGATTTAAATGACTTAAAACATCCTTGTCCAATCAGAAGAGCCTATTTTCTTCTGTCGGTACATAGTCCCGCCTCTTTTGGTGCGATTCTAGCTCCGTTTCAAATTGCAACCGCCACTTCCATTGAAACTACCGTAAGAGCTTTTTTTTTTTAGTTTCAGCCCTACAATGCACACTAATGGGACCTGCAGAAGCTTCACCTCAAGCTGTTCATGCTTGTTCATGTGTCAGTCAGTGGTCAGGAGACAGTGCGCAGCATAGATGCCAGTGATCCAACTCAGAATATTCGTCACTCAAACAAGCTCGTTTTAACAGCTCCAACCCCAAAACCAAATTTAAACAACTCACAAAAACTGGGAGAATGTATAACCATGCATTTTTGCCAAGTTCATTCATTCATTCATTTTCTACCGCTTAATCCCGTTAGGGGTCGCGGGTGACTGGAGCCTATCCCAGTGACTGGCGCCTTAGCGGGGAAACACCCTGGACAGTTGCCAACTTTTAACTGTTTATTAACTTTTTGCCAGCTTAATTTAATTTAATTATCCTTTATATTAACCAGGAAAGTCCCACTGAGATTCAGATCTTTTGCAAGGGGAGACATTAATAGACATGTTTTTGGGATATAATTTTCTGTTCTGTTTTCAGCTCTGTCAATTATGTCCATGTTACTGGGCTCTCAGGCTGGTTTTACTGCTTGAAAAAATAACAAATAAGTAGGGCTTCATTATTATTATTGAAGCCTACTTATGCATAATACTGGTCTGAGATCTTGATTTTATAGTTTATTGACATAAGTTGGCCACATGTTATTTGATGGCATCTTAATGCCACCTAGTGGTGTAAAATTATATTATAGATTGATTAGACAATAATGTGCTTGGGCTTTAATAACCGGCAAGTATTGACCATAGCAATAGAGAAATAGTTTAGGATCCAACCACTGTGCGTGAGCCAGTTCTAATGAAGCTGTCTACTTTAGAGTGAGTCAGTACTCAGCTGTGCGACTGCCAATTAGCTGCTTCTTGAGCCACTTAATTATCTGTACATAGTCTGATCTATCTTTTAAGGAGTTAGACCTTCCAAACCATGCTACAAGAGAAAAAGACGTCAACAGGACTCTATTTAAGAGTGGTGAGCAGGGGCAAAAATTGGCGCTGATGCCCCTTTTACAAAACAAGCATCACGTTTACCTCGAAAATGTGTCTGCTTCTATTATAGTTCCCAGGTTATTTGAGCTCTACAAATTCAACCGCACTGACCCTTCGATGGTCTTTCTCTGCAGTCGTCACATTAGTTCTTCTGAAATCAATGATCATGTCTTTAGTTTTTTGAGGCATTAAGCTCCAAATTGGATTGGTCACACCACAGAACAAAATGGTTCACTATAGATCCATGGTTGTCTTCATCTCCTTGAAGAAGACTTATCAGCACTGTGTCATCTGCATATTTTAAAATAAAGCAATTTTCAAAAGTGCTCTGTAAAAAAAGAGTAAATAAAAATAGGAGAAAGTACACACCCCTGTGGTGAACCAATAGAAGAGCACACACTTTTTGACTTTGAATCGCGGTTTCGAGTTGTTATAAAAGTAGACAGGACACGATAAAGACAAAAGAGAAGACTACAAAGCCATTGCACAGATGACAGCTGATTGGCTTTGATCAAACGTACTCTTGAGCATCTTGAACACACCTAATAACATGCCTTTGTGTTTTTCCACAGATAAACCCTTATGTTTACGGGATGTTCGTTCTCTGCCTGGTTATAATGCTATCATCTGTGCACTCATTTGGTCTCTGGCTTTAAACAGATTGGTAAGTAGTTTTTTGTTGTTGTTGTTTGTTAGTTTTTTGTGTGTTTATTAGGCAACATACATGAAAGCCTACATTACACACAAAACATTACACAACATTACATAACGTCCTCACAACACAACAAGCAGACAAACAATCATGACAATATATTGACAGAGAAAGAAAGAATATATTTTCAAATATTCTTTCTTTCTATGCTATCATATTGAGATGATGATAAAGTAAATAGTAAAAGACTAGGAAGAGAAGAAAAAGAGGTGACGGGCTATTTCAGAGCTTATCTAGCTAACTTTTTGTTGTGTTGTAAATTAGTAAATCTGTGTTTTCCACCAAAAAGCATATGATAAAAGCAGCACTTTGTGGAAAAAATGAGACCATTGTGGACTTTCTGAACTGAATAATAAAGAATTTTAGTTCTTATTAGGAGCCGAATGTGTGTTCTGATTGGCCGAGCATGGTGGTCCTCTCCAGCCCTTTTTTGTACCTCTAATTAATCAATTTTGGGATTTTCCCACTGAGGAACCTTTTGTTGTTCCTGTAACCTTTTTAGCCCCTGGTCCCTTTTCTGGCATGTTCCCAAATTAGAAGGACCAGGTGCCAGGGAAGCCAATTGGGGTGTGGGACTAACTTAGCTCCTGCTCTGGGGCAAAGTACTTTTCCCTCAGACCCGAAGAACCTTTCAGTGACGTTATTCATGATGTCGTTGACACACGTTGTACGCACCCGACGCACATCAACAACGCTAGGCATGTCGGACCGTTTTTGTAAAAATAATATTGGCATTCAAGTTTACTGATGGCGGTGAAAGATGGAGATGCAGAGGTACAAGCAGCTCAAGTCCGTACGCTAACGAGGAGGTACAGCAGACTTTGAGGGACCCAAAAAACGTATGAATCAGCAAGCTAGCTGATGAGCTAGCACAACGCATTTAACATACAGCTAAGCAATGCCGAGAAAATAAAAAACTGAAACAGGATACGTATAAGAAAATCAAGGCAAACGAAAAAACAGCAAATGTTTTTCCATCTTTGACAGTATTGTGACACCGTCCAGCGGCTGACGTCACTGAATGTTCCCTGGATCTTCTTTTGAGCAGTGCGAATGCTAGCAGGTACTTGTTCCTAGGGTAGAACTGGCCTCGTGAAAGAAGGGGTGTAGAAGTGTTCCGATGCCTGGTTCTTGCACTTTCATGTGTTAAAATGCCTTATTCTGACAGGCCCCTAGTGCAAGAGTTGTGTCCACACTGTCCAAGCTCAGGCGTTTCAGAACAAATCTTTACCTAAACCACACATCATTCACACGAAGTTTCGGGACACTGAAAAGGAATATTTCTAAAACCAGGTCCCAGATTGAAAAGATTTCATAACTCCGGTTTGGCGTCTCCGCAGTTGCATTGATGACATCACTGCCACAGAGTTACGTCTCATCTGCATATTGTATTGACCATTATATGATGTTTACTGCCAAATCTGCCATCTCATCGCACCATAAAGTATTAATGCAGGAATCTCCAACCTATAGAGGGATTTTCGGTCGACGTCACTTTCCGCCCTACTGCGTGTGTGCCATGCAGAAAGAGCTCATCTCCATTTGTTTACATTGGGAAACTTGTTCGAATTAAACAACAAAACGGGCGACAGCGAGCTGCTTTCATCAGGTCTGAACCGGTCTGACAGACGTCTGTCCCCTGATGTTACTTCTAAGGGTCGTAGGATCAAATTTCATCCATAAATGTTAACTTAGCAGCATAACTTTTGTTTTCGCAAAGTGATAAACTCTTGCGTTAGCTGACAACTGAGCTTTTTTGACTTGTTTCCACTGTTTGTGCCTATGTGCAGAGGCTCTTTCTGCAGGCTGGGTGCGCTGCATCGCCCATGTTGATAAACAAAAAATCCCTCTATAGCTCGGGAGCTACCGGTAGCTCGCTACCACCTGCCAAGTAGCTCCCCAAAAGATTTTGGATTATTCACATCTTTATTACACAAATTTTACTTTAATACATGCCTATTTCTATTTCAAATGTGTCTTTAGATGCCTAATTGTGTTCAAATCTAAACTGATAATGGCTAATGTTTCTTATAGACATTTACTGTAGCTCTCCTATCGAAAACGTTTGGAGATATTAGTGTTTCCATAGGGAAATTTGTCGTCTGCATTTGACCCACAAACCATTAAACCGCAGGAGACTGGGGAAAATGAAATACAGCAAATGCACTACAATCTCTATTAAATCTGTTTTGAAGCTTGTCAAAATATTCCAAAAACATTCAAAGCAAAAAAATCCACTTTCTGCGTCTCTTCTGTAGGTTTTAGATCCTCATTGTTCATTCAGAATGTTTGCTAAGTTTAAAAAATTCTGCTAAGTTCTGGAACTTTTCTGCGCATGCTCAGTGTCAAGTCCTTCTCTAGTTTTGTGACTTTGTGTGTCAGTGTCACAGCGCCACACCTGGTCAGTTACAGGCATTACACCAGCTTCAGGCTGGTTTACTGATTCGTGTGGACGCTCACAAATCCTAAGACAGCTCCAATTTTATGCAGATCATTCTAAAAATTGTTTTGTCTTTGTGTGGACAAGGCTTTTGTGATTTTTTTTCTATCCAGTTATGAACCACTAAAAAATACAGGAAGCATTTGTATGCAGTGGCAACTCCTGCGGCAGCTGCAGCTTTGGGCTTCTAATCCACAAGACGCCGTGTTTTCAGATGCCTAAACGTACGTAACTGACGCCCCAGATGCCATTACACGCGGAAAAATCGCTTGAACGCTCAAGCGCGGGTTTACATTGACTTAACATTGAAAATGGACCAAATACGCCAAGACGCTGTCCGGTCTGAACGCAGCATTAGTCTGTTTTACCATTATGCATTCTGTTAGGTCTGTTTTGTAAAATGCTGTTTGAGCACATGTTTTGTTAAATACAACAGCTACAAACGAACCTGATCTTTTTTTGACAGAACATACTAGGGAGAGATGTGTGGTTCGCTTCAAGTGTTGTGAGGTAACTATACTTTCTCATTTGTGTTCTTTAATAACTTGTTGTGACCTTCGATGATGCGCATTTTTTCCATATACACAGACAAACATCAGTGTTACCTTGTCATGTTTCATTTAGCCTTTATAGTTGAAGGACTGTGCTAAAACTAACTTTAAACATGGTCCAACAGCAGCGCTAGCTAGGGGCGCTAACAGGCTAACATGCTAACTCGAACTTTTGTTTATTTTACAGCTTATTATAAGATCTGTTATTTTCATGACATGCAGTGGTGGAAAGAGATTAAAGAATAATATACTCAACACATTTATGTTTAACATAGTTTTCAAAATCCAAATAGGCCTACATGAAGGCTAACTTACATTAAAGTTACACTACACATAACTTTTAATGAAGTAACAGTATTTTATGTAATGTAACAAGATTTTTTGCATTTTGAGATTTATTAGTCTATTTACTTAATAGCCTCCTGATTATTATGGACTAATTTTCATCTGAATTGATACATAAACAAGAAGAGTTAAAAGTGTGTGTGTGTCTAAATGCTAATCTAACAGGAAATACTCATAAGTACAGAAGCTAGTTATTGTACTTTTTCTCTTTTCAGAGAAAGCCTGAGGCAGAGAAAACAGGGGATTCAGTAAGACTTCATGGCAAACATTTATATAACTTTCTACTTCTTATTTTCTAAAAAACTATTGTACTTAAAACATTTTCTTCTCAGGGCGAAGTTACAGACGGAGAGAAGTGTCCACTCAAAGTAAGTTTTGTGGGTATTATAGTCATAGTTGAATTAAGTCTTCACTTGTCACAGTTGAACCTTAGTTGAGTTCAAATGTATCTGAAAGTCAATATAGAAGGATTATTTTTTTTTAATTGTTTCTAACTTATGAAGTAGCAGGATGCAATTTCCTTCAATCTGGAGTATCTTAGACCAATACAGTGGACCCTCGTTTATCGCGGGCGTTACGTTCCAAAAATAACCCGCGAAGTAGTGATCTTAATTTTTTACCAATAATTTCAGTTCATAACCTGTCTGGTTTCATGTTTAGTGTCTTTTGTACATGTAATAATGAACACATGATTCACCGCGAGATACAACAGCACGAGTCGTTTATGTGACCACTTACACCTCGAACACACTGCAAGCGTATTTCGCGCTACGCAAGACCTACGCGCATTAAAAATAGCCACGCAATGCACGAGTATCGTTTAGAAAACATGCAAAGTCAATGAAACCGACCACACAGCCAGCCCTTGACGCGCGTGGCAAGCAATACGTCGTGCGAGTGCTGTGCGCACGAAATCGGGAGCGAAAGAATCCAACCTATTTTTTTTGTTGCTTGACGCTGGCGAAGGTGCGTAGGAGCGTATGATACTGAGAATACAGAGAAATCAGGCTTCTACTGTTGCCATCAGCACCACTGAGTCTGCTTGAGTTTTCACCACCGCCAATTGCAGCAGAATATGTGTGCGTGTCCCGTGCGTGACTGTAGTGC
The DNA here is from genome assembly GCA_038363315.1 of Mugilogobius chulae. Classification (NCBI taxonomy): domain Eukaryota; kingdom Metazoa; phylum Chordata; class Actinopteri; order Gobiiformes; family Gobiidae; genus Mugilogobius; species Mugilogobius chulae. The sequence goes on from CM076395.1 coordinate 13,824,314, forward strand.
TCATCGCGAGCCTCACCCTGTGTTTCTCAATGGAAAGCTGTTCAAGTTTGTCTGTCTATGTTTCTGCTCATGTATCAGTTCGATAGTTAAAATAACCACATTAACAGGTTTATATTTCCTCTGGACAGGCTGATCATTTCAAACGCGAGGTTTTCAAAAGTAAATATGAAAACTCAAGCAGACAGTCTTTCTGAGGCTGGGCTCCGTCACACAGTCCATCTGTCCCAGGACCGTGTGGTGCTGAGGCAAGTACACACATACAACTGTAGAAGCCTGATTTCTCTGCATTCTTGTATCATACGCTTCTATGCACTTACGACTGCGTCAAGCGACAAAAAAAAATAAGTTGGATTCTTTCGCTCCTAATTTTCGCGCACACAGAAAATAGGACGTGTTGCTTGCACGCGCGTCAAAGGCTGTATGTGGCCGGTTTCATTGACTTTACATGTTTTCTAAACAGTACGCGTGCATCCCGTGGCTATTTTTAACGCGCATAGGGCTTGCGTAGCGCGAAATACGCTTGCAGTGTGTTCGAGGTGTAAGGGAGCTCCAGAGCGACAGCCATGAAACACATTCGGACTCTAGCGAAGTCACAACACGCTCCATAAATCCTCACCTAGAGAAACGTCCAAAGCGTCAGGTCAGCTCCTCCTCCTGATCAAAGCTGTCTAGTTTTCTATAAGAGCTTCTGTGCTGTTGCCTGTGAATAATGCAATGTCACACGATCCCCAAACAGTGAGAGAAAAGCATTGACCGTGCACTGTAAAAAAAAAAAAAAATGCAAAATTGCACACACAAAAAAATCTGCGAAACAGCAAGTCCGCAAAAAGTGAACTGCGTTAGAGCGAGGGAACACTGCAAATGCATCTTTTACAATTGTTAACTTATGCCTATTTTTGTACTACAGCAATTAAAACCGGAAGTATAAGTTCATTAGCAATGTGTGGTTGTGAATATGTGTCAAATTGAGGCAAAATAAAAATAGAGTGGTAGAACTTTTTTCTTAATTTTTATGGCTACAATATGGCGCCCTAGCCTATGCTCAAAGCCGCCCCCATTTGTATGCACAAACATCGTGACCTCCCAATGTAATCTTCCCACAAAAATTGGAAGATCAGACAGTGAACAGTGAGTTGTGGTGGAGCCTCTGAAAACACGTTAAAGACTTTACAAAGCAGAAGAATATGTCACCAATGGAGTTTTGTGTGTTTATAAAGAGACGTGTGTTGTGTGGTGTGGTTTAAATGCTAAAGCTAACAGGAAATACAGAAGCTAGTTATTGTACTTTTTCTCTTTTCAGGAAGCACCTAAGCCTGAGGCACAGAAAACAGAGGATCCAGTAAGACTTCATTGCAAACATTTGCAGTATATAACTTTTCTACTTTTACTTAAAACATTTTTTTCTCAGGGCCAAGTTACCGATCAGAACAATGACAAGAAGTGCGAGTAAGTTTTTTGGGTTTTTCATTTGAGTTTTTTACAACATGTTTGTGAGATGAGTTCCTTGTGATTAGGACTGCAACACTTTAGTGAAAAAGTCTACAACACACACACACACACAAAAATCCAAACCAAACCAAAAAAATAAAAGAGTTATCTTTTATTGGTAAATAGTCATAGTTCAATTAAGTCTTCTTTTGTCACAATTGACAAAAGACATTAATTTAGTTCAAATGTATCTGAAAGTCAATATAGATGGATTATTTGTTTCTCAACACGGAGGATGATTGACACAAGCTGTAGCAGCAACACTCGCCAGCGCTGTTGTTAGATAACTACAAGAGTTTATCACTGTGAGAAAACAAAAGGAATAGGCTCGACACTCAGCATTTCTTTGAATTAAACAGGTAATCAAATGTGGACCCTGAATCTGCCCTGCAGCAGAGCCACATGTGACACTGCCGCTGGTCGCAGCAGTTTATCGCTGCTCATGTGTTTGCCATGAGAGTCGCTAGTCGCTGTCGTTTGTCACTCCCTGTGTGTCGAGTCCATTATGCTGCTAAATCAACATTGTGAACGAAATTTGTCTTTCCTACTCATACATGTTACATTCAGGTGAGTGAAAAACTGCAGAGAAAACACAGTCTCAAGCTTAATTAGCTAGACGTCCTCAGACCGGTTCAGACCTGATCCAAACAGCTGCTTTTGTCCGGCTTTGTTATTTTTAATCAAAGAAGTTTGCTCAGCCAAATCTTTCTGCAGGCCACATGCGCTGTGGAGAGAAAAGTAACGTATTTATTTTATCCTATTTATTTATTTTTTGGTTTATTTGTTTTTGTAGAAATATGACAATGTGTCTGATCTGACTAAGAAGGAAAAGAGAGACCCCAAGATTGCATTCATTGCTTATCTTTGGTAAGAGCAGTTTTGTTATAGATTGTTTGTATAATTTAAACCTTATTAAAATATTATTAAAAAAAACTCTTCTGTTTCAGGAACATTGTTACTATTGCTGTCTTCTACGGTGTGCCTGTGTTCCAGCTGGTCGTCGCTTATCAACACGTAAGAATATTTCCATTTAAGCTACAATAGCCAACAGGAGGACTTTTGTTCCACATTTAACATTTTCAAGAACTCTCTCTCTTATTGTATTCACACGGGATAAGATTTCCCTTGAGATGTCTGGGTTAATTCTTTACAGACAGTCACACGCGGCCTGTGGTTTTCTTGTTTTAACAGACTTTATTACAAATGCGACAGATACACCTTGATTATGACAACAAACATTTCAATCCTTCATGACTTGAGTATTTCTTGTGTTTTTGGTTTGTTTTATGGTGAATGACTTGAGCTTTTAATCCATTTACAGACATGTGAACTTTGCAGTGCTCTGTTCACACCTTTTAGCCTGTAGCTCTCCAGCACTGCCAAGTAGCTCGACAAAGGACTTTGGATCATACAAATAATGTTTTATTACTCAAATTTTATTTATTACATGCTTTTTTCTCTATACTCTCCACTTCTAAGCGGATGACTAGCACTTCATAAGGGCATTTAACTGTCACATTTAACTCTTTCACTGCCAGCCCTATTCTCACTTTGACCCCCCTTCCCTGCCAGGCCTTTTTGCTCATTTTAAGCAATATTTACAGCTCCACAACAAACCTTGTGCAACTGAAATCATGACATGTTATACAGCAAATGAGACCTACACGTGTCTACTTTCATTTACAAAAAGACTTGTTAATCTACATTAATCTGTTTCCTTTTTGACACTTGGATCGCTTACAGAGGAGTAAGTTTAGTTTTTTTCCTCGCGACTTGCTGCATGTGTCGTTCTCCTCAGAGTCCTAGTCCAGTAGGATCGTCTTTTCTTCATTTTAAAGATCAAATATCTGCTCTAAACTTACTCAACTTTGTTTTTAGTCCAAGGTGTTTTGTCTGTAATCTGTTTGAAAAGAAAGCCGATCCTTCATATGCAGATGATAACGTAAACACAGCCGACTGCACTCGTAATGTAAACAGAAAAACACGTGTAGTTTCCGCTCCTGTGACTTCCTCTTTGCCTTTGTGCTAATGCGATACTGCCCTCGGGTGATGAATCTATGAAACTGCATCATGTTTTTTTAGTGCTGGTGAATTGGACACGTGCATCAGAGAGCGCTCTGTGGCTGTATATAAAAAAAAGCTTATGACGAGAATTACCGTCACTGTGATCACTAAAAGTAGTCGCTCACCGCCAGTTTAACTTTGTAAAAGTAGCTCTTCTGGCACAATAATATACATTTTCTAAATATATTTGCAACTCCGGTCCAACTGTAAAACCTGTTTGACTGTCTGTTTAACGACAACTGTGTAAATAATCTTTGTTGTTTTAGGTTGTACATGTGACAGGAAACCAAGACATCTGTTACAGCAACTTCCTGTGCGCTCATCGAGCTGGACCTTTTAAGTGAGAATTTTTAAAACAAACTTCACAGTGACTGACTTTTGCAGCAACAGAATTTAAAATGATTTCTTCAATGTTATAAAATAGTTACGGGACAATTTTGAACCCGACATGTTTTACTCAGAACCAGAAAGATTAGAGTAATCACAAGTAAATGTAGACAAGTGGGCGGGGATAGGTGGTAGGTAAAAACACTGCAGCAGTTTACTCAAGCATGCATGTATCCAAATACCACTTTAAATAAACTAACAATGATGTGGTTAACGTAAACATAAAAGGTCTCCTTTAATGAGTATTGAGCCTCCTGATGATTAAAGTGTGTATGACAGGTTTTAAAATGTTCACATTTTAAATGTATTTGGAAGATTAACACCCATTGTAAATATGAATAATAGTTTTAGATTAGATTAGTTTATTGTTTCAAGAAAATTTTCTTGACATCAGGCAAAAACATACATTGCAACATACAATCCAAACAAATAATGTTCAACAAGATGACACAGTACAAAAAAAGAAAAAATATTACAGTGTACAAACAACATTGCACAATCATGTTAGAGTGCATTTTTATTGCATCTTCCATGCCTAAAAAATAGAACCAGATTCATTCCACATGTAAGTGCAGTAAACAATACATACCCTGTAAAATAAAAAAATAAATAAAAAAATTATTGCGTATTTTTATTTGTCAACTTAAAACTCATTACTTATAATCAGAAAATGAAACATTAATCGTAAATAATCAACTTTTTTTTTTTTTAATCTCGAATAGAATGACTTATTTTTGTTTTTTCAAACCAGGTGCTAAATTGTTGTGAGTATTTTGCACACAATAAGCACCACCTCAGAATAATGCCTGTTTTTGCTGTCTGACCAGCCAGACTCTCGGGAACAAAAAGGCTTTCTGGGTTCTGTTGTAATGACAGTGTTTTCACTTCTCAGCTCTTTCAACAACATCGTGAGTAATCTGGTTATGTTCTCCTGGGCCTGGTCTTCCTCCTCATTGTCTTCATGAGGGAACTCAAGTACAAGCGAGCTCTGAAAAAGACACACAACAAAATTCTGGTGAGCTAATTTTCTAATTAGGTAATTAGCAAGAATGTACTGGGGGTAAATTGAGTTAAAACCAAACTCAGTATACATTTTCAATTATATTTTAAGTTAAGCTTTAAGTAATTTTATTAACAATCAACACTAAAAATTAAACAAGGCCAAGCTATAGCAGTGCCGCCGCACCCAATACGCACATAAGGCAGAGCGCGTAGTGCACCACCTGCTCTGGGGGCACCAAGCCGAGCTGAACTGTGCCCTCCCATCTGTGTAGACCCGGCTCATAATGACTGGAGATGTGTCCGCTTGCTGTCCCGCGTGCTGAACTCATTAGTGACAGAAGAGCCTGATTAGGACGCATGTGCCTGTTAACACACAGCACAAAATAAAATACTCCAGAAAACCGTTTCTAAAAATAGGAAAATAAAATACAACTCATAAGCTCCTAGCCAATCTTTATTTTGCGTCAATAGGACACATATTGGGCTAGTTACGAGGATTTGATCACGCAAATTATTACGGCAAAACACAGCAGATTTTTCCACATTTTATGTTTCGATTCTTTCAGAGGGAAACACAAACAATAAATCTAGTCTATTTGTCCTGTGTAATGCTGTGATAGCAACCATAGCGGTTTAAGGAGGACAGAGCAGAGCTGAGTCGAGATTGCTATCACGGTGTTACATCCTGACATACTATCAAGTAATTATGCGATACTATCAGGTAATTATGTGATACTATCAGTAATTGTGTGATACTATCAGGTAATTATGTGATACTATCAAGTAATTAAGTGATACCATCAAGTAGTTATGTGATACTATCAGTAATTTGCGATACTATCAGTAATTATGTGATACTATCAGGTAATTATGTGATACTATCAAGTAATTAAGTGATACCATCAAGTAGTTATGTGATACTATCAGGTGATTATGTGATACTATCAGGTAATATGTGATACTATCAGGTGATTATGTGATACAATCAGGTAATAATGTGATAGTGTCAGGTAATTGTGTGATCATCAGGTAGTTTGATACTATCAAGTAATTAAGTGATACTATCAAGTACTTATGTGATACTATCAGGTGATTATGTGATACTATCAGGTAATTATGTGATACTATCAGGTAATAATGTGATACTGTCAGGTATTTGTGTGATACCATCAAGTAATTATGTGATACTAGCAGGTGATTATGTGATACTAATCATAGTAATTATGTGATACTATCAGTAATTATGTGATACTAGCAGGTGATTTGTGGTCTCAAGTAATCAGGACACTATCAAAATTGTATACTATAAGTTTATTGAACTAGCAGGTGATTATGTGATACTATCAAGTAATCATGTGATACTATCAGGTATTGTGTGATACTATCAAGTAATTATGCGATACTATCAAGTAATTATGTGATACTATCAAGTAATTATGTGATACTAGCAGGTGATTATGTGATACTATCAGTATTATGTGATTCTATCAGGTAATTATGTTATACTATCAAGTAATTAAGTGATACTATCAAGTTATTATGTGATACTATCAAGTAATTACATGAAAGGGTATATTACCTGATAATTTTTTCCTCCAATTTTTTTTAATTTTGTATCAAATAATTACCAAATAGTATCAGGTTTTTAACTAATAGTAACAGGTATTTACCTGATAGTATAATGTTTAATTTAATGTAATCTGATAGTATCACACTGTTACCTGATAGTATCATGTTATTACCTGATAGTATCACATTATTACCTGATAGTATCACATTATTACCTGATAGTATCACATAAATACCCTGATAGTATCACGTCATTACCTGATAGTATCATGTTATTACCTGATAGTATCACGTCATTACCTGATAGTATCACGTTATTACCTGATAGTATCACATCATTACCTGATAGTATCACATCACCTGATAGTATCAGTGAGCATGTGCATCAAAGTACAAAAAAACTAAATACTTCCCTTGTCTTTGCAGGAGTATGGGATCCCTAAACACTTTGGGGTGTATTATGCCATGGGCGCAGCTCTCATAATGGTGGGTGTGCTCAGCGCCTGTTACCACGTCTGTCCCAACTACGAAAACTTTCAGTTTGGTGAGACTTTCAATGCTTCTAACTAAGACATTTAAGATCTTTAGAGCATCTTATTTAGGCAATTTACATGTTAGGAGTATCTAGCTTACTGCTGTTAAATTATGTTTTTGTACATGTTGGTACTTGCTGAATATGTTCAGCCTAATTGTTTTTATACTACACTTGTTTAGTGGGGCTGGGTATTGCCAAGAACCTTACGATACGATATGTATTCCAATACAGGGGTCACGATACAATACATATCACAATACATGTTTATCTCGATGCAATACCTCAATATGATACTTGATACATATATTTGACTGACCAAAATTAAAAAATTAAAAGTATTGTGTACTACCTGTTAAAAGGTTTTCAACATATTTTTGAGAAGCTTATTGCATTGATTTAATAGTTTCTCTTTTTACGAGGAAAGTTTCTGTTTTAATGTGAAAAGTTTCTGTTTTAACGTGAAAAGTTTCAGTTTTAACGTGAAAAGTTTTGTCAAGAACAGAAGTGATGGAAAGATCTGTTATTCAATTTATTTTTATTTTACACTGGACTTAAGGCATTAGGAGATTTTGTTATCTTTGAGTTCAATAGGTGCAAGCTTGTCAAATAGGCACGGAAGACATCTCGAGTCACTGGGCTTGTTCAGACGTAAAGAGAAGTCTGACCTGCTGGACACAGCCATGTTTCTCCCAAATCAACTCAGACAATATGGTCTGCTCCATGGTTGCAGGAGGATGTGTCTGAATGCACCAAGCAGGACCGATAATATAATAGATCCATGGTCAGGGCGTGTAGTGACACATCAGGAAGTGCTAGTTTGGTCCGGGGACAGAAGTGAGCTGGTTGCCATGGTAATTCTGCTGCTAAACGGGCCAGAGCTTTCTATTTTTGATCTTAGCCTTTATCCAAACTTTGTCCTAACCTTACCCATTACCCAAACCTTTTTCCTAATCGTAGTCGTTTTCCTTAACTTTACATTACAAATGCAAAAGAATTGTATTTTCGGTCCGTGTACGTCGCGGCCATTTGATTTTAGATTTGAAATAGGAAAATCAAAATCAATATCAAAATCAGGTCAAAACACGGGACATATTAGTTTTTTAAAATATTTGATTAAAACAAAATGGCTGCGACGTACAGAGACCATTTTCACACTGCTTTTAATGTTACATCAAGTGTCCAATGAAAAAGTCATTTTTTAGCCTTAAAGCAGTAGGCTTGGTTCAGAAGTTTAAAGTCTAAGTATCCCGATATGCCTCTGTATTGCCAACAAGTTTGTCACGATACATCCTGATGCATTGAGTACAGCCCTATTGTTCAGGCTTTGTATTACTTACCACTGCTCTTGTTTGCAGACACGTCCTTTATGTACATGCTCTCCGGCTGTGCTTGATGACCCTGTATCAGAAGAGACACCTGGACATCACTGCCAAAGCAAAAGTGTTCTACTTGTGTCTCGCTGTGGTCGTCCTCTTCTCTGTGATCGGAGTGGTGAGGAGGACACTGGGGGGAAAAACTGGGAAGAAAATCTAAAGCTAATATAATTTTATGGTCACATTAACTTGTGTCAAAATTTGAATTGAATTTGAAAACATTGCAATTTGATTTTGTTTTCTTTAAGTCGACTATTTGTCTGAGACTATTAAGAATGTCTTCGGTCAACTATGGCCCTTTTTGTCTCATCATGAACCCCTTCTCATCCGGACTATTTTCCCTTCACACGTCTGACAAAAATTTAAATTTAAAACTGAAGCAGTTTCTGATCCTTGGAGCTCAGGCAAATGGCTGCAGTCTTTTTAACGCTGCATCTTGTAGTTTTTGCTTCTGATGTCCAAGAGAAACCGAATCTAAATTCTGCCTACATTTTTGGTAGATATAAGGACTAGTATAGCTGGTGTTGGAGCTGAGACATAAACAGTGTTAGGTGTAACTTAGTTACAGCCACCAGGTTTGCAGTTTATAAATGTTAGCTCCAGTCTGCAGTTTTATTAAATGTTAGCTCCAAGTTCTGCAGTTTTATAAATGTTAGCTCCAAGTCTGCAGTTTTATAAATGTTAACTCCAGGTCTGCAGTTTTATAAATGTTAGCTCCAGTCTGCAGTTTATAAATGTTAGCTCCAAGTCTGCAGTTTTATAAATGTTAGCTCCAAGTCTGCAGTTTTATAAATGTTAACTCCAGGTCTGCAGTTTTATAAATGTTAGCTCCAGGTCTGCAGTTTTATAAATGTTAACTCCAGGTCTGCAGTTTTATAAATGTTAGCTCCAGGTCTGCAGTTTTTGTTAGCTTCAGGTCTACAGTTTATAAATACTAGCCCAGGTCTGCAGTTAGCTCCAGGTCTGCAGTTTTATAAATGTTAGCTTCAGGTCTACAGTTATAAAACTACTCCAGGTCTGCAGTTAGCTCCAGGTCTGCAGTTTATAATGTTGGCTCCATGTCTGCATTTTATAAATGCTAGCTCCATGTCTGCATTTGTATAAATGCTAGCTCCATGTCTGCATTTTTATAAACGTTAGCTCCAGGTCTGCAGTTTTATAAATGTTAGCTCCAGGTCTACAGTTTTATAAATGTTAGCTCCAGGTCTGCAGTTTTATAAACGTTAGCTCCAGGTCTGCAGTTTTATAACTTAGCTCCAGTCACAGTTTTATAAATGTTAGCTCCAGGTCTACAGTTTATAAGGTCTGTATTTTATAAATGTAGCTCTGCACTTACACAACTGTAAATGTGCTAATAATTCTGATGTAATTTCTGTATGTTTGCAGGTGCTGAGGGTGACAGCATAGCGTTCTGGATTATTTTACAATCTTACATTTGGGAGGCGTGTTTGTCCTGAGTTTGGTGATCTACCATTCAGGCGATTGGACAGGAGGTACAAACTACACTGGTCACATAATTAGAATATCATGAAAAAGCTGAAATACATCAGTGTGTTGGATTGAATGAACGCACTACACAAGGAGTTACTGAAAGGTTTATTCGTTAAAGGACCCTACTTCTATGTTTTTAGGAATAAACTATATACCGTAAGCCCCAAAACGCATATTTTAGAATAAAAAACGTATATAAGTTGCACCGGAGTATAAGTTGCACTTTTTGGAAAATAAATGTACATAATCTGCACTATAAACAGACGCGGGACACGTTTCCATCCTGCTCTTGTCTGAGCTTTTTTGACACGAAGATCACAGAGCCAAGGACCGCGACATAAGGCAAAACACAAGATTCAGATCAAAACATCATCTGCAATAGAAGTGTCCATTGACTTGAACAATCTCATGTGATTGAGTCTATTCTACCTATAGCAAGTTCCACACATCTCTCCCAAACCACTGCCTTTGCCCAAACCATTTCGTCTCTCCTGCATAAACAGCAGTCCTTCATTCATTCCTCTAAAAAGTTATTAACCCGAGCCGCTTCTGTTGTAGATCTGCGAGTGCTCGGCGTGAAACAAGGAAATGCCGCTGCATTGTTTATCAGCCACCAGACAAACATCATTGTTTGTCTTTCAAGCGATCATGGTTATTTTTTATTTGCTTTCACATTTCTTCATTTTATTTTTGCAAAAGGTAGAATTCTTTGCTGATACATGTGCGGTGATTTGTCTCCATATTCATATGTAGATCATTCTTTAACATTGTTTTTGTAAAACACAAAATTCCTTCCTGTGCAAAACTGCAGAAATGGTCATTGTGTCAATTTAACAAGCAGCAGATTTTACATTTTATAGTTGTAAAGTGTCTGTGGCTGTTTTGAACCATCCATGCTTTACTATGATTCAGACTTTTTTTTATAATCACAATTAAATACAGAGTGGGCGGGTATAGGTGGTAGGTGAGGACAGGGCTTTTATGAGTTGCAGGACAAGATCACTCAAACATGCTTTGAGTAAACTCATGATGAGAGAAAGCAGCTATAGCAAGGTTAGAAAAAGAGATTTTAGACAATAGGTCTCCTTTAATTTGAAGTTTATAACGTCATAAACATGTAAAAAAAACTGTGTAAGATTTAGAAGAATCTTAGATACACAAGTTCTTTAAAAAGATAATTGTATTTTTTGTGAATTAAGTGAAGATTTTTGACAGTATGTATTTTATGCAGGAGCATACTCATCAATATTTATGCTGATAAATACATTTAATAAATACACCTGCCCCAGCTAAAGATGAACTTTGTTGTCCCAGGAATGGGACATTTGTCTTGAGTTTCAACGTATGCTGCCATCAGTTCTGTGCAGTTATTTGATAAAAGCCACAGTTCATAAAACTACATTGAAACTAGTAAGTAAGCTTTATTTGTATAGTGCTTTTCACACACCCTCACTCAGTGACAACAGCAGCCCTGGGCAGCTCAGCAGAGGCGATTCGCCCAAACACCTGGTGTTCCCTGACCTGCGTATTGTTGGCTCCAAGCTGCCTATACATCCAATTTAAAGAACAATACAGCAGGCCTCTATCGGTCCATATCCAATAGTCTGATGACACTGGCACAAAAGAGTTTTTAAGTCTGTTCCTGTTACATCGTGAGCCCCTGAGTCTCTCTAATAATACAGTGACATCTATGTTTTAAGGAAATAGGTCTGATCTTAGTTAATACATTTACAGCTTAGCTGTGATAATTGAGATCAATGTAATGAGGAGAAACTTGTGATGAGAAATTTTGAGTTGAGATGAGAAATGTATATAGGCTAAACTTTTGCATAAAAGTGGGGTCTGGGTCCTCCCCTGGAAATTTTTGCTGAAAACAGAAGTAATTTTCTGTATTTGGTGGATTTTAGAGGAATTTCTTCAGCTTTTATACAGGTGCGTTCTTGGCCATGGTAATAATATGTTACTATTATTACCTTGTCGGATTTGGACAAAGAATCCACTTTGTAATGTGAATAAATCAACAGAACGTCTGACGGGCCATATTATACAGTAGCCACTTATCAGATAATGGAAATGTTCCTATTTTTTTTTTTAATTGACTGAATTCCGTCACAGTGACTGAGAACTTTAAGCCCTGCACTAGTTTACAAATCCGTGCTCTTCTAGAAAATACTCAGAAATGTCCTTTTCCTTACACAATAAAGACAAAAGGGCAGAATCATCAGAAAACTTTAAATTACAATTCTGAGGACACAAGCTTCAGTATATAAAGTAAATAAAACATCACAGCGAGTTGATGCCACAGACAAACTGCGCCTTTTAAGTAATTAGTGGGTTAGGTTAGAGTTGTTATTGTTTGATTTTTTTAGGTGCACCTTTAATGCTTTAAATACAGTTCTGTAATTGGTTCACATCTCTTCACAGCCTTCCAAAACCTCAGACACTGCAAGATTCCAATATACACTGTAAGAGTTTTATCTTTCTCTAATATTATAAATGATTAATAAGTGTTTTTACTGTTTTTTTATATGTGTCCTGAATATTATGTTTTTACTGTCTCTGTTTTATCCTTTAGGAACAATTAATTTGTTGTGATTGCAAACGTTGTCAACTTGAGTATGTAAGTGATGTCTTTTTTACGGTCTTAATAATGGGTTTGGATATTTGCAATTCTTTGGCTTATTAGGGACAGGCTAGTCTGAAACATAAACAATTTAGTTTGGCAGGGCTGCACTGGGAGCTTGGTTGTAACTTATCTGAATGTGAAAATCACAAACAACACACAACATTGGACCTTATTAATGAAAGTGTTCTTAAAATTGTGTGTAGCTTCCACTTCCTTCTTAACAGCCTTTACGCCAAATTCACCAAAGTCCAGCAACGAATGGTCTTTTACATAAACATGACAAATGTGGGCCGGCCGCAGAGGAAAGTGAAAGACTATCGCAGATTTTTTAAGCTAATAAATGACGCTATTAATTTTGTTTCTATCATAATGGCAAATTTTCTTTTTTTTGAGAAGGTTAAAAGAATTCGAATTAAAAATCGAGATTGATCGATATGAGTAAAGAAATTATGGCCAGTCCTGATGCACAGAGGCTCTGGTCCTGTGGCGGTTAGAACACGAGGCTGCTGCAGGTCCATTAAAGAAGTATTTTAACATAACATTTTTGTTTATAAAATTATTTTATATACAATAATTTGCAAAAATACACACCTACAATCCTGTAGGATTTGAAATTTTAACGGAAGTATATAAGAAATAAATTCTGAAACAGCTGATTTTTTTGTCTTACCATGCTCATGAGTGTTCTTAGGATTTGTTCTTACAAACGACCATTTCCATTAAGAACACATTTTGTGAATGTATGTAAGAAACCCTAAAGAACAAATTTGTTCTGAAGAATGTTCAGAAGGAGGCCCATTGTCCCTAGAAGCCAATACGTATCACAGTGGGTCAATTACTCTTCAGACTTTGCATATGTACATGCGTTACTATTTTTCATTCTCTTATTATTCTTCATTACAAATGGACACACTGATAAATACTGCTTTAGGTCTTGTTTTATTTAGTTGCAAATGCTCAAAAGTATCTTCTTGTGGACAATGTGACGGGTATATTAAAATCTCTTTCTTTGTGATTACTACACCAGAGCTATGTTGGACTCGCCACCAGACAAGTAACTTGACTCGTATCTTTTGGGCATCGCCATCATGAACCTCTGCTGTACTTGGGCTGGTACATCACCTTAAGGTAACTGTGTTTTCATTCTGTGTTTAATGCCAGGACTCACACCAGCTGTTTAGACATGAGTCCAGTCTCTTTGCTGTGTGTGACACGTCGCAGTGACTTTTGCACAAACAGAAGTCAGTGTAAGCATAGTGATTAGCATATCCTTTAAAAATTCAGGTGTCCAAACTTTTTGAATCGTGGAGTGAAGGGCACATAATATAAGCCAGGTTGGTGTCGTCAACTGCTCGATTACACTCCAGCTCTAGATCAGGTCAGGACGTTTGCAGGATTTTGAAAATATAGAGGTCCAGACAT